>UESW01003858.1:1730470-1802477 GCA_900491605.1 Calamus simplicifolius
CGGATGCCGTTTTTGGACCATGGCTTTCAGCTGTGAGACAGAGGAGAGGAGCTCCGGGTTCTCAGTCTGAGGGAAGGAGAAGCTCTCGTTCGAATGTGTCGGAGTCTTCCGCAGCCTTCGCATCTGCTTCCCCTTCTTCTGTGGACGGGCTTCGCCTAAGGGCTGAGGGTAGTGGTGAAGGCTGGAAATCTCCGGTGAAGATGGCTCGAAGGCAGGAAACTTTTCAAAGTCGTCCGCTGGAGGCTCTGGAGCTGCAGTGAGACAGCCGGGGAAGAAGACCTCCCCTGTTTCTTTGAAGACTGGTGCTGTGCCTGGGAGTGCCGTATTGAAACTTAAGGCTCTGAAGCAGCAGCCAGTGAGGAATGTCTGTGCCAGTGAGCCTCCTCTGAACAATGTGGTTTTGACTTCTAATCCATTCTCCTCTCTTGATTGGAGGTGGGAGATGAAGGCCGCATGGACTGTAGGGATGGGTTCCCGGGTTCCTTGAAGCGGGCCCGACCGGAGGTGTCAATGTCTCCTAGGTCGTTTCCTAAATCGGTTCTCCGGAAGGAAAAAGGAAAGGCCTCAGTGATTAAAAAAGGGGGGGTGCTGCTCCTTCTCGAATCGGACTTGACCTACCCCTATCCGGCCAGAACGGTGATTTTGATCGGTCAAGGGGGCAGCCTATCCAGGATTCTGGGCCTATAGCTAATGTGATTGACGGAAGTCCTGTAGGTCAGGGTCCTAGCTCCGTATTAACTGGTTCTCCTGTGGAGATGGATGGGCCTCTGGGCTGTTCAGATCCTCAGTCTGATGTTTCCCCTCCGTTGGCAGGGGGTATTGCTGACAGCATTATGTCGGAGGACCATGGAGGGGTCCTAACTTCTCCCAGTCTGTAAATGAAGATCCTTCTGTGGAATGTCAGAGGTGCTCGAAAGCCATCCTTTCGTTCCTCTTTTGGAAGATTGTTGCAGCTGCATAAGTTTGATATATGTGTCCTTTTGGAAACGAGACTGTCGGGTGAGAGTTGGCTCGGTTTCGTAAGCAGATGGCCCGATCATGGTCCTCGTATGCCGTGGAGGCTGAAGGGTTGTCTGGAGGTATGCTGGCTCTTTGGCGTTCCACTGCGGTTACGATTGATGCTTTCCATCAGTGTAATCAGCAGATAAGTATGATTGTCTCTGAAGGTGCTTCTGAGCCTTGGCTATTATCGGCTGTCTACGCCAGTACGGACTATAGGGAGAGAAGGATTCTCTGGTCTGAACTTCGATCCCTTCTTGACCAAGGTATTCCTTCTGTTATTGCTGGGGATTTCAATTGCATTACGGAGCCTAGTGAGAAACGAGGGGGTAGACGAGTTACTGGCTCTGCTGACATAACTGAATTCAGATCTTTCATTGATTCTGCTGGATTGATGGATTTGGGATACTCTGGTCCCCAATTCACCTGGTGTAATAATCGGCAGGGTTCAGCTCGTGTTTGGGAGAGGCTGGATAGAGCAATGGCTTCAGCTCAGTGGCTTCATTTGTTCCCTGCGGTTACTGTCTCTCATCTTCCTCGAATTGCTTCTGATCACTGCCCTATTTTGATTTCACGGAGTTGTTCAGCATCAGCGCAAGCAGTTCAGATTTGAGCAGTTTTGGTCTGCCCATTCAGCTGCTCGTGCTATTATTCATCACATCTGGCATCTCCCGGTCAGGGGTAATGCAGTTTATCGTTTATCTCGCCGTCTGAAGATGACCAGGCATAGATTATCCAGATGGAGTAGAGTGGAGTTGGGGGATTTGGTCAGACATATTGAACAGACTGAAAGTGATATTAGCGCTCTTCAGGCTAAGGAAGATCAGGACGGATGTTTGCAGGCCTCGGACCTCTCTTCTCTTCGGGATAAGCTTGCTCAGCATCACTCTCTTCTTCGTCAGCAGGAGGTTTATTGGTGGCAGCGATCCAGGGCTCAGTGGATTTGTGATGGCGATCGTAATACCAGATTTTTCCATCAGGCTACCCTGAAGCGGCGTGCTGCCAATAGGATTCGGAGATTAGTTGATGAAGAGGGGAATACTCAGGAGGATACCCAATCTATTAGGGAGATGATTCTTCACTTTTTCCAGTCTAGATGGACTGATTCTTCTGGTGCGGGAGGGCCAGTTACTCCGGTTTCTGATTCTGTGAAAGTCTCTTCTGTAGATAACAGTATGTTGGCCAGATCAATTTCTGCGGACGAGATTAGGGCGGCCCTTTGGGACCTTGGCCCGGATAAGGCCCCTGGGCCTGATGGGTTTCCGCCTTTCTTTTATCGTCATTATTGGGACATTGTGGGTCAGGAGGTGGTTTTGGCAATTCAGTCTGTTTTCCTGGCTAAACAAATTCCAGCGGAATGGAATCAGACCTTTATTTCTCTGGTGCCTAAGCGTCCTGATGCCTCCCTTCCTCAGCATTTTCGGCCCATTAGTCTATGCACTACGCTCTATAAGGTCTGTGCTCGGCTTTTGGCTCGTCGGCTTTCTCTGGTGATCCCTCGCCTAATTTCTGCTGAACAAGGGGCGTTTATTAGAGGGCGTTCTATTTCAGATAATATTCTCATTGCCCAGGAATTTATGTTTGATTTACAGAGAGCTTCGGCCAGGAGAAGTCTTATGGCTGTTAAACTTGATATGGAGAGAGCCTATGACAGACTGAATTGGGCCTTTTTGCGTCGCTCTCTTACAGAGTTTGGAGTTGATGACTTGTTCATTGAGTGGATTATGGCATGCATTCAGACGCCGTCCTTTCTATAATTATTAATGGTAGTTCGACCAGATTCTTTCACTCTACTGTGGGGATCCGACAGGGTTGCCCTTTGTCCCCTTTGTTGTTTATTCTAGCTGTGGATGATCTGTCTCGGGCTTTCCATCAGGCGCAGAGAGATCGGAGTATTGTCCCTTATTTGGCTGGTGCGGAGGGCCCCTTGGTGTCCCATCTCCTGTTTGCGGATGACTGCATTCTCCTGGGCCAGGCTTCTATTGTTAATGCGTCGTCTTTCTATTCTATTATCCAGAGATATTGTCAGGCTTCAGGCCAGAAGGTTAATTTTCTAAAATCCACTTTATGTTTCAGCCCGAAGACTCCTAGAGCTATCAGGGAAGCCATTATTTCTTTATCAGGAATTTCTACTCAGGCAGACAGATTGATGTATTTGGGGATTCCTATCACAGGAAGACGTCCCGTTGTTCTGATTTCTCGAGCTTGAGAGGAGGATTCATCAGCGTATGGAGGGGTGGCAGGTTACTGGCCTTTCGATGATGGCCAGGATTATTATACGCTCGGTCTCTCCTCCCTTCCCATGTATCTTCTGTCTAATTCTATTATTCCTATTACTTGTCTTAAGAGGATTGAGAGAAGTTTCCGTGATTTTCTGTGGGCTTCTACGCAAGAAGGTCATGGTATGCATCTTTTATCTTGGGAAACTGTTTGCATGCCTATCCAAGATGGCGGTCTTGGGATCCAGTCTCTGATTGTTAGAAGGGATGCCCTCCTTGCCAGACATGCTTCTAGATTCCTTCTGGAGCCGCATTGTCTCTGGAGTACTATTATGCGTGCTAGGTATGGTGGCTGGGTGCCGGATTCTTATATCAGGCCTCCACGTGGTTGCTCCTCCTTTTGGAAGGAAGTTTGCAGATTTGGTCAGGCTATCAGGGGTAATGTTACGTGTATGATGGGAGATGGATCATCTATAGATGTTATTCAGGATATTTGGTTTTCGGATATTCCTCTCTCACGATGGCCCTCTTTTATAAGTATTGACATCCCTTATAACCTTCGGGTTAAGGATTTGATTTCTTCTGATCCCCCTGCCTGGCATATCCCCTCTGTGACCCGTTTCTTTGGGTTGGAGCTTTCTAGACGTATTCTCTGATGCCCATTATCCCAGGTTGCTCATCTGACTCCAGACTTTGGCAGAAATCTTGTCTCTCTAGGGCTCCAATCAAGGATTTGATGATGATTTTCAGGCCGGGGTCCCAGCGTTCGATTGATGCTGATTGGATTTGGAAGCTTCCCACCCTCCCCAGAGTGCAGCTATTTATGTGGAAGCTTCTGTGGGATTGCCTTCCCACTTGTCTTCTTCTTTCTAGAAGAGGTCTGGTGATTCATCCGTGCTGTCCGTTTTGTAGGGAGGAGGACGAATCCTCAGATCATGCTATCTTTACCTGCCCCAGGGTGAGTTGGTTATGGCAGAGGGTAGGTTATTCTGTAAGGAGGACGATCAGGGTTCTCCTCGTTCTTCTTTCTTCCTGGATATTCGTAGAGCTTCTTCGCAGAGGTGCAGCTGTTGGATTGCCACGGCTTATCATATATGGTTATCGAGAAACCAGATTCTTTTTACGGACGACCCTGTGTCTTCCTTCAGAATTATGAGAAAAATCAGTTCTTTGGTCATGGACTGTGCCCGGGTTGGTTCTGATGTCTCTGGCCTCTGGGGATCCCCTGCTGCTTCGGCAGCGAACCGTCATTCGGTGTTCATCTCCTGGGATCCCCCTCCTCCAGGGTTCGTCAAAATCAATTTTGATGGCAGTGTTCGTGGCAGAGCGGCTGGTTCTGGTTTCCTTGTCCGTGACCCTCAGGGAGAGCTTCTGGGAGCGGGAGGTTTTGGATCCATTGACTCCTCCGTCCTGATGTCTGAGCTTATGCGGCCTGGGCGGGCATTTCTTATGCTGTCAGGACTCTACAGGCCCATAGGATTGTCATTGAGGGTGATTCCCTGGCGGTTATTTCCTGGTTGCAGAAGGAGAACTGCCATTCTGATCCTACTAACCCGATTCTGACAGACATTCGTTCCATCCTTTCCAAGGTGTCTGTACCCGGATTCGCCATATTTATCGTGAAGCCAATTCGGCGGCGGACTGGGTAGCGTCCTTTGTGGCCAGCATGATGGATCGTGGTATTGGAAGCCGAGCGATCCCTGTCCATCTATTTACAGCAATTTTGTATTCGGACCTTTCTGGGCTGACTCGCACTAGGTTAGTGTGATCGTCCGTTTTTGTACCAAAAAAAAAGAGGATAAAAAATTACTTATGTAATGTTTTACTTTTTTTAAAGAATATTACTTTAAAAAAAGCACTCGTTCTCATGCTCTGTGCTGTAATCTAACACTCAATAGAGTTCTTTGCACAGTGCTGGAGTTTTCAACATCTTAACACTCTGATTGGCTATTTGGCTGAATCAGTAGCGTTAAGTGAACCGTAAAAATAGTTTTATGAGAACAGCAAGGGGAACCTGTTCTTCATAAAACTGAGATCTATTTCGGCCTTCGCATCACAGACACATTATTGCAATTTACCCCACCTTTATTTAAATCCATCATTTTGCTGGAATAAATTCAAGTCAGTCAACGAAAAGAAGATTAAATAAGGATGAGAAAAAGAAGGGAGAAAGTAAGCCTCCATCCCTCATAATTGAAGTCTTGGTCTTTTTTTTTTATATGGTCTGAAGACGGTTCATCATAAGTTTTGGGCTCTTTATGATGAATGATCCATGATTACTTCTTGATCTCGAATGAATTAACCGGAATATAAACGGATTAGATATACTCTTGATCCATGTAGTAGAATAATTCCGATTTTTTTTTTTTTTAGTACTTATGAAATTACACTGCTTCTCTCCGCACGCCATCATTTTCTCGAGCAGTAAGCGGACCATCCGCCCGTCCCCATAAGCCTTTGGAAAAGGCCTCTGCTTCGTATGCGGAGCAAGGGAATTAAGTAACGAACCTGGGCCACATGTGGACGTCGCGTGATTCGCGTGTAGGGTTGTTCGCAGGTCGTGAGTTTCTATTTTGCATCACTAAAATTCTAATTCTATTTATAAAATATCAATCCTAACCTTATTTATAAAATTTTAATTTTAATTTTATTTTTAAAAATCAAATTTAAATTAAGTTTCAGGTTGAAATTTGAATTAATAAAAAATAATAAAAAAAATTTAAAATAAATAAACATCGAATTATGAATCCCAAAGGTAAAAAAATAAAATTTCTTATCGAACTCATAAGCTGGATTCAGGGCTTTAACATTGTATTAAAAAAAAAGTTTTACCTGAAATAAAGAAGAGAAGGAGATACCGTAAATAAAGACATGGGAGAGGCGAGAAGTGAAACGAAATGTACGGATGGTCCACCTTTATGTTTGTTTCTTTTCCTCGCCTGTAACTCACGGCCTTGCCCTTCTCGCCCTCAAGTTGGTCATCTGGTCCTATTCAACTAGCATCATTAACGCTTTCAAAATTTGGTGCAAATAAGCTACCTCTATTTGGGTAACCTTCGGATTCGGATTATCTCGTGTTCGGATTGCGATCAATCCGAACCCAAGTCAATTGCAAATCAGGCCGGGTTAAATTCGGATCTTTCGGATTTGGATTGGAGAAACATGAGTTTAAACACTATTGTAAGTTGGGTTCGATGGGTCAAATTCGGATTGAATTCGATCCAAGTTGTATCCCTAAACGAAAGGAAGCTTTATACAGACATGATATAAAAAATTTATAAAAAAATAAAATAATTTAAAATTTTATAATTTTAAAAAAATTAAAAATACATTGAATAATTTTTGACGGTGCAAATAGAAGTTCCCTAGTAGTCCCATCCGAAGAACGCCTTGTGACCGCCCTGACACCAGGCTTAGGATCTGGACGAATCTCTTAGGTGAGGACCGTTGTCGGATGGATAATGGTGCCAATGAACTGAGACTTTTTTTTTTTTTTGTTCGTTCGTTTTATGAGAAAGATGGGGTGCATGGGTCATTTTATAAAGCGGATTCTCTGCGATTTCAGGGGGAAATTTTTGACGCAGCTCGCGCGTGTGATAGAATTTATTATTCGAAGATTTTCGGATAGGGTTGGTGTCAGTGTCGAGTGAGTCATGCTCGTAGGTCGTACCAAATTCAGAACCGGCCTCGTATCAGGTTGAAAAAGCATTCGGCCTCAAGACGAATGGACAGAGCACCCGATTCTATTGGATTGGATGCAAATTCTCTTCTCAACGGATGATATGTGGATTGCATTTTCTTACAAGTACTGGAGAAAAATATGCCAACTCGAATCTCCCCTAACTAGTAATCGTACCATAAATCTCGATCTAAGCACACCTATATGTCGATTGCTTTAAATTTATCTTATATAAAGCATCAAATATCTAAAATATCTTTCACTTTTCTTTCTTAATCCTATTTTACTTATTTTATATATTAAATAAAAATATGTAAATAATTTCTTAATATAAGTTAAACTGGATCAATAAATTATATTTAAAGTTTATGAGCATATTACATATGTTAGTTATGAATCAATGTTAAATTAGTAGATCTATATGAGATATATGACTTCTTTATTAATCATATTTAGCATATCAATATGATTTTGATCCGTACTTATTTATATTGGATCTAAATCTATCAACTCTATGTTAAGTTCGAATTGTATTTATGGGTTATTGGCATAGCAGATAGGCGAGGAAGAAGTCGAAGCCTTCAACCTATCAGAGTAATTTCTTGAATCCATAAATATCACTATTTAAACTAATAAACAAAACAAAGTAAAAATCCTGTATGATACATTTTCAAATAAAATGTATTAATTATAATTACTAAAATTATGATTGAGATATTCTAGGATCTTATTACAATCAATTAAAATCACTAAATATTCTAGAAGATCAATGATTCTAAAATCCATTTCAAAATTATGGATTAATTATTAGAGATTTCTTGTGATTAAAGTTAACCAAAAATGCATATGCTGCCTATTCTATATTATTCATGTAATATCTTAAGCCTATCTGCTAGTTCAATTAATTTGTCAGCAGGATGAAACTATATAATTCTAACAATTGGAGTGAAATTTACTTAATAATAGATGAACTTAAATTATAAGTTAATTCAAATTTTTCTGTCTTATATGATTGTAAGACTATTTTGAAGCATCATAGGTCATGTTTAAAATTGTCATATTATTTGAATGAAAAATAATTCTTATAACCTAGTAAGTTATTGTTGCACAGACTGGATGCAACTCTTGGCTTTAATAACTTAACACTAATAATTTAATAATTATAAATAAAATTTAGTTTCACATAAAATAATCATTAAAAAAAAAGAGAATACATGTTATAGGCGTTAGGACTGAAAATTTAATAACGTGAGGTTTTAAATCAAGCTAACGGTTGACATATATACTGAGTCCTTTTGAGCATTATTAGAACTACACTAAAGGAAAAATAAGGCACAAGCAACCATCTTAGGTGCAACCTAATATTAAAGTAGTAAAAGGAAAAAGTTTAAGACACGGCCGCAACCTAGATTTTTTTTAGATAAACGGATACGTGGTTAATTAAATAACCATCATGCCCACCAACTTTTTTTATTAAGAATTTAATATAGCATTATAATCCTTGATCATGATACATATGCTTCATTTAATTCATGAGCTTCTAAATATAGTTTGGGTCGGACTTGGGCTCATTAATTTGAAGCTTAGCGCTAGGTATTGGAATACTTTATAAGAAAAGTCTTTATACATCGTTTTTAATGCAGCAAATTTTTATAGGCTACACCGTCCAAAGTTATCAATTTTATTTTAAATTATATTTCATTTTAGCTTATGAAACGAAATATTTTGGTATCGGACTGTTTTGATGTTTCATTTCGGAATATATACATATACATATACATATACATACATATACATATACATATATATATATATATATATATATATATATATATATATATATATATATATTAAAAAATTTGTTCATAATTCATATTCTTCATAAATAATAATAACAACATAAAAATAAAGAGTTTGAGTTTTTGAGAAGTGCGGCCGTGCGACTGAAAGAAGAAGGGTAGGGTAATTAGGGTTTATTTTTTTTGACATTATATATATATATTAAATGGTCTTGAAAGATTTAACAATTCATAAATTGGTTCCCAAAACATATTTTGCCGAAAGGGCCGAAGCATGCTGAAACGGCCGAAACATGCCGAAACACACCGAAATAGCCAAAAAAAATCTCCAAAGCGAAATGTAGGGCTCATCTTTTTGAATAAGCCATCGAAACGAAATGAAATTGATAACTTTGGCACTGCCTCTTCTTATTAGTCCACATAAATCGTATATGGTTTGACGTGATAGGATGGAATAGGATAGTAGGATACGATCTTAAATTTTGAGCGTGACATGCATTAATATCCATTCAACTTTTAAAAAAAAAAATTTATGTACAAACGAGAGATGGTGGATAATAGGTATTGTAATTTTATAACTATGATGCCGTAAATTTACAACTAGAGTACCGTAATTTTTTTTTTAACTTTCTGAATGGATGTCATAATTTTATAACTATGATGTCATAACTTTACAACTGAGGTATCGTAATTTTTTTCGACCAGAAAGTTGTAAAGCTTGCCTTTTATGAATGGGTGTCATGATTTTATAATTACGGTGTCATAAATTTACAACTTGGGTGTCATAATTTTTTTTGATTTTCTGAATAGGTGTCGTAATTTTATAACTACGGTGTCGTAATTTACAACTGAAATGTCATAATTTTTTTTTGATCGGTATGTCATAAAGCTTTGCCTTAACATTTTCTGAGTAGGTGTTGTAATTTTATACAACTAGAGTATCGTAATTTTTTTTTCGACTTTCTGAATGAGTGTCATACTTTTATAAATATGGTGTCGTAAATTTACAACTGGAGTATCATAATTTTTTTTGACTTTCTGAATGGGTGTCATAATTTTATAACTATGATGTCTTAATTTTATAATTGGGTGCCATAATTTTTTTGAGCAAGATGTCATAAAATTATCTTAACATTTTTTTAAATAAGTGATGCAATTTTATAACTACGAAATTTTATAATTGAGGTGCTTAATATTTTTTTGAAAGGCAAACTATCCAGTTTTGTCTCATCAAGAACAACGTATCACTTACGAATTTATAATCATAATCTCTGTTATCTCATTCCATCGCGTTAAGCTATATAAGATATAGATATATTAATAAAATAATAATAATATAGCCCATATACCGCATAAAATGTAGTGTGCACAGTCTTTTCCTACTTCATAATTTATTTATTTTAATAAAAGAAAGAAGAGTGGTGAAGCGGGGTTCCGGCCCACGCGGGCGCGGTCACCGCTGCTTGCGCCCGTGGAAACGGATGCTCGAGTCAAGTGGCCCTTCTACGCCACCCACCCCCGCCATCCATTTATCCCTCTGATGCCACTCTTAGGTAGTGTTTGATAGTCCAAAAGTTATCTCTGGATAAATGTACGGGATAGCATTTATCCAGGGATTAGCTGAAGGAATAAGCATTTTTTTAAAATTACAAGTCTACCATCAAGGGATAACTTTAGTTGTTCATGGGTTTCCTAGGGAATAAGTTCAGGGGATAACCCATGGTTAACCATGGGTTATTTCCTCTGGTTAAATTTTTTTAGATCTATCTCTTTTAGCTATAGCATTTGGGAATAAGGAGGGATATCCAGGGGATATCCTTTCTTATCCTCAATATCAAACACTACCTTAGGTAGTGTTTGATAGAAAAAATATTATCCATGGATAAGTGTATGGGATAGAGTTTGTCCCCTGGCTATCCCTAGGGATATCCCTTGGCTATCCTATTGATCATATCAAATGCAAAAAGGTAAATCCATAGAATAATCTTTTTTACTCTTATTTGGAGGTATAACCAGCTATTCCTGCATTCTATAGGAAATAAATTAAAGGAATATCCCATGGTTAATCATGATTAATTATGAATTATTTTTTTAATTAATTTTATTTCTAGCTATTTTTTATAATTATAATTTTTGAAAATAAAAAAAAATATATCCTAAATATTTCTTTTTATCCCATATTTTAAACACTAACTTAGACCCTTGTTTTCCCATTAATTCTCCTCCTGGCGCTTTTCCCACCGGTCCCAACTCGAATTTTCCCCAGAGATGTGACCTTTTTCATCCACCACATCGACGAACGAAAGGTCCGGGTTCACTGGGCGGCGCCTCTGGTCGCAGTTTTCGTACTTGTCAGCCAGGTGGTACGTTACTGAACGCCTGAAGCAAAGGTTAAAGACCAGTGACTTCACTTAAGAATTACGTTCATCATGTGCTTGAATTGTTTTTATACGTATCTTAAAATTAATGTTTACAGCTCGCAAGGCCTTGTCTTGCTTTTCTTCTCCCAGAACAGAAGTAAACAATGAAAAGAGCGAGCTTTTCCAAGTTGGAAGTACTAGTTTTATATGCTATTTGATTTAAGAATGTAAACTTTTCTCTCTCTCTCTCTCTATCTCTCTCTCTCTCTCTATATATATATCATCTGGTTCGATAATCGATATACCTCTTTTATTTGCTTAATTTCTTCAGCGCTGTCAAGTTAACAGCTGTTCATGGAAAACCTCATCATGATCCTGCCCCCCGAGCTACAAGTTAGAAGAAAAGATTGATGTAACACTTTGCCACGTCTCCTCCCATCCCTTCCTCTGGGTTGCTGGAAGCTTATGCTTCGACGCAGTCAAAACAAAGCAAATAGAACGGAAACAGCGTCCAAGCCAGTAGAACGGAAACACAGTGTCCAAATCCGATGTCAGCTGCAATAATTGAAGATGTTCCATCCATTTGTTCCGATGCAGCTGCCTACATTTGATTGAAGCTCGCAATCAACTTGACTGTCGAACTGAAACTTCGATTTATTTATTATTAAAAGAAGACCAAAATTTCTCCATAGTCAATCAGAAACGCCGTATACACCAACTTCGGATGTAACACATCTTTTTTAGATTTAAGAGGTATTAAAGTTATTTAAAAATTCATATTTTTTAATAAATATTAAGCAATATTTAAATAAAAAATAATTAATTTTTTTTTCTATAGTAAATAAGTGACCATGATAACTAATTCATACTCTTTGGTCTTATAATTTTTTTTTAAAATAAATTAAAAATTATTCATCTTTTTTATATTATCTTTTATACTATCCGATCTAATTTGTTTACTGATTATATATTAATTTTTATGATTAAGTTTAATTTTTTCTTACTAAACTCTATTTTTGATCCTACTTTCAATATACATATATAAATTTTATTTTTAAAATAAAAATAAATTTTTATAATTACTATTTACTAATTAAATAATAGTAATATTCTTTTATAAAACATAGATTATTATAAAAAAATATTTTTATTTTAACTATAAAATTTTTCACAAATGTTATCTTTTATATTTTTTTTGATAGATAAAAGAAAAAAAACTGAAGAATATTAATGAAAGAAAAAAAAGTATAATCGTATTAAAATATTTAAGAAATAAAAAATTACTTAATTAATAAAAATTAATTTAAATATTTCTAAATTGATTAAATGTGACTTTTTTTTATTAAAATATAAAAATTAATTAATTAATTTTCTATATATATATATTTGTTTCCAAGGTAGAATGGAGCCTTGGAGACGAAGGATGAACCTAATTAGGGAAGAAGCTCTGTCTCTGCTTGCTTATTATATATCCGAGCTTCCAAGCTTAAAGCACCGTCAAAGGCGAGTTTTTCCCACGGAGAGCAACTCAACTCAACGGTTCTCGGAACTTTGTCCTTTACCCCTCGAAAGCAACCCGGAAAAACTGGTCTCATTAACCTGGCAGGCCTCAGAAAACGCCAAAGAAACAGAGAACCCACCACCCCCTCGACCCTCCATACCGAGCGCGCTCCATCCTCACCAACCGGTTTTTATCTATTCCCCCCCTCTGCTCTTCCCCCATCGCTCTCCGGTCCCACCACCGCCCCTCTTCTCCTCTGATGTATTTCCCATAAAGCTCACACTGACTCACCCCCTTCCCCCACGCTCCCATTCCTCCATTTGACACCCCCACTGCATCCCAGACCAAAAGAACTCGGTTAAAGAGAAGAGAAAGCCAAAAGCAGACTGCTTGGTTGGTACTAGTAGCATCCGTAAAGATGTTGAGGGGGAGCACAACGCTTATAGGAGCCGTGAACTTTATAACGTTTCTGGTGTCGATTCCGATACTGGGAGGAGGGATATGGCTAAGCTCCCGGGCCAACAACACGGACTGCCTCCGCTTCCTCCAGTGGCCTATCATCATCATCGGGGTGACCATCATGGTGATCTCTCTTATGGGCTTCGCCGGCGCCTGCTACCGCATCACCTGGCTTCTGCGCATCTACCTCTTCGTCATGTTTTTCGTCATCGCCGCCCTCCTGGGGTTCATAGTCTTCGCCTACGCCGTCACCGACCACGGCCACGGCCAGGTCGTCGTCAGCCGCTCCTTCCTCGAGTACCAGCTCGTCGACTACTCGGGGTGGCTCAAGGACCGCGTTTCCGACCCCAGCTACTGGGGCAAGATCAGAGCCTGCCTCCGCGACGCTCGCGCCTGCAAGGGGATGGCCCGGTATGGCCGTGATACCACAACCGGTATGCTGGTGCCGGAGTCCGCCGACATGTTCTACCAGCGCCATCTCTCCCCTATCGAGGTGAGTCCGTGCTTTGGTTAGGATCCCTGTTCTTTTGCTCTGTTTGTCGATTATTGAGGAAAGAAAAGATTGGATTTTATTTCTTTGGAGCAAGAAAGATTGGATTTTTATTCTTTTCGAGCTAAAAAGGTTGGATTTTTAGAAGTAGGGATCTCAAAGGTGGGATTTTTGGGTGATAGTTGTTCATTAATTCATGATTTGGTGGTGATTCCCCTCTTGATTGATTTCGTGAGGATGGGATCGTGGTTTTCTCTTTTCTTCCATCGATTATTAATGATTTAATTAATAACTGGAATCCATATGGATCCGTATATTCACCGTAGTTTGTATGCTAGTTTCTCCTGTTTTAATTTTAATAACTGGAATCTATATGGGAGGATGATTTCTACTACTCTCTCTCTCTCTTCATCTGTTCTTATTTTATAACCGGACTCTGCTAGTTTCTCCTGTTTTAATTTCTTTCCAAAGCAAGCATGGGGAGTAATCAGAGAGCATCTATGGTTTGCATCTGACATACTGGTTTGTTTTTCCTCTGATAGAATTCCTTCTCTTAAGAATTCTTTGTAGGTTTTAAAGCATGACCTAGCATGCAAGTCTGTTGCCAACTAATCAGGATGTTTAAAATTACAAGGTCAATAACGCTGGATTACTGTGTTTGTTATTCTCCCAGTTTGAACTCAGACTCCCCGTGTCCGTTGTTTTCTCAGTTTGAATTCAGACTCTCTTTTTTCATGTTAGACATTAGGATAATGTTTCCTAAATAAAGCTAAAGAGGAGCAGTTGAACAGTTAAAGGCGTCTGCAACAACCTTTCCATCTCACCTACTGGACTATTGATTGACATAGGGAAAGAAAGTAATCAGTAAACAAAGTCCATCACTTTTCTACTTTGTGATGATGTTAGAGATCTTTGTTCAGAGAAAGGGCACTCAAAGAATACTAGAGCTTGAACTGCTCTGTAGCCTAATTCTTTTCTCAAAAAAAAAAAAAAAGCACCGGAGCTGCACCATGTGGCAGAGTGGCTAAGGACTGGGTCCTTTCTGCCCTTTAGCAACAAAGAGAAAGGACAACCACCATGGCTGCATGATTGAGGAATGAAGTCTTTTTATGTCCCCTCAATGGTGGGTCCCACCACCATTTCAGATGGGAGGGCAGCTTCCAACCAATGGAAGAGAGCCCCATGGGAGGAAGGTGATGAGTTCGGAGTGACTTTTTTACTCATGCTATCAGTCTTTGATGGCTAATTAGATAAGCCCAGCAGCACATGTTCTTTTATGGTGAGGGGCCATCCCTGTCTTTGAATCCTCTCTTCAGTGCCAAAGAACTAACTTAAAGAAAAGTCAAGTCTGGTTGAAGTCTGAGAGGAACTTTTGTTTTTTTCTTTTTTTTTTTAAGAAAAAAAAACATATCAATCTTTAGAAAGGTAAATTTTGTTTAAGAGTTCTTAATTTTGATCTTGGTAAGGAAATCATATACCATCTATATAGGGCCAGTAATTTTGCATCGATATGTTATTGGTCATTGCTTGAGAATGCCATATGGCTGATCTCTTGGCCTAAGTGCAATAGTGCTTATGAGTCAACATCTTTCAGTCACTAAGAGATAACTTTTGTAATATATGATGCGATTTCAAATATGAGTAAGGCTTCATCACTATATGAAGAAAAAGAAAAAGAGAGAGAGAGAGAGAGAAAAAAAGAAAACAACGCAGTGTATTGTTTAGAAGTTACCATGAGGTAAGGCTGAGAAGTAAATAATATATGGCCAAACCTATTAACTCGGCGGTTTCTGATGCTTGATGATGCAGTCTGGGTGTTGCAAGCCGCCCACATCCTGTGGCTTCACTTACCAGAATGAGACTTTTTGGACTGCTGGAGGAGGGACGGCGGTGTCCGGTACTGACTGCAACAGGTGGAGCAACGACCAGCAAGAGCTATGCTACCAGTGTGACTCCTGCAAGGCTGGGGTTCTTGCGCGCATCAGGCACAGCTGGAGGAAGGTGTCTGTGATCAACATTGTGGTGCTGATCATTCTTCTGATCGTGTACATCATTGGTTGTGCCGCATTCAGGAACAGCAAGAGGATAGACAATGATGAGCCATTCGGAGAGAACAGGATGACTAAAGCAAGGCCTAGCAGGTTCCAGTTTTAATCAGGCCTGGAAGATATCACTGTCATGTACAAAAAGGCATTGGATACTTGGAAGGGTTAGAAGGTTTGGCACATGATTGTTTATTTAAGGCATCCTTCTTATTTCAACACCAATTGCTTCTTGATCTTTTAGTGGCCTAAGAAAGATGAAACAGACTTCTGTCAAAATTCCATATGCTTATTTTGTCCTTGTAATTTTGTTTGGGTCCATTATGTTTGAGTACAGTGCAAGCTATCTACTTGAAATAGGGAGTCGTTGCATCCTAGTTTCCTAGAAGTTTTGTTTGAGCCTCTAATTCACATTATGCAGAAATCTGGGATGACTTTGCTTGTATTGGACTTTAATCATGTTAATCACATGCTTTGTTTTTGTATGAAGAAGTAACTCAAGTGTAAGATTGGCATTACTTAGATTGTATTGATTGAAAAGATTTGCAAACTTAAAAGAAGAATTTTCAGTGGATGCCTCATGCCTGCGGAAAAGAAAACCTATGCACTGCTCAGGGGAGCATCTTCTATGTAAAAGTGATCATATTTCAAGGCATGGTCTTCCTCTCTCTCCTTCAGGACCTATTCTCCCAGTCAGTCTCAGCAGCCAACTTCTCTGATTGTTGGTACTAAATTGTTTATGTGCTGTTATCTTGATCCTTGTTCCATTTTCTTTCCATCTGTTCAAATTCTCATGCGACTAGCTTTAAAGAGGCATATTCTTACAAGTTGCAAAATAGTTGATAAGAGTTGCAATAGTTCCCAACAGCCAAGAGCATTTACTGAGATTACTCTTCAAGCATAAAGCAAGTGATAGTGAATGAAGTTGATGTCCTTTCGGATTCATGTAACTTTTTAGTTCATATGTCAATGAGTTTCGTTAATAGCAATAAAAAAAAAAAAAAACTGGCCATGCTTTCACCATGAGAGTGGTTGCCCCATCCTTGTCCCTGAAACCTTCGAGACAAATGGATGCTGTGAGAAAGCGACGCAGATTCCATCCTTTTGTTCCGGGCAAAAGCAACGGAAGACCTGGATGCATGCACCGAAATTTTGTGGTTGTCTTTCACGGGATAATTATTCTTGCACTTAATAGCTTTAGCCTTTGTATTTTCGCAAGCATAATAATAAAGGTGCCGCACCGCATGGTCCACAAGCGTCCTAATTTTATTTCGCGTAGTCCGGACGCAGCCGGACTCGTCGCCGCACCTACCGGATATAATCTCTCAGGAACCAGATCCGATGTTACGATGCGAAAAATATCCTTGTCTCATGCTGTCCGCTTTCCTTCTATGGTGCGATGTCGGCACTGGTGGTGAGATATAAGATACGTTTTATAAAATTCTTGTGGCCAATCTTGCTTCATTTTTCCTCCTATTTCTGGTTGTTTCTCATATCTCTGAATATATGTCGTCAATTGGAATCGAGTTTGATGCTTGGAATTTGGTTGTCTTTGTTTCCGATTTTTATTTTTTATTTTTTTAATAAATGGATACTAGCAATCTCGCTTTCTGTCATGTACTCACTCCATTTAACAAATCTATCAGAGTTGTCTTAAATTTAACTTGCACTGGTTCCTTAGCACGCTTATCAGGTGCTTGAAGTTATGCTCTCTCTCTTAATTGACTTCAAGAGTCATGTGATTGTCCATAATCTCAAAAATATGCTTGGGGAAATCACATTCCATCATCAATTGATGGAAATAATTGCAGATTTGAAATATTTTACGTTCATTTACTTCATGAATAGGACTGAGTGACAGCACCTAAAAATTAACAGTTCACTGTCCTCACATCAAATGAATCGATTAAATTTCTGTGACCCAAGTCCAGCTGGCGTGCAGTGCATCCCAACGTCTACATCACAATTTCTCTAATCTTTGTGATGCATTGGTGGAGTTTTTATCTGCCAAAACTTGCGCCCAATGATGGTTATCTACGACTTGATTGGATTTTCAACTTTCTTCTTGCTGTCATGCAGGCTCTTCCTTTTGACATCTCGCTTGCTGGACACCAAAGATGACTTCTGGAGCCGCTGTTTTAACAAGAAAAGAAACACTGTTACTTTGTGGTGTCACTAGTACAGTCGTGTGAACATCGTAAGATCCAACTGCTGAGAAACGGATAGTGAGAAACCTTGTTATCTAATGGTCACTCAGGTTGGTCTTGGTATTGTTAGGAACTACTTCTAGTAAGTTGAGTTGATATTCAAGTGACTAAAGATTTATGAAGCAGTAAGGTAAATAACAACCAACAGCATTATTTTAATAGAACAACAAATAGAGAACTTGTTAAAACTTGGGGTGTTTCATTTAATTCTCATTAAAAAAAGCTTATTATATCACTCTTAACTTTGTGTTAAACAAGGAATCCAAGTTTAGTGTTACAATAAGCTTCTAGTGTAGTATCCTGTTTTAGTAGATGGTCCTATTTTATTGCGATATAGCTTAATCGTTTGCGGATAATTTTCAACGCCATCCACTAGTTAATGAGTGATAACGATATCTCTTTAAATGGTGTTAAACGCCTACTTTGATGATCTCTTTAAATGGTATTAAATGCCTACTTTGATGGGAGTAGGCGGTGGAAGGGATTTGAGAAATCTCTTTAAATAGAGATCCCTTCTAAGGTTTTCAATAACACAATATCATCGAGAGAAAACCAGAAAGAAGTAGAGATATTGGGTCCATGATCAAGAGCATATCCTGAGCGCATACACCATCGTGTGCGATAGCTCATTGATTGGAAGCATTCAATCAAGGTTCTCGAAGCAGGTTCTCGAAGCGGTAGATCATAAGCAATGGCTGGAGTTAATACAAAGATCATATCTATTAATTCTATATAATTTCGTGTAGATTATTAATAGATTTTTAACTGTTGGTATCAGAGCTTCAATACCTCTACCTTATTTTTATTGTCAGTGTTTTCATCATTTCAGATTTGATTATTTTGGGATCTAATTTAATCCTTTAGAACAACTTATTATTTTATTGTTCGTAAGTTTTTTTTTTTGGCTTACGAATTTGAGCGAAAACGTCCTTTCCCTTTCCTTTCTCCTGCATACAGTCTTTGAGCGATGAATCATGTTCAGTTAAAAAAAATACGTGGCCATGCAGACATTAAATGACCATGACATTATGATGTGGCCATGCGGACGTTAAGTGGCCATGCGGTGAACATCCTCTCTCTCCCTGACATTATGGTGCCATGGATTTTTTTTAATGAAAGAACGTGATTTCAGCCATATATATATATATATATATATATATATATATATATATATATATATATATATAAGGTTTTGAACTGTTTTTCTTTCTATTTTTTGTGCTTGGCCGCTGGGAGATGATATGGTTGTTAAAATTTCTTCCATGATTTTAGAAGAGCCTTTTCTTCTCTCATGCAATATAAGGGGAGATGATATGGATAAAGAAATTTTAGGATATGATTTAATTTATTATATCCATTATAAAGAAGGTGGTTGGCAAGCATTTGTTCGGCAAGCTTGTTTAGACGCGCGATTTTTTTGCTTTTCGCGTAATTTTAAAAAGAGAGGATGAAATAGCATCTTATCCATTTGGTTAAATTTTAAATGCATGCTATTATCTATTTAATGTTTTATTATATCATGTGATATGGTTTGTTTTTATCATTTGTTTCTTAAGTTTAAATTTTTGTATTAAAATATGCCTTCTGAGTCTCTATGCCTACGGTGTTTTGCATAGACTGACTCAAGGGAATAATGAGCTACGGTCGGACGTATTTTAATTAACAAAAAAAATCTTTTTAAGATGATAACATTAAAATTTATTAAATAGATAATTAATATGCTGTCTCTTGTTTTGCATATTAGATTTATTCTATGCATGAATAAAATTATATTCGGTGGTAGTGTGAAAAATCACTGCAAATCATTTCAAGGTTTGATTGGTTAATTGGTGTCTAGAAAAGTAAAGAGATTGTGGTTACTTAATTGGTTCCGTTGACTAACCTACGGAAAGCAATGGGAGGACCCCCACTTCTCTTTCACTGGCCTGGCCAATTTGATTAATTCAGATCTTGATTTGGAAATGTTATGTTGATTATGATCACTACCTAATAATCATGCTAAATTGGTTAGTCTAAATGCATATAATGGAGTTCAAATGTCATATCATCAATATAATTTTGGTTAATTAGGGAGTAGCCACAGCATCTTTAATTAATCAAAATTATATATTGAGTTGCAAAGATCACATAAGGTTGAATGACATTAATTGTAATTAATTATATTAATGCACCGAATCTTATCCCACATAAATTTTTATTGCATTGATATAATTAATTAGGATGGGATAAGAAATTATTTTCTTAATTACCCACAGGAATTAAGAAATGAATATAATTTGTTAGTCACATCATTAAGTTAATGAGTCTATTTAAGTATAATAACTTAGCCCACAGGTAGTTATTGTATGTTATTGATTCATGTTATTGCATGTTTACATTGGTAAGATATGACATCAAGTTATATGCCTCAAATTCAGTTACATGAACATAATTTTATTTTTTATGCAGTTATTTTGCCTGTTAATATTTCTGATATGAAATGTGATGTTCTCGATTTAAGTGGTGATAATTATAAATTATGGAAGGAGAGAATTCTTCTTCAATTAGGGTGCATGGATATTGACTATGCTATTAGGAAGGATGAACCACATTCGGTTACATCTACTAGCACTCAGGCTGAGATTGCTGCGTATGAATGATGGGAGCGATCTAATCGCCTCAGTATGATGTTCATACGTACTAAGATTTCTGCTAGTATACGTGGTTCAATTCCTGAGTGCAAAAATGTCAAGGAACTTCTGAAGGCTATTGATGTACAATTTGAGTCTTCAAATAAGGCACTGGCTAGCATCCTAATGATAAAATTGTCATCAATGAAGCTCACTACTGTTGGAGGTGTACGTGAGCACATCATGAAGATGAGGGACATTGCAGCTCAGTTGAAATCCTAGAGGTTGAGATGTCAGAATCTTTCTTGGTCACTTTATTTTGAGCTCACTCCCACAGCAGTATAGTCCCTTCAAAATATCTTACAACACACATAAGGACAAATGGTCAATTAATGAATTTTTGACCATGTATGTTTAAGTGGAAGGGAGGCTGATTTTGAAAGTGGAAGAAAGTGCACATTTAGTTACTCAGAGAAAGACTAAAGCTCCTAAAGCCAAACGCAAAGGAAAGGGTAAAGTACCCATCCATACAGAAAATAAGAAGGAATACAAGTGCTTCTTTTGCAAGAAGAAAGGGCATATAAAGAAGGATTGCCTCAAATTTAAAGCTTGGCTTGATAAGAAAGGTACTCTAACCTCATTCGTATGTCATGAATCCAATTTAGTTATATGTCATAATACATGGTTGATTGATTCTGGTTCTACAATCCATGTTTCAAATATCTTGCAGGGTTTTCTAAATCAAAGAAATCATTGGGAAGTGAACAAAGCATCTATTTAGGAAACAAGATGGGTTCACATGTGGAAGCGATTGGGACGTGCAGACTTATTTTAGATTCTGGTTTTGTTTTGGATTTGAAAAGATATTTTATATTTTAAGTTTCTCTAGAAATTTGATTTCAGTGTCAAGACTTGTACCAGCAGGATATTCCTTTAATTTTAATAAAAGCTTTGTTGATTTATTTTATAAATCTAAGCTTATTGGGAATGGTACATTGTCTGATAATCTTTTCCAAATTAATTTAAAAAAAATACCTTCTATAATGTGATGCACATCCAAACTGGTATGAAAAGATGTGTTATGAATGAGAATTCCTCTATTTTATGGCATCGGAGATTAGGTTATATCTCCATTGAGAGAATTAAAAGATTAGTAAAAGATGGAGTATTTGATACTCTTGATTTTGCTGATTTTGGTACTTGTGTGGACTACATAAAGGGAAAGCAAACCAACAAGTCCAAGAAAGATGTCAAGAGAAGTTCAGAAATACTGGAGATCATACATACGGATATCTGTAGTTCAGATATGGACTCGTATGGTCAAAGATACTTCATCTCATTTATTGATGACTATTCACGATATATGTATCTCTATCTGCTTCATAACAAGAACGAAGCATTAGATGCCTTTAAGGTATTTAAGGTAGAAGTAGAGAAACAATGCGGCAAGCAAATTAAAATCATAAGGTCAGATAGAGGTGGAGAATATTATGGTAGATACACTGAGAATGGACAAGCATCTGGTCCGTTTGCTCGGTTTCTTGAAGAAAATGGAATTGTTGCATAATACACCATGTCAGGGTCTCCTGACCAAAACGGTGTAGCTAAAAGGAGAAACCGAACATTATTGGACATGGTAAGGAGCATGATTGCCAGCTCCAACCTACCTAAATCCTTATGAATTGAAGCTCTTAAAACAACTGCATATATATTAAACCGGGTTCCAACCAAGGCTGTTTCCAAAGCACCATTTGAGTTATTTAAAGGTTGGAAACCAAGTTTGCAACATATACGTGTTTGGGGATGCCCATCTGAAGTAAGAGTTTATAATCCACAAGAAAAGAAACTAGACCCAAGGACTATTAGTGGATATTTTATTAGATATGCTGAGAAGTCCGAGGGTTATAGATTTTATTATCCATCTCATAGCACTAGGATTGTGGAATCAAGAAATGCAAAATTTCTTGAGAATGACTTGATCGGTGGGAATGATCAATCTCAGTATTTGGCTTCTTCTGACTCGTTGTCAAAGGGTTCACTCAGAGGGAAGGAATCGACTACACGGAGACATTTCTCCTATATCCAAGAAAGATTCTCTTCAAATAATAATGGATGTGAAAACTACATTCCTCAATGGAGATCTAGAGGAAGAGGTTTACATAAAACAACCTGAAGGATTTTTCTCTGGTGATAGTGAGCATTTGGTTTGCAAGCTTAAGAAATCCATATATAGATTGAAAACAGGTCTCACGTTAGTGGTATCTAAAATTTCATGATGTGATCTCTTTCTTTGGTTTTAAAGAAAACATCATGGATCAATGTATATATCAGAAGTTAGTGGGAGCAAAATTTATTTCTTGGTCCTATATGTAGATGACATTCTACTTGCAACCAATGATAAATGGTTGCTATATGAGGTGAAACAATTTCTCTCCAAGAATTTTGATATGAAAGATATGAGTGAGGCATCTTATGTCATTGGCATTAAGATCCATAGAGAAAGATCTCGAAGCATTTTAGGATTGTCTCAAGAAACTTATATCAATAAAGTCTTAGAGAGATTTCAGATAAAAAATTGTTCACCAAGTGTTGCACCTATTGTGAAGGGTGACAAGTTCGCTTTGAACCAGTGCCCTAAAAATGAACTTGAACGGGAACAGATGCACAACATTCCATATGCTTCAGCTATTGGAAGCCTAATGTATGCTCAGGTTTGCACAAGACCTGACATTGCATTTGCAATAGGAATGTTTGGAAGATATCAGAGTAATTCGGGTTTAGACTATTGGAGAGCTGCTAAAAAGGTCATGAGGTATTTTCAAGGGACCAAGAACTACATGCTCATGTATAGACGAACTGATCATTTGGAGATAGAGGGCACTCAGATTCCGACTTTGCTGGCTGCGTTGATTCTCGAAAATCAACATCAGGATTTATATTTATGTTAGCTGGTGGAGCCATATCATGGAGGAGTGCAAAGCAGACTTTGACTGCTACCTCTACTATGAAAGCGGAGTTCGTTGTTTATTTTGAGGCTACATCGCAAGGTGTATGGTTGAAGAGTTTCATCTTAGGGCTTATAATTGTTGACTCTATTGCTAGGCCAATTAAACTGTACTATTACAATTCAGCTGCTGTATTTTTGGCTAAAAACCACAAGAGTGGTAGTCGAAGTAAACATATCGACATTAAGTATTTAGCCATAAGAGAACGTGTTAAAGAAAACAAAGTGGTCATAGAACACGTTAGCACTGAGTTGATGATAGCCGATCCTTTGACTAAAGGCATGCCAATTAATAATTTCAAGGATCATGTGGTACGAATGGGAGTTGGTTCCATGATATAATTGCATGGATAACAATTTATACAAAGAAACTCTTATTTCAATTATTTGTTTATTTCTCATTCAGGTGTACATATTATTTGACTTTCGAGAAATGACAAAATCTTCTTTTAGACTCTGAATAAACATATGGTTTATTCATTATGTTATGTTGTCACATTTGGAATAGTGGTAAAGAAATTGAATGCATTGTAATACATAGAAGATAATACTCAATTATAGAGGAACTATCGCTATGATTCATGTATTTGATTTCTTGTTCAGTGTTGAGAATTATGGATTAAGATAAAATATACGGACCAAGTGGGAGAATATAGTATCCCGTTTTAGTAGATTGTCCTATTTTATTGCAATATAGCTTAATTGTTTGTGGATAATTTTTAACACCATCCACTAGTTAATGAGTGATAACGATATCTCTTTAAATGGTGTTAAACGCCTACTTTGATGGGAGTAGACGGTGGAAGGGATTTAAGAAATCTCTTTAAATAGAGATCCCTTCTAAGGTTTTCGATAACACAATATCATCGAGAGAAAACCAGAAGGAAGCAGAGATATTGGGTCCCTGATCAAGAGCATATCCTGAGGGCATACACCATCGTATGCGATAGCTCATTGATTGGAAGCACTCAATCAAGGTTCTCGAAGCAGGTTCTCGAAGCGGTAGATCATAAGCAATGGCTGGAGGTAATACAAAGATCCTATCTATTAATTCTATATAATTTCGTGTAGATTATTAATAGATTTCTAACATCTAGGACTTAAATTGTGCATGTGTTTCATCACCTTAGTTATTAGAAAGGACCAAATATTCATGAAGAATAACATGTAAGTTATAAATAACTTACCTTATTGAGTAATAAATCATTTTCCTTTTCCATCTCATACACTCGCTCGATGGTCATCCCAAACCATTCATCAATCCAAGAAAAACAGAGCTTATGGCATTCCAAAAACAGAGCCCTTTCACCCTGTGCAAAAACCAGGCAAAGTTATTTCTGAAAACAGAAAAACTATATATGATACAATGGTCTGCCCAAACAAAAACCTAAGTTGTTTGGTTCAACATCTCAATGCTTATGCCTTGATCATCTGCCATGCCAGTCATTCTCAAAATACAATATGTTATTACTACCACAATTTCATGCTCTATTCCTATCAATATCTAGTGAATGATGCATTTCATTCACTCTATGCAATATGAATTGGTCCAGAACTTTTACAATATAATCTCTCAATTGGATGACTGAGACCTTTAGACATTGTTGACAAAACGCAGAAACGTTAGTTTGTTAAAAAGAATAAGAAGGTAGCAAATAAGTTCGATGAGCAGAAAGCTGCTCAGATGCAGTCCTCTGAGGCATGGAAGAGGCCACAAAGTTTGACACCTAGTTTAACAGAAGACGTCTAGACTTCAATGTCATGACATGCAGTTTGGTTTTTCTAAGCAACTAATAGCATAGATTGATATCATGCATATAAGAAATTAGGAGTAAATGAAGTTTCCTTTCCTGAATCATTTTTTGAATTTGGGCTTCTTAATTATTCAAGCTTGATGCTTTTGAATGAAACGCTTGAACGCCTAGATTCTGAAACTGAATATGGTGTTGAATACTCAGGGTATGTGTTGCCTGTATTTCATTAATTTAGTGTTTGATGCAAACTGTTTATAATAAATATTGATTGATCATTTATGTTCAGGGAAAACTGAAAGAAAATCTTTGTTTGATTTAAAATGTTTGATCCATTTTCTCTTAGATTAACAATCTACCAACCAAAAGCCAATTGTACTCTTTATGTAAGAAAATTTATGAGAGTCTGAAAATGAGTCAGTTGATGTACATGATGGCTACTGCATGCTGTAATGCATAATATCAAAAGAAGTCAGGTGGTGTGGGTTAAAACATACTGCAAGGATAACTTCTTCCAAACGACTGCCAAGGCCCCAAATAGGAGCATCCATGGTCACTAATTTGTATGCTGTCATGACTGGATGGCATGTGTCCTGCAAACAGTGTAATGGATGTGTAAATCACACAACATGGCATACATTTTCACATGAAAAATCTGTAGCAGGATACCGATGTTTCTTTTTTCAAAATTTCATGGGCAGGGTAGTGAGGAATATTTGGAAAATATCCATATAGGAGATCGGGTTTCAAGGAATCAAATCCTCTGCAATGACAATGGTTGAAGGGAAATGGCTTCTGAACAAAGGCAGCTACTTGTGTTGCCACTTTTACTGAAAATCCAATCAGGCTGCTGACTCTATGACCAAACGGACGGTTACCAACCGACAGCTAGCTACTTGGAGTACCAGCTTTCTAATCGAGTTTGCAGGGATTCTTGAGGTTGATGAATGAAGGATCTCCTATACAAGGAGTTAATCTCTATGTTTTTACCCAAAATAAATAAATAAAAAATAAGGCAGCTACTTGTGCCTTTAATATGGAATTTTGCAATGGTTCGGTTACTTTATAAGTAACTGAGTGAAAGATATTGAATACTTCATGACATGTATACGGCCTAATCAACTTATATGACAGCGTAAAACAAGAAATAATCAGGTGTTTGTAAAAGAATAAAAAACATAATTATTTTCTTTTTCAGGTCCAAAATATATCTTCAAATTTGAAAAACAAAGTAGGTTTTGTTCAGATTTCTGAATAAAGACCAAATACACTATTCCTAATCCTTAAATAAAGTAAAATTGAGGGGTAGAAGAGAGAGGGAGGGGAAAAGGAATGCTCTAAATTGTAGTTCTGAATATTATAGCAATCCCTTTTCTTCTTGAATCCCTAAAAGAAATAAACTACTGAAAAAAAATTAATTTCAGAGAATGCTACCAAGAATTTGATTGATTAGTAGAGAACAAATACCTTCCATCCTTTCAAAAGTGGACCTCGACCTGTTCTTTGTGATCTGAACGTGGAGAAGTCCACTTTTGAAGCACCGATTATCTTACTCCAGTAATCCCTTGAAACTGAAGCTATATCAATAACTTCCACTTTTCTTGCAGCTAGTTGATCATCACTCAAGCCATGCACCTATTTTGTCATTTTCACAATTAGATTGATTTGAAACGATTGAAATATGGATATGATTGTTCTGTTTGGCAAATTTTTCATCCTAATCTATTGGTAGAGACCATGTCGTGATGAAGTTGAAGAGAAAAAGGTGATAGCTGCCAATAAATTTTATTTTCTTACATTTTCAGAACAACCATTGTCAGCTTTATTGACGGTTTCAATTGTTAGGGAGCATTGACTGAAATATGGGCACTGTTAACATCCAAATTGATGATAAGAAAGTCAGATAAGCAGGGTGAGATTTCAAAAATTCTGTGATGTTAATATTTATATATAGCAAAGGTCAGATGATTACCTTAAGCACTGGATTCCGTGATGGTCAAATAAATGGCAGCACACAGCAGATGGTTCAGTGCAAATTTTTAGAAGTTTAATACTATAAAACTTGAAACTAACAAACGAGCCAAATAAACCTGTTTTGCTTTTTGCATATGAAGTCCAGGATTCCTCTTGCACAGTAAGAGCACTAGCTGGTGCAACAGTTTTCAGCCAACCAGGGATTTTGCTGCAGAAGAATGCATAGAGAAAAGCTGTTAAAATGTGAATATTAACAACAAAATTCATCTACAGGAAACATGCCAACTTTGTTCTTTTGGATACAGATAGACCAGGTCAGTACAAAAATTCATGGATATAAGCAATACTCACTATAAGCATTATTGTCATTACACAAGTGTTCTTTTATATATATATATATATATATATATATATATATATATGTGTGTGTGTATATGTATGTATGTATTCAAATGCTAATTTAGCAGCCTCTTCTTTCATTTCGTTGCATGATCCATTTTGGTGGTCTCTTTACTTGCGCATTTTTTGTTGATGTTGTTGTTGTTTCTGCTGCCGTTGCTATTTTGTTATAAAGTTTATTATTTTTTTCTTTTGTACTTTAGTTATAGATGTTCTTGCTAGATATATTTAGGATAATATTTTATGGTATATATTATTTGTAAATGATATAGTACTAGTGAATAAATTTAAGGCCAAAGATAATCATAAGTTTGAACTATAGATAAATACATTAAAATCTAAAGATTTTAGGTGAAGCAAAATAAAGATAAATATATGAAATATAATTTTAGTATAATTAAAAATTAAGATAAATGTAGAGTAAAAATTGATGACCATAAAGTTCATAAAAATGATCATTTTTAATATTTAGGAATGATTATTCATAAAAAAAGGAGAGATTGAAGATGATGTTTGTCCATAGGATGAAAGTAGATTGGATGAAATGCAGAAATATAACCGAAATATTATATGATCATAGAGTATTTGCCAAGTTGAAGAAAAAATTTTATAAAATAGCCTTAAGAGTATAATGAATAATATAAAATATTAGATAGTTAGAAAAATACGTGTATAAAATGAATATAGTGGAAATGGGGATGTTGAGATAGATGTATAGTCATACAAGAAAAGATAGAATAAGAGACAAATTAGAGGAAGGATGACTTAAATGATTTGAACATGTACAACGTACACCTAAAGATGCATCTTTGTAAAGGAGTGACTTGATACATAAAAAAATTTAAGATGAAGATAAACCGAAGATTACACGGAAGGAAGTGATAAAGAAAGACTTAGAATCTTTGCATCTTACAAAAAAAAAATATAACTCAAAACAAGCTAAATGATGAAAAAAGATTCATATGGCTAGCCTGAAGTTGTTTGAGATTAAAACCTTGTTATTATTGTTACTAACATTATAATAATATAAAATATTTTTCTACCGTCAATGTTGTGGTCTACTTTGTTAGCTAGTTTTTTTTTTTTTCTTTGAATTGCTTAGATGAACTCTTCTTTGGATGAGCTCTTCTTTGGTCTGTCAATACATGATCATAGTATTTTCTGTCTATACATGATCATTCATCCTGCTTTGTCTTCAATTTTTTTGTTCAAGTCTTCAAGAATAGTGAAGCTTGGAGAGTAGCCATCCCAACAAAAGTCAAAGTGGTCATTTGGCTTGCATTGAGAATTGGCTATATACTGGAGAAGTTTTGGCGAGAAAAGGTTGGGCAGCAAGCAACGGATGCACATTTTATAAAGCTGCAATAGAATCTATAAGCCACCTATTCTTGCGATGCCCATTTGCGAAGAAGTTTTGGGCCCTAATTTTAGATTGCTTTAACCTTTAGAAGATGGCCATCCAACTTTTCTGATCCGTGGCAGCATTGGAGTAGGGAAAACATTGTAGCCAATCAAACATAGTTGGTTTCATTGCCTTCTCATCGAGGGGGATTCTCTTATTTTCATCCGATGGCTTCAAAAGGAAAGCTGCAACCAAGTCTTTATCAATCCGCTGATTCACGACATCTGGTCTATCCTTTGAGATGTGCACAGAGCCTAAATCTGTCATATCTATCGCGAAGCCAACTCTGTGGCTAATCGAATGGTGGTCTCTGTGGCCCATCATGCTGGATTTTGGATTTGAAACCAGAGTGACCTTTGTTCTCTTGTCCTTAAAATAAATTGTATTTTAATCTATCGGAGCTGACTCGCATTAGAATAGTGTGATCACCCATCTGTACACACAAAAAAAAAAAAGGAGAAGAAGAAAGTAGTAGAAGAAAGGTATGGGACCAACTATGCTCAGCTATTTGTTGGAAAATTTAGGTGGAGAGAAGCTCAAGGGTTTTCCATCAAAAGACCGGCTCCTCCAGGTCCACCCTTCTCAAAGCTCTCCACATTTTCCAGACATGGGAGTGCCTATGTTCCTCAGCGGCCTCTTCTCAGAACCATCTCACTTTGACTCAGTTACCATCTCCTCTACTGGAAGAGCAGATGGTAGGCAACCGCAATGATCATTACCTGGAGGAGAAATAAGCCAATCTTAACCCTGCCATCCATCAGTCAAGCGGCCAGTGAGGAAGTGTTCCGCTCTGGGACTACTGGATATTCGAGTCGGCTCTATGTCTATTGCCGAGACATCATTAAGTGTTCACTGACACCGGCACATCTGAACCATGGACCGGCACTTGTTTTCAAGTCCTGTTGGATGCTGCATTACAACCGAGAAGTTGGCCTATGGAAGATGAGGTAACAATGGCACTAGTCCTGATTTACAGTGGAAGAAATGGAGCTGGATTAACTTTAGAGAGGCGAGAATTGGTGGCATCACTTCTCTGAATGTTTGACTTCAGCTGTTTTGGGGAGCCAGAGCTCTGCTCTGTCCAGAATCCTCTGCTGTGATTTCTTCTCAGCTTTCTGGGAGCAGTAGCAAAGGAGTCATCATCTGTCTGCTATCTTCGGTTTTCTTTCGTTTTATGTTTTATGTCTTCATTTTCTTTCTTTGCTCTTCTTTTGTTTGTTCCGATTCTCTGTGCTCTTCTCCATAATTAATAACATGAGGGAAGCTTACTTCCTCCTTTTTCTCCATATTCGAACATTTCTTTCCTTTTTTTTTTTACTCTTTTGCAAACTAGTATTAGAGCTAAACATGTCATCTACTTATAAGTCTCTTCCCTATCAACTCAATAATAATTGTGGGTTCCTTGTTCTTGTATGCATCCATGAGTACTGTGGTTTTTCAAATCAAGCCTAATCAAGAAGCAGAAGCAGGTCCATCTATTCACCTACCATCTACAAAATCCACTGCTTTTTGAAGATTTGGTAATCTGATCAACTGATTAACAAAGAGGTTGATAGATTGGTTCGCTTTTTTCTGCAAACAGCTAGGAAATTTCACTTTTCAAGGTAGATGTTGAGGGGTAAAATCATCATTACATTGTTGATCGCTCACATTGGCGATGGGGTCGCGCCCGATCCAAACGCTCTGCTTGCCAACTGGCTGCTGGCGCAATATTCTAGCAACGACCATCTCGTCATAATGAAGAAAGAGAACAAAAGGGCAAAAGGGCCACGTCACGTGCGTGAGTTCTCCCAAGGGCCCTCATTAATATATGGCAGTCAAATCAATAGGCTGGAGCATTTAATGGTGCAGAAACGTCATAATGACTTAGCCAGCATTTAATGAAATAAAAAGAGAGGAGAAAGCATAGCTCGGCCAACATGCCTCGGCAAATATAATTCGGTCAACATGCCTCGGCAAGTATAGTTCGGCTAACATGCCTCGACAAATATACTTCGGCAAACATGCATCGGTAAATATACTTCGGCCATCATAGCTCGGCCAGCTTCAGCATAGCTCGGCCAACATAGCTCGGCCAGCATAGCTCGGCTAGCCTCAGCCTCAGCCAGCTTCAGCATAGCTCGGCCAACATAGCTCGGCCAGCCTCAGCCTCAGCCAGCTTCAGCATAGCTCGGCCACCATAGCTCGGCCAGCCTCAGCCTCAGCCAGCTTCAGCATAGCTCGGCCTCAGTATCAGCCAGCTTCAGCATAGCTCAGCCAACATAGCTCAGCCAGGCCAACATGCCTCGGCAAATATAGTTCGGCCAACATGCCTCGGCAAATATAGTTCGGCCTCCGCAACCACGCTATATCTTTTGCATCAAGGCATTTATGACCTCATAAAAGCCGCATAAATCCACCTGCTTTAAGGCATTCAATGCCTTATTTTCTTCCCTGCATTAAGGCATTTATGGCTGCCACGTTCGCCCTTTATGCCTCGACACCTACCTTCGCCGAGCCTCCGCCAGCAATGATGACTGAACCACAACACCTCTGCGGAATCTGGCGCGGGAGAGTTCAAATTCACTATAACAGAATAAGATTTCAAACAAGGAATCATGCCAAGACATGGCCTAGGACCTACAATAGTGGCCTAGGGACCACGTGGCCATTGAGTCTCGATCCATCGGCCAGCTCTCCCCGCCTCCCAGCCATCGATCCTCTAACTAACCAGATACGGATCCTACCGGCCCTGTAACAACCTGATTCGAATCCGTTTCGAATCCCAACAACTTTCAGACCTCATCCAGAGTACGTCCAAGAAGTCAGGTGACCGCCTATAAATACTACCACCCTCAAGCCTCTCAGGTACGGCTATTCTAGGCCATTTTTCATTTACAGTTCTTACACTCCGCCATGAAAGCTCCCATGAGAGCTCGAAGGAACTCTTCCCGGGGGATCCTTCTCCCCATATTTGTTGATTGCTGGTCTCCACTGACTTGGGCGTCGGAGGGTCTTCCGCAGAGGGCCACCCCCAACGCCTCTCGCGTGAGGACTGTCTTGCAGGTCCGCTCCGGAGGGAGCCCACGCTGCAGCCCGATCGCGCCCGAGCCGGAGGACGGATTTCAGCGGCAACAGATTGGCGCTAGAGGAAGGGCCTCAAGTCCCGTTAAACTTGAAAAAGGAGACAAGGATCTCGATCTGGAAGAGAACCTCTCCAATGGCTAATCGGAGAAGTGCAACTTCTGAAGCCCAGGACCGGGTTGCTTCTCAGAGACCCGATCTGATGAGTATCGTGGCACTGCCGCTGCCACCAACTGAGACTCCGGTGCCACCAGCTGTCCCAGTGACCCAGGGACTCGTTCGCCACACTGGTCCAGCAGGTCCAGGCCCTGACCCGTCTAGTTCAGGAGCGCCATACAACTCCCCATCCAGTTGTAGCTACCCCTGCTCCATGCCTCCCAGAAGAGGCCGCAGCTCCTCTTTCTCCAGCCACTTCTTCTTCTGGTCCGCATGGAGTTGCGGACCCCCCATGTCGACCTAAGGAGGCCAGACTAGTCCTGCAAGGGGGCTGCGACAAGGATCTCCCCAGATCTCGGCGGGCCTGATTCATCTCTCCGGTGTCCTCTCGCCACAACTCGACACCATCTCCGCCTTCTCCTTGCCTTAGCACAACAGATCGGCTTCCATAGCCGCGCTATGCGCGCCAAGGCGTTTATGGCCTCATAAAGGCCATGTGCATCTACCTGCATTTAATGCCTTATCTCCTTCCATCATTAAGGCATTTATGGATGCCGCGTTGCCCCCTAGGCACCTTTTGCGTGAGGAAGGATGGCGTCATAAAGCCAAGACAAGGAGTTCTTGACTCCATGCTTCACAGAAGTCCAACGTCCAGCTTCAACCTCGGCCAGTGGATCTACCGCACCACACAGAGAGTCCCCACAGGCGAGACCCCGTTACGGATGGCCTTCGGCGTAAAAGCTGTCATCCCCGTGGAGATAGGACCCCCCTATCCGCGGATGCTATCATGCCTCCAGAGTCAAAGGGAGATCCTTCTCGTCCGGCGACCCTGTTCTCCGGAAAGCATCTGTCTCCAAACCGCTGGAGCAAGGAAAAAGGCCCCTACCAAGTAGCGGAGACCATTGGACCGGGAACCTACAAGCTGCAAGATCTAAACGGAAAGTTTGTCCCCCGGACGTGGAACTCGGACAATCTCCGTAAGTATTATCAATAGGGTATGTCCTCTATGAGTCCATTTTGATATGCCTTATTATACCTTCCAATCGGCACGTATTTTCGTAATTTGCAATGTGAATCATCACACATTATGTTGCCAAAGATTGCGAAAAGAAATAGGTGCTGCTCACGAATCCTCGGCACGACCGAGTTGCCTATTTGCACAGAAAATCTCCGAACCTCGGCAGGGCCGAGCAACAAATTCTCCGAACCTTGGCAGGGCCAAGTAAAAATCTCCGAACCTCGGCTGGGCCGAGCAACATATTCTCCGAACCTTGGCAGGGCCAAGTAAAAATCTCCGAACCTCGGCTGGGCCGAGCAACAAATTCTCCGAACCTTGGCAGGGCCAAGTAAAAATCTCCGAACCTCGGCTGGGCCGAGCAATAAATCTCCGAACCTCGGCTAGGCCGAGCAATGATCTCTGAAGCCCCGGTCAGAGCCGGAGTGCATCTCTCACTATTGGAAGCCCCGACCAGAGCCGAAGTGCGTAAGCCCCGGCCAGAGCTAGAGTGCATCTCTTATTACCGAAAGCCCCGGCCAGAGCCGGAGTGCATCTCTTATTTATCTAAACCTCGGCCAAGACCGAGTGACATATCAGAACCCTCGGCTAAAAGCTGAGGAAGTTTGTTATTAATCTTGGAAGGCTCGGCAACACCGAGTATTTTATTATTTGAAGCCTCGGTTACAACCGAGTAGCACCTTTGAAGGCTCGGCAATACCGAGTAATTTATTTGGAAGCCTCGATTACAACCGAGTAGTATCTTGGAAGGCTCGGTAACACCGAGTATTTTATTATTTGAAGCCTCGGTTACAACCGAGTAGCATCTTGGAAGGCTCGGCAACACCGAGTATTTTATTATTTGAAGCCTCGGTTACAATCGAGTAGCACCTTGGAAGGCTCGGCAACACCGAGTAATTTATTATTTGAAGCCTCGGTCACAACCGAGTGGCAATTAATATTTGAAGCCTCGGTTACAACCGAGTAGCATCTTGGAAGGCTCGGCAACACCGAGTATTTTATTTGAAAGCCTCGGTTTCAACCGAGTAGCATTTTGGAAGGCTTGGCATCACCAAGTAATTTATTATTTGGAAGCCTCGGTTACAACCGAGTAGCATCTTGGAAGGCTCGGCAACACCGAGTATTTTATTATTTGAAGCCTCGGTTACAACCGAGTAGCATCTTGAGAAGGCTCGGCTACAACCGAGTAACGGTCTCCGAACCTTGGCAGCGCCAAGTAAAATATAATCTTGAAGGCTCGACAACACCGAGTAATTTATTTGGAAGCCTCGATTACAACCGAGTAGTATCTTGGAAGGCTCGGCAACACCGAGTATTTATTATTTGAAGCCTCGGTTACAATCGAGTAGCACCTTGGAAGGCTCGGCAACACCGAGTAATTTATTATTTGAAGCCTTGGTTACAACCGAGTGGCAATTAATATTTGAAGCCTCGGTTACAACCGAGTAGCATCTTGGAAGGCTCGGCAACACCGAGTATTTTATTTGAAAGCCTCGGTTACAACCGAGTAGCATTTTGGAAGGCTTGGCATCACCAAGTAATTTATTATTGGAAGCCTCGGTTACAACCGAGTAGCATCTTGGAAGGCTCGGCAACACCGAGTATTTTATTATTTGAAGCCTCGATTACAACCGAGTAGCATCTTGAGAAGGCTCGGCTACAACCGAGTAACGGTCTCCGAACCTTGGCAGCGCCAAGTAAAATATAATCTTGAAGGCTCGGCAACACCGAGTAATTTATTTGGAAGCCTCGGTTACAACCGAGTGGCATCTTGGAAGGCTCGGCAATACCGAGTATTTTATTATTTAAAGCCTCGGTTACAACCGAGTGGCATCTTGGAAGGCTCGGCAACACCGAGTATTTATTATTTAAAGCCTCGGTTACAACCGAGTGGCATTTTGGAAGGCTCGGCAACGCCGAGTATTTTATTATTTAAAGCCTCGGTTACAACCGAGTGGCATCTTGGAAGGCTCGGCAACACCGAGTATTTTATTATTTGAAGCCTCGGTTACAACCGAGTGGCATCCTGGGAGGCTCGGCAATACAAGTATTTTATTATTTGAAGCCTCGGTTACAACCGAGTAGCACCTTGGAAGGCTCGGCAACACCGAGTATTTTATTATTTGGAAGCCTCGGTCACAACCGAGTGGCAATTAATATTTGAAGCCTCGGTTACAACCGAGTAGCATCTTTGAAGGCTCGGAAACACCGAGTAATTATTTGAAGGCTCGGCAATACCGAGTAATTTATTTGGAAGCCTCGGTTACAACCGAGTAGCATCTTGGAAGGCTCGGCAACACCGAGTATTTTATTATTTAAAGCCTCGGTTACAACCGAGTGGCATCTTGGAAGGCTCAGCAACACCGAGTATTTTATTATTTAAAGCCTCGGTTACAACCGAGTGGCATCTTGGAAGGCTCGGCAACACCGAGTAATTTATTATTTGGAAGCCTCGGTTACAACCGAGTAGCATCTTTGAAGGCTCGGAAACACCGAGTAATTATTTGAAGGCTCGACAACACCGAGTAATTTATTTGGAAGCCTCAAACCGAGTAGCATCTTGAGAAGGCTTGGCAACAACCGAGTAATATATTTCTAAAGGCTCGGCAACAACCGAGTAATAAATTTCCAGAGCATCGGCCAAAGACCGAGTGATATATTTCTGAAAGCTCGGCAACAACCGAGTAATAAATTCATCCATAAAAGTATGCTCTTTCTAGACCCACTTTTATTCATCGAATTAAGTTTAGTTTTTAAAAGGCCTGCGAAATTTTTTATAACTCTCCTTGAAAGTCACAATGAGAAGCAGGTCATAAAAAAGCCCCGGCCAGAGCCGAAGTGCGTAAGCCCCGGTCAGAGCCGGAGTGCATCTCTTATTATTAAAAGCTCCGGCCAGAGCCGGAGTGCATCTCTTATTACCGAAAGCCCCGGCCAAAGCCGGAGTGCATCTCTCATTATTGGAAGCCCCGGCCAGAGCCAAAGTGCGTAAGCCCCGGCCAGAGCCGGAGTGCATCTCTCATTATCGAAAGCCCCGGCCAGAGCCAGAGTGCATCTCTCATTATTGGAAGCCCCGGCCAGAGCCGAAGTGCGTAAGCCCCGGCCAGAGCCGAAGTGCATCTCTCATTATCGGAAGCCCCGGCCAGAGCCGGAGTGCATCTCTTATTACCGTAAGCCCCGGCCAGAGCCGGAGTGCATCTCTCATTATCGAAAGCTCCGGCCAGAGCCGGAGTGCATCTCTCATTATTGGAAGCCCCGGCCAGAGCCGAAGTGCGTAAGCCCCGGCCAGAGCCGGAGTGCATCTCTCATTATTGGAAGCCCCAGCCAGAGCCGAAGTGCATAAGCCCCGGCCAGAACCGGAGTGCATCTCTCATTATCGGAAGCCCCGGCCAGAGCCGGAGTGCATCTCTTATTACCAAAAGCCCCGGCCATAGCCGGAGTGCATCTCTCATTATTGAAAGCCCCGGCCAGAGCCGAAGTGCGTAAGCCTCGGCCAGAGCCGGAGTGCATCTCTCATTATCGGAAACCCCGGCCAGAGCCGGAGTGCATCTCTTATTACCGAAAGCCCCGGCCAGAGCCGGAGTGCATCTTTCATTACCAAAAGCTCTGGCCAGAGCCGGAGTGCATCTCTTATTACCGAAAGCCCCGGCCAGAGCCGGAGTGCATCTCTCATTATTGGAAGCCCCGGCCAGAGCCGAAGTGCGTAAGCCCCGGCCAGAGCCGGAGTGCATCTCTCATTATCGAAAGCCCCGGCCAGAGCCGGAGTGCATATCTTGTTGATCTTCAAAAGCCCCGGCCAGAGCCGGAGTGCATCTCTTATTATCAAAAGCCCCGGCCAGAGCCGGAGTGCATCTTTCATTACCAAAAGCCCCGGCCAGAGCCGGAGTGCATCTCTTATTACCGAAAGCCCCGGCCAGAGCCGGAGTGCATCTCTCATTATTGGAAGCCCCGGCCAGAGCCGAAGTGCGTAAGCCCCGGCCAGAGCCGGAGTGCATCTCTCATTATCGAAAGCCCCGGCCAGAGCCGGAGTGATATCTTGTTGATCTTCAAAAGCCCCGGCCAGAGCCGGAGTGCATATCTTGTTGATCTTCAAAGCCCCGGCCAGAGCCGGAGTGCATCTCTTATTATCAAAAGCCCCGGCCAGAGCCGGAGTGCATCTCTTATTATCAAAAGCCCCGGCCAGAGCCAGAGTGCATCTCTTATTGATCTTCAAAAGCCCCGGCCAGAGCCGGAGTGCATCTCGTATTACCGAAAGCCCCGGCCAGAGCCGGAGTGCATCTCTCATTACCAAATGCCCCGGCGAGCCGGAGTGCATCTCGTATTACCGAAAGCCCCGGACAGAGCCGGAGTGCATCTCTCATCATTGGAAGCCCCGGCCAGAGCCAGAGTGCATCTCTCATTACCAAAAGCCCCGGCCAGAGCCGGAGTGCATCTCGTATTACCGAAAGCCCCGGCCAGAGCCGGAGTGCATCTCTTATCATCAAAAGCCTCGGCCAGAGCCGAAGGGCATCACCTATTAACAGAAACCTCGGCCAAGACCAAGCGACATGTCGGAACCGTTGGCTAAAGCTGGAGGGAATTTCTTACTGATCTTCAAAAGCCCCGGCCAGAGCCGGAGTGCATCTCTTATTATCAAAAGCCTCGGCCGAAGACTGAGTGATATATTTCTGTAGCCTCGGCCAATCCGAGTGATACAACACTAAAGCTTCGTCCCAGCCGGATAATTCTCGGACACTCTAGTGCAACTAAAGCACCTTATTTTACTTCAGCAAGAGGGCCGCCCAGGCCTTTCTCTAACCTACACAAAGATAAACACTTCCTCTACAGAGGATCGAATGACACGTCCCCTAAATAAGATTGCTCCAGAATTTTACTCCCTATATCCGAAGTTACACTTCGGACTAGGGAGTGGGGGGCATGTGTTGAGGGGTAAAATCGTCATTATATTGTTGATCGCTCACATTGGCGATGGGGTCACGCCCGATCCAAACGCTCTGCTTGCCAACTAGCTGCTGGCGCAACATTCTAGCAACGAGCATCTCGTCATAATGAAGAAAGAGAACAAAAGGGCAAAAGGGCCACGTCACGTGCGTGGGTTCTCCCAAGGGCCCCCTCATTAATATATGGCAGTCAAATCAATAGGCTGGAGCATTTAATGGTGCAGAAACGGTCATAATGACTTAGCCAGCATTTAATGAAATAAAAAGAGAGGAAAAAGCATAGCTCGACCAACATGCCTCGGCAAATATAGTTCGGTCAACATGCCTTGGCAAGTATAGTTCGGCTAACATGCCTCGACAAATATACTTCGGCAAACATGCTCGGTAAATATACTTCGGCCATTATAGCTCGGCCAGCTTCAGCATAGCTCGGCCAACATAGCTCGGCCAGCATAGCTCGGCTAGCCTCAGCCTCAGCCAGCTTCAGCATAGCTCGGCCACCATAGCTCGGCCAGCCTCAGCCTCAGCCAGCTTCAGCATAGCTCGGCCAGCTTCAGTATCAGCCAGCTTCAGCATAGCTCAGCCAACATAGCTCAGCCAGCTCGGCCAACATGCCTCGGCAAATATAGTTCGGCCTCCGCAACCACGCTATATCTTTTGCATCAAGGCATTTATGACCTCATAAAAGCCGCATAAATTCACCTGCTTTAAGGCATTCAATGCCTTATTTTCTTCCCTGCATTAAGGCATTTATGGCTGCCACCCCTTATGCCTCGGCACCTACCTCCGCCGAGCCTCCGCCAGCAATGATGACTGAACCACAACACCTCTGCGGAATCTGGCGCGGGAGAGTTCAAATTCACTGTAACAGAATAAGATTCCAAACAAGGAATCATGCCAAGACATGGCCTAGGACCTACAATAGTGGCCTAGGGACAACGTGGCCATTGAGTCTCGATCCATCGGCCAGCTCTCCCCGCCTCCCAGCCATCGATCCTCTAACTAACCAGATACGGATCCTACCGGCCCTGTAACAACCTGATTCGAATCCGTTTCGAATCCCAACAACTTTCAGACCTCATACAGAGTACGTCCAAGAAGTCAGGTGACCGCCTATAAATACTACCACCCTCAAGCCTCTCAGGTACGGCTATTCTAGGCCCATTTTTCATTTACAGTTCTTACACTCCGCCATGAAAGCTCCCACGAGAGCTCGGAGGAACTCTTCCCGGGGGATCCTTCTCCCCATATTTGTTGATTGCTGGTCTCCACTGACTTGGGCGTCGGAGGGTCTTCCGCAGAGGGCCACCCCAACGCCTCTCGCGTGAGGACTGTCTTGCAGGTCCACCCCGGAGGGAGCCCACGCTGCAGCCCGATCGCGCCCGAGCCGGAGGACGAAATTCAGCGGCAACAGTAGAATATAGGATTATTTGATTAATTAAATTCATCTCAGCTTGTCATCATGCTTAATATTTTGCCTTCACCCTTCCCTCAGAAAGGATTCAGGTCTTCGTTTTCTGACATAAAAGATGGAGCACTTGCCAGCATACTATTATCAAAGAGAAAGTTGATACAGTTTCCCATCGAATGAATGAATTTGATGGTGAAGCAACGCAATAAGCACATACGATTGCAGTCATATCAAGGGTGTACCAGAAAAATACCTTTGTAGATGATAAATTTTTGTACTGTACTGGCCCTTTCCAAGCAATTCATCTTCAAAAGGCTTGTTCTGCAGTATCTCCACCCCTTCTTTGCTGGTGGTATTCAGTTGCTCCATTTTCATTATGGTATACATCAAAGCTACCTCGTACTGCATTGAATGAAGATCAATTATATCAGTTTGCAACGAAACACGAAGGGAAAAAAAAAAAAAAAAAAAGAATGATGTAATCAGTGCACCAATTTCTTTGCTTCCTCCTACCTCCTCCAGTGACATGGGCATCACAATCCGGCTAAGAAGAAAGTCTGGTCAAGGTGAACAAAAAAGAAACACATAAACCTCCCATCTGCTGCATTGCTTCTTGATCAGTTCCATATTTGATGTCTTTACCATTGGATGCATAAAACTTGAAAGGACAATTCTTTTTGATGATTTAGAGGACATGGAAATGGAAAGCAAATATATCAAACACTATCAAGAATTCAAAGATGCATGCGAATTCGTCATCAAAGGATACAACTCTGTTATCTGAACCATTTTGAGAGACAGGAGGACAAAGGTTCTTCCAATTGTTCTCTCTCTTATGACTCCTTGAGAGGAGGGTGTTCAACCAGTCGTCTTATTTGATTGCCAAGAAATCACGGAAGGAAGGCTCTATCTTGTAAACATGTCTCTCATCTTGTAAGACGAACATCATTGCAATAAGTTTTCCTACAACTTATGTTCTGTAGCTAAAATTGTGGCAGCGATAGCCTAGCACGGCACGTCAATGACCTCAAGTTTCCATATTTCCTCATCCAGATCACAACCATTGCCAAAACATCATATGGCTCCGATTGGTGCTCTTTCCCCGACCATCACCTTCGGCAATATACGGATGGGATATTCCATGTGTGATCCTTTCGATCTCAAGTAGTTCTGTATTCCATCACGTAACGCCTCTCCACAGACAAGAGCAAAGGTTTAGCCTTTTTTTTTTTTTTTTTCAACGTGAAAATTTAGACAATAAACCGTTAGGTTGACATGTGGTGGCAACCACCGTGCATGGATGAAATATTTAACACAAATATTTTATAGCAGCATAAAAATAATGTTTTGTTTGATAAACCGTCGTTCCTTAGCCGAGAGGAATCGTCCATTCTTGGTAGGCTTGGCTCAGGGTTCAAGTTAGCACCCTTCCGTGGGACTCTCGCTCGGACACACAATCTCTTGTGAAGTATACGTACACTAGCACGGTAGTAATATAAAATTACACGAGTTTCAAGAGGCCTTGTGGTTTTGTTTGGGGTGCACTGGTGCCCCATTAGTTTGGTTCGAGCCCTTTCTCTTTTTAAATACTTATCAAAATGAAGACCAATTGATTAACTAAGGGAGAAGGTGTTGTTTCAATATGATGAATAGTAAAAAGAAAATCCAACAGCAAATTTCTTGCCCACCCTCCCACCTTTTGATCTATTCTGCCATCGCTATATTAAAAGGGATAAAATATAAAGATATATTTATAAAGATTATAAGAAAGAGAGATTCATAAGGGAGAGCAACGAAGGGAGGTTATCCGCTTTGGCCATCCATCATTCTCTTATGTTGCAGCAGAAAATCTATTGGCGGCAAAGGTCTTGTATTCAATGGATTAAAGAAAGGGACCGCAATACGAGATTCTTTCATCAGGATACTTTACGCCGACGGTCGGCTAACCGCATCAGACGTTTAGTTGATGACGACGGTCACTTGGAGGAAGACCCTCAGGTGATCAAGGATAAGCTTCTTAATTTCTTCCAGTCCAGATGGACCGAGTTATCTGGGGATGGGGTCCCTGTTCTTCATGTTCTACCTTCCTGCAAGGTCTCTGATGTGGAGAATGACATTCTTATCAGGCCCTTCTCTATGGAGGATATTCGCCTCGCTTTATAGGACCTGGGGCCCGATAAGGCCCCTGGCCCTGATGGGTACCTTTCTTTATTTTTTCGTCATTATTGGGATATTGTTGATCCGGACGTCGTCCTGGCTATTCAGACAGTGTTTCAATCTAATCATATGCTTTCTGATTGGAAGCAGACTCTTGTTACCCTGGTGCCCAAACGTCCTGACGCTTCCTCTCTCCAGCATTTCCGACCAATCAGTTTGTGCTCCACTTTTTATAAGATTTGTGCTCGGCTTTTGGTAGCTCGGATGGCTTCGGTGATCCCTCGGTTCATCTCTCAAGAGCAAGGTGCTTTTCTCAGGGGGCGCAGTATTACGGATAATGCCCTGTTGGCTCAGGAGTTTATGCATGACTTCCAAAGAGCTTTTAGAAGTCAGTGCCTCATGGCTATTAAGCTCGATATGGAGAGAGCTTATGACAGACTGAGGTGGGATTTTCTGCGCCGAACACTTCATGAGTTTGGCTTCCATGAGCTTTTTGCTGACTGGGTGATGGAGTGTATCCAGAGGTTGTCTTTCTCTCTCCTTATTAATGGAGGTCGGACGGAGTTCTTTCACTCGGAGGTTGGTCTGAGACAGGGATGTCCTATTTCTCCATTTTTATTCATCCTCTCTGCTGATGCTTTATCACGGGATCTTTTTGTGGCTCTGCGGACTTTGGCTCTCGACCCATATTCAGATGGCCCTCTTGGTCCTTCGTTGTCCCACTTAATTTTCGCTGATGACTGTCTCCTGCTGGAAAAGGCTTCTATCTATAATGCCACTACCTTTGCCACCATTCTTCATCCTATTGTCGTGCTTCGGGTCAGATAGTTAATCTTAGCAAATCTTCGATATGCTTCAGCCCGAGGATGTCCTCCACTCTGAAGAGGTCTATTTCTTGTATGATGGGCATTCCTACTCAGTCCGATCGGCTGTCCTATCTGGGGATTCTGATTACCGAGAGACGGCCTCGGTGTTTGGATTTCAGCTTTCTTGTGAGGTGGATTTGTGATCGGCTGGATGGTTGGCAGGTTTCTGGGCTTTCTATTATGGTGCGGATTACTCTTATCCGCTCTGTGTTATCTTCGATGCCTAGCTATCTCTTGGCTAATACTGCTATTTCTCCGACCTGTTTGCGGCAGATTGAGAAATATTTTTGGGATTTCCTCTAGGCATCGATGCATGAGGGCCGCGGTGTTCATCTTGTCGCTTGGGATACTGTTTGCTGCCTACGGCCGAGGGTGGGCTTGGAATCCAATCGCTGTCTGTTAGAAGACAGACGTTGACTGCTAGGCATGCCTCTCAGTTCTTACTCGATCCGCATTGTTTGTGGAGTTCCTTCATGCGTGCTAAGTATGGTAGCTGGACTCTGTCCATTCCTTCTCAGTCTAACCGGGGCATTTCTTTTTCTGGAAAGAGGTCTGTCGTTATGCTCCGACTATCCTGCATAGTACCTCATGGATGATTGGTAACGGAACATCGGTGGATGTCACTCAGGACACGTGGATTACTGACTTTCCCTTATCTCGTGGCCGACTTTTGTGTCTTCTGACATCCCTGAGGGTATGCAGGTCAGTGATTTTATTTTCTCGGATCGTTCTGGATGGTTGCCCTCTCGGTTGTCCAGTTCTTTTGGGATTGAGTTCTGCCGGCATATTCTCTCTATCCCCCTCCCTTCGGGTGCTATTACTGATACCATGGTTTGGAGGAGATCTTGCTTGTCCCGTGCTCCCATGGGGGACCTCCTGTCTATTTACAGACCGCACCCTCATGTATCGGTGGAGTTGGACTAGGTTTAGCACATGCTTGTTCACTCTAGAGTGAGACTTTTATCTGAAAGGTGGCTCGAAATATTCTTCCTACATGCTCTCTTCTTTCCGGGTGAGGGATGAGTATTCTGCCAATGTGCCCAATGTGTGGTACCGAGGAGGAAACGACATATCATACTATATTCTACTGTGCTAGGGCAAGTCAGATTTGGTAGATCTCTGGTACTTGTCCTTGGCTGTCGATTTCTGGTTCTCATCGAAGCTCTTTTTGAGATTGCTGAAGCAAGGCAGGGGAAGGGGTACCCACCAGCGGGGTCCATTGTGGGCTTATATAGCTTATCAGATATGGTTATCTTAGAATCAGATTCTATTTTCCAATGTGACACTTTCCCCTAGTAGGGTGTTTAGGGCGGCTGTCTCCCTTTATACGAGTATATTTTCCATCACGGGTTTCTTGATTCTGCGAACCCTGGCCACTGGGTCTTCCCTGCTGCTGCGGCAGCGAACCGGCATATGGTTTATATTTCCTAGGAGCCCCCTCTAGGGTTTGTCAAAATAAACTTTGATGGGAGTGTCCGTGGCAGATGTGCCGGATCGGCTTTGTTATTCGTGATGCGGATGGCATGATGTTGGCGGTAGGAGGGCTTAGTTTGCTTGATGTCACGGTATCGCTGGCCGAACTGTATGCGGCATGGACAGGTATTTCCTATGTTGTTCGGATCCTGGATGTCCGCAGTCTTATTATTGAAGGCGACTCCATCACTGTCATTCGCTGGATTCGGTAGGAGCCCAGCTTCCACATGCCGACTATCCCCTTCTGTGCGACATCCGCTTTATGGTTTTGGAAGCTCTTAATATACAGAATCGTCATGTTTACCGTGAAGCTAATGCAGTGGCTGACTGGATGCTGCCAGAGTGGCCTCTCATTCGGGTAGCTGGAGTTGGAAACATGGCGACCCTTGCTTCTCGATTCTTTCTCAGTTATTGTACTTTGATATATCGGGTATGACCCATCCTAGAATGGTGTAATTACCTGTCTGCACAAAAAAAAGAGAGGTTAGCAAACACATATAATGATGAATGCACTCTTGGCATCTCTCAAGTTTCGGTGTAGAAGTTGCAACAGTAGTTGGTGATCGCAGAAAGTTGTGCCGATGAGCAAAGATGAGATCAAGCTGGGAACAAATAAAGGGCATTTTTTAAAGAACCAAGCTGTTGGAGAAAGCTTTTTTTTTTTCAGGAAAAACCTTGCAGCTCTCTTCAATCAAATTTGAGGACAAATTGCACTTTTAGTTTTATACTCCATTCAGAATGAATGGATTTTATAATTTTTATGGTATCCATTCCCAATTCTATGATTTGTCATGTTTTGGCAAAACCACAATTCATGTACTTGCAATCTAAATTCTGAGATCATATAACAGCTCCTCCTTACCATAAATCTTATTAATTTTGATAGGATTTAAAAATAAATTATATGGGAACGAGGGAATAATTTTTTTTAGCAAAACTGTCCATACCCTGCCTTTGGCTTCCTTTTGATCATTCACTCTAAATTTATGATCATATTTGAATTATTTTTTAACCTTATCCTTTGATGATCATATTAATGAATTTTATGTGTTTCTTATTTTTTTTTTTCTTATAAGAGAGAAATGGATGGAATGTAAAATTCTCCAATAGCTATATTATAGCCCAAGCAATGAACATAATTTGAAATAGATTTGAATTAGTTCTTTTCATCAAAAATATCTTTTCATCGTTGGTTATAAAAAAAATAATTCTTTTGATAAAAAAAATAATTTTGCATGTTAAAAAAGTCCACAAATTATTGTATTATTTAAATCCATTCTTTTTATATTTTTATTTTTAAAATTATAAACTATGTAAATCTAATACTAGAGAAGATGATCGAATTTAAATTGATTACGTTCAAATGTAGTCAAGTCTACCTTTAATTATTATATATGTTATAAATTATTATATTTAAAAATATTGCTTTACTTTGATTTCTTTTTAATTTGTAATATAAAATATTTTTAAAATTTTAATATACTTTTAGTTAGATTTTTGTAATTTGATTTGTCAACTAAATATATCAATACAAAATACGTACAATTCTGTAGGTATGGGGATATCTTACATGTCCAAATATTTAAAATTTAAAAATTATATATTTAGTAATATAATGCTAAAATAAAACCTTTTAATCCATGAACCAAACGTCGTGCCTACCTTCAATGCTTTTACCACCACTGCCTTCGCCCCCATTTACTATTATGGACTGGTTCCAAAGCTCTCTGCAACTTGATAAGAAGAGTACAAGAGGACCAACCAATAGTTTCTTTCAGTACTGCAGTATTGGGGTCAATGAATGGACCAGACTAGGCCTGTCATTTCTCAATAGTGGGCTAATGGAATCACTAGCATAGGAAAGGTCTTTATGTACTGCACTCAGTGCAGATCATGGCGCGATAATTGACCGCACGCATGCAACGGTGCATGATCAAAAATAATTTTATCTATTTGCACATCGGATGGCGCACGCGATGCAGGACTTTTTCCACCAGCATAACTAGCCAAGCCTTGCAAAAAAGGGATCAGCTTTTGTCGATATGGGCTCCTTCAGCATACATCAATGGCCTTTAAACCTTGTGGTGGGCTCTGGGAACTGGCCATTGATCAGATTTATAGCAGAGCATTAGAAATGCTGGCGATGATGCCTTGATGGCTATGCTGCACATGAGCTGATGGTATGACAGATTATCATCTTCATCTTCCATAGCATGACCACACTGCAATCATGCGCCATGATATTTTGTGCATCAAGGTTTGCTGGCTAGCTTGCCCCTAAAGTTTCTTGGTGGTTGTACCAAAAGATTCAGGATCAGAATCTGCTGGTCTAATGGTTACCAATTGTGTTTGCTTTACTGAAGGAAGTAACTATTCTCAAAAGTGAGAAGCAGGGGCAGTCATCTTGTCCGTGATTAAAGAAAAGGAACACTTTTTACTACTGATGAAGGAAAGGAGAATTGTATAGGCAAAACAAAAGTAGATTTGACCCCTTCTCTTTGGCAAATGATTTGAAGCTAGAACAAGACAAATAAAAAAGAAAAAGCAATCTAGCTTTCTGCACAAAATCCAAACTCAAATTATATAATTATCAAGATGTTAATCTTCCTCAAGACTGCAGGTCTATTAAATTTTTTTTTTTATTTTTAAAGACAAACTACTGCTCGATCTCCTAATAGATTATACAAATATTTAAACCATTCAAAATAAACTTTAAACTTATTGGTGAACATGATTTAAAACCAGAACCGAATCTTTTTTAATATGAACTACAGCCGCAGCTTCTGAAAGTTTTTAATAGGTCGTCCTCTAGATGCTGCTCCAACTTAGAAAGTTATGGAAAGAGGCCTAGGCCCACAAGGCTATGGAGAAAAAGAAAATCTCACGTGTTACCTACTGAAAGAAGTGGACGCAGATCGAGAAATCTTTTCCAATCTCTGCTTTTTATCTCCTGCAAAGATGATGAGGACCATCTTCACCCACCACCGTCAAAAAGCTCACTGCTCGCTTTGCCATTGTTTACTACAAAAAACTTGCATTGTTTAGTTAGGAATTCAGCACTGAAATCTAGTGCAATTTGCTTCACTCGTGTCACTTGTTAATTTATATCTCCATTGTCAAACAAACAACATATTTTGACAACTCTATCCTATCCATCCAATCAAACTATGGATGACTCTGCCATTTTTATTTTCTTTCATTGTCAATGGTGGTAATTTAACTCTTCTATATAAATCTCTCGCTCGCTCAATCATCACTAACTCTGAAGACTTTGTTAAGCAGGGACAGGTTGGGGAGCGCTTGGGCCCATCTTATTTAGCTGCAAGCTCTTTATAAAGTGCAGAAAAGGACCTGCCATGTTTCTTGCAAGCTAGATACACAGTAACAGAGGGTGAATAAGAAAGATACCAATCAAGCTGAAGGATCCCAATGTCAAGAAAGATACCAATCAAGCTGAAGGATCCCAATGTCCCCTCCATATCGGCTGAATGTGATGGAAAAATCTTTCAAGTTTGATGACTGCTATTAGGTAGATATTTTCTTTTATTTAGTGACAGATGCTGCTGGACTTTTCTCATGATTAGCTTATGCTGGCATCTGCCTTCAATCTTCTCTTTTTTATTTGGGGTACGTAGGACTTCGGTGATCTGCTGATGGAACTGGCAAAACGAAACTGGTCAAGTTGTTTCCTGTGGGCAGACATAATCTAATGCCATAACGGGGTGGTTGCAGTATCATTAGATGCGCATTCAATGGGCGTCCATTAAGATACTCGTTACGTACGTTCTCTCAATTCAAGTGGGAGAATTGACGTGCTTACCTAAAAGATTCTTGGGAAATTTATGAAGATGATGGAAACAACGGGGCGAGTTCCTTTTCGATTTTAAATTTTTAATGTACCATGCAATGGAAAAAGGTCTGAACCATAGACCAAAAAGTTTCCTCGGTCTCTAGGGGATAGACTGGTTGTTTAGCAAGAAGATATATAGCAGCGTAGAAGATCTGAACAGAGACCAAGACTATTGATCACAATGCCTTTGCATTGTGACTGGAGGAAGAATTTGCCTAAAAAAATATCGGACAGGATGTCGCCAAGTTCTCCCAGAAGATACGATCGATGACTGGCATTCTTCTACAGCAGTGTGCTTCACGTACATAACGTACCGTAAAGTTTATGCCAAGCAGAGAGGACCATTATTTTAAAGAAAAGACCTTGATTAGTTGGAGGTCTTCTTTCTCAAAATAATAAAAATTAATGGCAGGAACGCCACCAATAATTCCTTAAAAATGATAAAGAATTGGTCATGTTGGACTCTTGGAAACTGCCTACTCGTGTTTAATTGCAAGAAAATATACCATCTATCAAGGTCGTAGGTCCTTTTTTTTTTTCCCTTGCTTATATTTTTGTTTTTAAAGTAAGGATGGGAGAAAATATCTAGTCAAATATTCAATTCAGATCATCAGCACACAGTCTTCAATTATTTTATTAATTGCAGTGGTTGGCACCGTCCACTAACATATTTGCAGCTTGTTAGTCCATTGGAAATTAAAAAGGTCTCCACTTGAAATGCTAGTCCTCTCTAGAAGTCATGTAGATTTTCTTAATTATAACATACATTTTATCATGAGTAATGGAGCCCTTCTCTTGGCAATTTTATGCTCTTTTATTTTTCCTAGTTAATCTCACTAAGTGCCATCAGCATATAATATATACAACCCAACAAGGAGTGAATTCCTTCCATTATTTTTTTAGTTATTATTTAGAGAAATTTGAGACTGATCAGAGACTTATGGCTGCCAATTGTGGACGAAGTCAAGATTAAAATGCCACGATCAACTTACAGGGTCAGCATATCAAAAGAGCTTCTTTAGAGTCCAGTGTTTTTTTCACGTTAATCTTTCCACCAACTAGGCCAAGCTATAATTTTTCTCGGCCAACTTCTCCACTAGACTACCGAAATTTGTTCTCTGTGATCCAGACTAAGAAGCCCCAAGTCGTACGTCCACCGAAGAACATCAGGGAAGTTGGTAGGCTCGTATCTGGATATGAATTAAGTTTCGTTTTGGATTTGTATGCATACGTTGAAATATTGGGGCCCCGGGGACCACTTTGGAGTCAAACTACAGTATTTGCTACAATTGGCCTGAATGGTGCAACTTCGCCCACTTCTCTACGATTGTGCTGCTATCAAAGGACGACTTTTGTTATGCCCGTTCTAACCAGAGGCTAAAATAGGTCTCTTTAATTGACTTATATAAGCTTCACTAGATCCTGTTAGGTTTGGTGGCGGTGGCGAAGCTAAGCCAAGCTGGCCTTGTGCCAGTGAGTTCAAGGGTGGCCCCCAGCAGCAGTGCGTTTAGCTACTTGATTAGAAGCCTGTTGAAAAAAATGCATGGATATGTTAAATATGGAGTCCAAGAACCAATACGTTATTCTCTTCTTCCAGAACTAGTCACCTTGTAAAATAAATAGGAATGAGTCATGGAACCCAATGGTCTCAGTGCAAATTAAACACCTGCATGCATATTTATATCTCTTACTCGATCTTCTGACAAGCACAGCACAAAGGAAACGCATAATATTTATTCTTGATGAGAAGAAATGAATAAAGTGATCATGCATGATGGATTTCTATATCTCATGGTTAAGAAGAGATCGAGAACTCCATTAATCCAACCAACCACATAGCTAGTTTTTGGTCAGTGAAACACAGTAAGATCATGGTTTTTGGTATCCATAAACTCATGAAACTGTTAAGAAACTATTAAGTTGGGGCACCCTCACGGCCCCTTTTCTATTAATTCTACCAAGGCATCCATCAGGTAGCCAAGGTTCTAATTAAGTTGTGGCGAACAGTATGCTGTAATTAATTGGTGCACGTTTGTTAAACTTGGAATGAAAGAATTGTTATTATGACTGATGTTAATTAAGAGACTTATGGCCGAGAAACTTAAAACCATGAGTATATATAGACAACAAAGCAAATATAAACTAACTTCATGCAATATCACATTCTTTTTTTCTGCATGACAACAAACAAGAAAAAAGACAAGGATGGCTGTCTAGACTACAACCTTGCGACTATAGAGCTTAGATGTCGGCATATTTAGAGTAGGCAATCATCAATTTATAACTATATTTGGGAAGCAGATATAGTTTATAAATAGAGAGAGAGAGAGAGAGAGAGAGAGAGAGAGAGAAACCGTGATGCAATGATTAAAGGAAGGCCAAAATTTGGCTCGTGGGACCCAAACTCTCCGCCAAACAGGTGTTGTTGGATACGAGAACGATCGATTGGCTTGCACCTAACTGCCTGCCTCGTCATGATCAGTAACCCGGACTTCCAAGACGGCACTTTGCCATGGTTCAAACTTCTTAAGCTACAGGAGAGGAAAGGAAAGGAAAGGACCTTAATTTTTTTTTCTAAATACGCTTCTAAATTCCCAAGGTTTCGTCGAGGAAACGGAAGCTAACATACATGCATGCCGTTGTCTCGACATGTAGACCGGCAGTACGAGTCCTTGAGAACGTAATTGGAAGCTGGAAGCTTTCGCCTGCGTTCCGGGTTGCGTTTGCTGACTTGCCTTGAGGAAAATTCGTGGCTAAGAATCTAGCCTTTCCAGCATAGGAAACGTCCTGATTGGACTCACTAATTAATATTATAATGTGTAAAGAGGAAAAATTTACAATCAGAAAGCCGGCGGTATGTTTGAAATATATGGAAGCAGTCATAAAACTTGGACGTACAACAACCAGTCTCAACAATTCAAACGTTGTGTTCTCATTGATCACAAGGCACAATATATATATATATCCTCAAGTACTCTCCTTAATTTGCCAGCAGTACTAGTGTTAGTTAATTGAAAGAGTATTAGTTATTATTGATTTTTTTTTCTAATTATAACACCATACAATAACAAATCAGTCCTATCGATCTCATCATGTTCACACTACATATCTCTCGCAAATTTCTTCTCCTAGCTAGCTAGCTAGTGATCATATTGTTATCAGCACTTTAGAATTAGAACTTGGAGCCATTAATTAATTTATTTGATGCCGGCCGGCCAGCCGGCCGGCGCGCTAGCTCATGTCCACAGGGTCTCCTCCCACATGAGAGAGCCGTGGGTTGTAGCCTCATCGAGGAAGACGGGGGGGTCGTTCTGGAGGACGTAAGTGCCGGCCATGGCCATGGGGCTCTCGAGGGGCTGCGAGGCGCATTGCTGCTGGGTCGACTGAGCCATCTCCATGCAGATGAGGGCGATGAGGTTGGCGTGCTGGGCTTGCATGTTGACGAGGTCGGCCTGCGCTCGGGCAAGCTGGGCCTGAAGCTCGCTCACTTGCTTCTGGAGCTGGCAGATGGCACCGGCGCAACCGTACACCGGGTCTCGGATCCTGGCGTTGGCCTCGTACACCATGCTGCTAACCGCGTCGGCCCTCTGGCTCTCCGGCAGGTCCTGTTAGCCACCATTAATTAATTCGATCCATATATCGGAGATAAATTCAAATATTAATTAAAAGTATCGTCGATCGAACAGTACTTGATGATATATGATCGATGAATATAATTGGAAAGCCGATCGAGCAGGATGGCCATCGATGAGTAGTAATTACCTGCAAGAGCTTGATAATGTTGCTGGCGCCGAAGACTCGATGCGCGGTGGTGAACTTGAGGGGCTCTGTAGGGGGGAAAAAGGGGGCAAGCACGCATTTGTCGACGCACCTCCGGCGGAGGATCTTGCAGGCGGCGCAAGGGCTGAGAACTATGGGAGGAGGAGAGGAGGTGGGAGAGGAGGAAGGAGAGGAGGCGGCGTGGTGGTAGAAGGTGGTGGTGGTGGTGGTGGTGACGTCACTCGACTCCATGGAAGGAGAACGGGGGAGGAGGGCCGGGAACGATGACCAGAGTCTTTGACTCTTTGGGGCGCTGCTGGGGGGGGGGGCTCCCCGAGGCGATGGAGGAGACGGTATATATAGAAAGAGCGGGGCGCGAAGCGATGATGAGGTCAGTCTTGACGAGACCTGAGCTCAGCTGCAGCCGGAACTTTCTATTTGAAGCGGCGCAGCTGCGCTCGGACCCGACCAACGAATGGCTTCTGGGTGGGGCTGGATTGATGATCACTAGGCGTTACGCATTGAATTTTTTTTTTATGCATGCATGCGTTCTAGTCTCACTTCAATCCAAGAAGGAAGAAGAAATACTAACAAAATAAAAGACTAATTAGCAACGCCCGGCCGCTTAGCTGTTTTGTTAGGCGAGGAATATGGTAGAGATGGAAAGGGATATTGGACAGGCCTGGTACGTATTTGCCTACAGGAAGCAAAGGAAAAGGAAAATCGAGGCGTTTTTTGGTAGTCACAATCGAGATTATTAGAAGGGCAGAGGATATTCAAATACTTGTGCAATATGGCCTGCATGTGCCCGGATCAACGTGCGAGAACGTTTTTTCAGGCACTTTAGACTAATCGATGCTGGCAGCAAATAGAGGAAATGTGGAAAGAGAGAGAGAGATAGAGAGAGAAATGTTATCATGCTTCAGGTCAAAATGTTACATCCTTACTTCCTTGATGGATCTATCTAGTTATTAAATATTAGTTGGCTGCAGTATTCTAAAACGCATTTAATTAGCACTTTGGAGCTAGGGCTAGTGCCATTTCAAATAGCCATGGCCTAAGGCTACCTGCTTTGAATTAAATTTGTCCTTGCCCCTCCCTCAATGGAGAACAGTTCTCTTATATATATGCGAGAGATCATGACCAAGTCCAAAAACAAGAGCTTGAATCTCAACCAAAGCTTGACTTGCTTCTATCAATTTGAAAATTGTGATGCTAACTTGTAATATTAAAACATTGGTTGTATGACTATATCTCATATGAGGACAAAATGCTGCCTGTATTCAGCAAGCATAATCTAATGTGCCTTTGGAATTAAATGGATGATGTGAACTTTTTGCATTTTTTTTTAACTAAAAGAGCTATCGCAACGTTTGCAACTTCAAAAAGTATCATTCCCTCTTTCTCCTTTCAATCGTGATAAGGTGAAAAAAAAAAAAAAAGGCACGTAAGTTCACTGCTGATGAGGAGGAAAGGATAGAATATTTTTGAGGGGTAGGTCAGGAATTATTCTATGATGTTGATTATATCAAGCTTAAGCTCTTACCTGCCCTTAATTAATCGGTCATTTTCTTTTGGAAACTGGCACCAGGCCATGGCGTTCAAAGCTAGCTAGGTTGCACATCCTTAATATCACTGTCATATGCTTTAAAAATTTCCAAACATAGGCCCACGATTGAAGTATGTAAATTAATAACGATACCCAACCAATTAATTAAGTTCCTCTATATCATATTTACCAAAGTACGTACTCTCCTTTCAATGTCCTTTTTTGCTGTATTGAAACCCATTTTTTTAAGGGCATGCACATGAATGATTTTAACTTCATACATCATCATCTCTACCTTGCCAATCCTATTGGCCAAAGGCAAGAAGAATGTGCACTCTTCTTTGGGCACGAGTCCAATTAAAGCCCATGTCATGATCTCCGGCAACCCTGGCCTCGCGTCGCCACCGTTATACGTTGAGTTTAGGGTCAAAACGTAGCTCAAGAGATGATGGCCTGCTCGTTGGGCACGAGCTAGCAAGCAACGCCGCATCACGGAGTCCTTGACGTACGCCATTTTTCTCGTTTTTGTCCTCCAGCTTTCAGACTCTCGCAACGTGGGGAAAGCCTTCGTTTTTCTACCCCGAAGGTGGCTCCGTCTGAAAAGAGGGGGGGTAGTCCTCTTCCGTAGTGTATGGTGGAAGTTGGGTTGGGATTTGGAATTCCAATCCCAAGTCTACCATGCATGTATAAATATATTTCTTGCGTCGATGCCGTGTGGACCTATCCATCCACCATGGGAGATGTAATCGAGCGTGATTGAAGTCCCAATCACTGCCAATTTTTACTTCCCGTCAATCTTAAATTTGGATGCCAAGAAACAAGACATCATCAGTCAGTCGGGATATTTCTGTTATTTTTTTTTTTTTTCTCTTCTTGCTTTGTTCTCTCTCCTGTTGTCTTGTCTCACAATAGTACCTAAAGCATCTTAGTTGGTGATGATCGAACGCTTGACAAATCTTTATTAGAAAATCTAGTTCCAAATCATGTGCCCGTTCATGTCAATTGTGGTGGATTACTTCGATAACAAATGTGGGTCCGACTATAAATTAACGATCATTAGATTCTGTGTACAGTACTTGCACCATTGGCTCTTCTAGAATGCACTCTAAGTCTAGTTGATTTAGAATTGATGACATAATTTTTCATGCAATGTTCCGCAAGCTCCGGTGGGTCACACATGGCATGTGCGAGGTGAAATATGGGCCATAATATATTGAAAATTATACAATGACCAGATTAACTCAGACTTTTTCTCGAACCAAAGCTCAAATACTAAACAAAGACCCAATAGGTTGGTGGCACCAGCTCAGATTGCACTAAAATACCGACTACTTATTCTAACTATAATAATATTGACATAGAAAAATGGGAAGAATAAAGCATAACTAACTGGAATATAATCGACTAGGTACCATATACCGTACGTGATTCTCAGCATATATGCCTCATGGCTCTAATGCGGCCACCAATGAATTTTATCAATGGACTAGCCAATCCCTTTACTTCTTTGGATTCTATATATCATCAACTTCTATTTTTTTATTTTTATTTTTATTTTGTTACAAGCGGGCGATCACACCAGTCTGGCATGAGTTAAACCTGAAAGATCGGAATACATAATTTACTGCAAAATTAAAGGGCATGGGTCACCTATATGCCAAACCCAAGGGGTAAGACGGCGAGCTACGACACCAGCGACCCAATCAGTCGCAGCATTAGCTTCCCTATACACATGGCAGATCCGAGGCATCGTAGAAGACGGAGAGAGTCCCAGATAGCACGGAGCAGAGGATTGGTAGAGTGAAGATCCCCGTCCCGAAGAATCCAGCGAATAACCGTGAGAGAATCTCCCTCTATAATCCATCTGCTAGAGGCCAGATGACGAACGGCATAGCTGATACCAGCCCAAGCAGCCTGAAGCTCTGCCATAGGGACCGATATCAAGGGAACCATGGCCACCCGTTGCAAGTAACTCACCCTCAGATCCTCTAATAACAAAACCGGAACCAGCACTACGGTCCGAGACAGAACCATCAAAGTTCACTTTGACATAACCCGGGAGTGGGGGTTCCCAAGAAATATAGACCGTAGAACGGTGCGCTACCGAAGCAGCAGGGGAATCCCAGAGGCCGGGTTGGACCAAGTGAACAGAAGAAATAGAACGGCCATACTCATTGGCAAGGAGGCCAGCCGTTCTGAAAATCGCCATAGGTGGGACAATCTCCTCCGAGAATATTATCTGGTTTCTGGTAAGCCAAATATGATAAGCAAGATAGGCTGAAACAGCATCCTGAGATCTCGGACCGCTCTGAACAGCAATTGAATGGCACGCAGAAAAGAAAGCCGGATGGAGCCCACATCAGACAACCATGGGGTAAACTGCATCCGCTGCCAGATCCTTCTCGCACGAGAACAACTGAAGATGACGTGATCGATCGACTCATCTTCAAGCCCACAGATTGGGCAGAGAGGCGAAATGGAGAGGCCTCGGCCAGCCAATAAAGAACAAGTAGGAAGGCGATCCCACTTCAGCTTCCATAAAAAGAGCTGAATCCTGAGGTGAATGGGCAAGCGCCAAATCCAAACAACATCATCCAATCCTGAACCCGAGTGCGGAAGCAGTCAACCAGATCCCTAGTAGGAGCACGGGAGAGGCAAGATCGCCGCCAAAGTCTGGTATCCGAGTCTGCAGAAGAAGCCAAGGGAATGGCGAAAACCTTTGCGCCAACTCAGTCCCAAAAAGTCTGGATATAGTGAAAACATTCCAAGCATGACCATCCTGGCAGATCAAAGAAGACACTGGCATAGAGGGGTCAACATCAATACTAAGAAGATGGAGGCTAATGAGAGGAAAGAGAGGGAAACAAAGAAGAGTCTTAAAAATTCTATTTGAGAGGGAGGAGATAAAAAGAGTGATGAGAGGGGAATGAAGGTTAATGATTCACTATTTTTTTTTTGAAAGATTAAATTTTTTTACCTCTTAAAATGAGAATAAAGAAGTAAAGGAAATAGGTTTATATTTTTGCCCCATCTTTTCAACTTTATTTATATACAAATTAGTTTAAATATATCTTATAGTAAAGAGTATATTTTTGATTTTATAAACATAATTTTTTTAAACAAGATGAGTGTAAAAAGATTATCTGAGAAGAAGGTAATTACAATCCTTTGATTTCCTTTTCTTCTTTCTTTATCCTTCATTTTTTTCTTCTTTTCCTCAACAGATTCAAACATACTTTAGCATGCATCTGATCTACCTGGTTTGAAAGAGGACATATTTTTTTTAATCCTTTTCAACTTTTGTTTTCTACAAGAACATGATAGAACTATTCCACGTGATGGTCAACCCATTGAAAGGAAAAATAACTTATCCCATCATAATAGGTATATTTTATTTTTATTCTATCCTATTACTATTTTATTTTCTTTTTTTCACCCTTCTTCTTAGGAATAAGAGCTATTTTTCTCTAAGGCAGCGTTTGGATGCTGAATAAGGCCTGGAATAGGGCTTTATTCCAGCTTATTCCTCCAAATAACTTGAAAAAGGAGAGTGGGCCCCATGAGACTAGCTATTACAGTTAACCCTCTTTATTCCTATTCCTTATTCCATGGTACCCATGGAATAGCTCCTATTCCCACTGCAGCTATTCCAGGGGCACTGATGGAATTAAATTAATAAATTTATTTATTATATTATTTAATAAATTAAATAAATTTATTTATAATATAATTAAAATTAAATAATTATTAATTAAAAATAAATTAGTATGTTATTTTTTTCTTTATTAATATAAAAAATTTATTAAGTATATTCTTATATTATTTATGGTAATTAATTTATTACCTTATTTATTAATAAATAATAATTTATTCAAGTCATTTTAAAAATAAAATTGATAAACCATTTTTATTGGAAGGGGTATCTTTGGAATTTTAGAAAAAATCTTCATCTATTCCTATTGGAATACATTTTTATTCCATGTTATCCAAACATTTGGAATAACACTACATTAATTGCACTGGACTAACATGGAATATTAGATTTTGATACAAACAAAAATCTGAATAACAAAGGAATAAGCTATTCTTACGGAATTTATATCCCTATTCCTGTAATAACCTTTTAATATTCAAACGCAGCCTAAAGGTATAGCTGTGCCATCTTATCGATGTCCTCATCCTCCATCAAACATGAGATGGGCAAAGTTTATCATACCTTATTCTTTCCGTTATTATATTCTTCCTATCATCCTATCATGTTCTATGATAAATAATTTTATCAATCTTTCTTTTATCCTATCCTTTCTATCATCTTATCCGACAATGCTCCCTTGAGTGCAGCCTTAAGTTAAAATGGTCTCGCCTTCGCGGTCCCTCAACGCAACCACCTTCTGGCAAGCCAAAATGATTTTATAATATCCCGTTTAATTTCAATAGAGTAAGGAACGGGGGGAATTCAAAAAATCAAGCTGACATGGTCAAATTAGACTTGAATGCGATTAATCCTGCTACAATTTGGAAAGTTATGACGATCACCGGTCAACTTAGAATATGCTAAGGTTTCCATTTGACGAGTTCAAAGACCGTAACGTACGTGGAATTATTGAGCCAGGACTCGACATTTATCTTGCCACCAACGATATATATGTCACGGACTCATCAAATAATTTAAGAAGACCAGCTCAATTAATTATATTGGGGAAATGTCTTTGATTAGTTCCTCGGTCAAGCCCCATCATTATGGGGGAGAATATAGAGTGGTTGGCAAAGCTCAATCAATGCGAGGCTGGCCTAACTCGTCATGGGTTAAATGGTTCACACTAAGCCAATCCAATCCAATCCATCCCACTCTACGTGCCCTCTAAACTACGCGGTTCCGCTTGTATCTTTACTAGTTCCCAACCTGGCAAGGCACTGCCAGACTAAAGGTTGAACAGTACACGGCCACAAGGAAAAAGTCTCATGAGCCCATACGCTACAAGGAAAGTCTCATACATAAATACATATATAATAATTATAATAACTCAAGATCTCATCAAAAATAAAAAAGATATTATTTAAACTTTTTAATTAATTCTTTATAAATACTCAATATATTTTTGTTATAAAATTAAATACTTGGTAATAAGCAAAGAATTTATATATATCCACTTTCATATTTAAATTTAATCATAAATATATATAGAACTTTTCTAAGATCTCAACATGGGTCATAGAATATTAAGCTTGTTTTGGTAGTCATGTGCCCTTTCTTTCTCCCCATCTCCATCGGAGTTTTCCTTCCAAATTCGGAGAGCGGGGTAGGGGTCAACAGAAAGCGAGTTGGATGGCACCTCTCCACCAAAGCCAACTCGGCCGGTCACGTCCCATGTTACCTCGAGACTCCTGCGAATAGAAAATGGATCATATGATCAAGGGCAGCCTTCCTTGTGGGTCCGACTGATCTACCCAAGTTCTTCAAATAATGGCCTTATCCTACAAGACCTACACGTCAGTAAGACTAGAGGTACCACCCATGTTACGCTCTTGAATTTTTGTCAATGATAAGTTGATGGCAAGCTATGTATTCATATAGCAAGTCTGCGTCTTTCCATTCGACTTAAGACTTCATGTCTGTGGGATGATGCTTATCTCTTAGCTAGGTTCCTATGAACCTGGATGCATGGTTGCTAGACACATTCGATCGGCAGCCTACATGCATTGCATCCACCTCAACATCATGCAGGTGGAATAAAATCTCGAGCAATGGATGTGATTCACATGATGTGTTTGTTGTTAGGCTTCGATGGAAAAAGCCTTCATTAGGTGGCTGGTGGAGATGCGCTCTGAGCCACATCCATGCATGTGAACAAACTAATGCAGAGAGGAATCAAGGCAAAGGCAAAATCTGCAAGCTAGGAATATTATATACGTACACCACGAATTAAGCAGCAACATGACAAACTCTCTCATGCCGGTCGGTTCAGCTTAAAATGCTAACTCAAACGTGTGAACATCTTGTGACTAAAATCTGGAGTCGTCTTGCCACTTTCGAATGCAAGTTGCTCATGTTATTGTGTCTCCATGAAGGTTTTAAAACCAACGTTTTCGATCCACGGTGGTATGTTTCTTAAAAAATAAAAACCAAATGCATGGAATTAATGGGTTCGGTCAAATGGTGTTACCATTGCCAAAAGACAAACTCTACTTGTGTGCTGTGTTCTCGTTGCTAAAAGCTGTGTGAAACTTGTAACCATTTAAAAAAAAAATTTGAAAAATATTTTTTTTAAATATAACAGATATTTGATATAGTGAATTATTTTTTTGTAAATATATCAATTTTGAAGAAGACAATGAGGGGAGCAATTGTTGGAAAATTATTTTTGTTTTTACAAAACTCTTCCTAAAAAATGTTAGACATTTAATCTAAAAAATTAAATTCAAAATATAAATTTAAATAAAAAAATAAGAATCTTGCCCGATTGAGGCGTGTTAGACACTGCCTTAAGGACTAAATTTTGCTACTTTGTGCAGGTTACAGACGATCTGTCCCCACGGTACAATGATCTGGCTCGATCCGAACCTTTATCACGAGCATAATCGCGAGGAGGTGCAACCCAATGTTCCTTCAAATGCTCAAAGAAAAGTAATCAATATAACAATAATAAGAAAAATAAATTCAAATGAACTTTTCTCTTTTTTGCAACAGGCTTTTGGTTGAACACAAAATTCTAAATCCTTGCAACACTATCTCAAAAATATAGAAAGATTTTTAGGACTCAAATCCCTTAATACTTTAGCTATATATATATATATATATATATATAATATTTTGGCTATTCGGCCTTGTTAACATTCCTCCCAGAACGCTTATCATGCAGCGTTCGTAGAATATCGAGCGAACGCTCGAGCGTTCGCGGATGAACACTCGCCAGCGTTCAACTTACATTCCACGTAATGCTCGCATGGGTTTTTTTTTTACTTTTTCTTTTTAAAACCAGTTAAAAAGTCAATAATCCCTCACAAAAGTTTTAAATAAAAAAAATAAATAGTATAATATTAATTTTAGGGCATCTTATACTGCGCAATAGGTGAGGTGTCCTGTAAACTTGAACCCCACCTAGTATTGATTGTATACATTTGAAGGAACCATAGTGGATTAAATATTGAACTAGGTCCTTGGCTTAGACTTCTACTAATCACACACGGATCAATTAGGTTTAAGCGGTCAGCGCATATTAAAGGCCTTGCGCTTAGTACCTTGATTTTTCATGAGAATTCTTTAAGGTTAGCCCAAACCTTTAGTCACGGCCTAATATGACAATTCTCATATAGGTGAATCCTCCAAGGATATTTGTGACTAATACCCTGTAGATAACCTACTTGGATCCATTAAGAGTATAACTCAACCTTACACAGATTTATTTTATCACTTTATAAGAGCACTCATCATAGGGATGGTGATGAAATTTTTTTCAAAAATTATGCTCTTACACGATCACTGAATCAGTTTCATTTTTACCACATTGAACCTCTTTCATGGGATCTCCAATCACAGAAGTTGGGTATCCACTGCTGGTGATCAAGTAATAGGTTAAGCCCCATCCCCCTCGATGATTCTCTAGGACTCCACTCTAGATAATTCCTTGGTTAATTGATCTGCCAAATTCTTTTTGGATAAGATAGATAACATTATTTTTCTTATGTTGTCTTATAGACTTATGATGAAGCCGTATATGGCGATTCATCTTTTTATTGGTACTCTTTTGATTAGTCAGTTTGATATAGCTGGAACTGGCTTAGGTACCAAAGGTAGCTCTGATATTAGATTTTTTATCAAGTCTGCCTCATTACATGTGGTATCCAGAGCTATGAACTTAGCCTCCATGGTGCTTCTAGAAATGATAGTTTGCCTAGTTGATCCCCAGGCAATAGTAGTATTGCCAAGATGAAAGAGATATCCGGTGGTTGATTTAAGATCATTAGAATCAGTGATCCAATTAGCATCACTGTAACCCTCAACACCTCAGGATACTCGGTGAACATCAAAGAGAGATTAAGTGTTCCTTTAAATATAGAACACTCTTTCTAAGGCTATCCAATAAGATTGATCAGGATTTTGATTATATCTACTAAGTCTTCCTACAACATAAGCAATATCATGTCTTATCCTATTTGCTACATACAGGAGAGATCCTATAATTTGATAATATTTTAATTGATTAATTGGGTTACCTAAATTTTTCTTTAGGTGAAAGCTAGGATCAAATGGAGTAGATACTAGTTTAAGATTGGAATAACCAAACTTTTTATTATTTTTTCTATAGTGTGAGAAAGAGAGAGAGTTATTCCTTCATGGACCTGATAAGCTTGAAATAATTTTAAGAGATGTTTTAAAAAATAGAATATCATCGATATATAAGCAAAGGATTACATAATCATTGTTGATGATCTTAGAATAGATACACTTATCATGATTATTAATTTGAAATCCAAAGGATAGAATAATCTGATCAAATTTCTCATGCCATTATTTAGGAGCCTGTTTAAGAGCATAAAGGACTTAATAAGTTTACAAACCTTGTTTTCTTGTCCCTTTATAATAAAACCTTTAGGCTGTTCCATATCGATCTCCTCCTTAAGATCTCCATTAAGGAACACAGTCTTCACATCTATTTGATGAATGATTAACTTATGAATGGAAGCAATACCAAGAAGTGATCTAAAGGTTGTTATTCTAGCTACAGGAGAGTAGGTATCAAAGAAATCTAACTCTTTCTTTTGGTTATATACTTGGGCTACTAATCTAGCCTTATACTTTTCTATTGAACCATCAGGTCTAAATTTCTTCTTAAATACCCACTTACATTCTAAAGATTTGCTACTAGGGGGTAGATCAGATAAGATACAAGTTTCATTTTGTAAGATTGAATTAAATTCAGAAAGAATAGCTTCCTTCTAAAAAGGAGCATCAGGGGAAGACATCGCCTCTGAAAAAGAGAAAGGTTCGCCTTCGACTAGGAAAGTAAAGAATCCTTCACCAAGGTCTTTTTTCCTTCCTTATCCTTAAACTTTTTCTAAGTTCAGAAGGTCCACCTTTAGGATTAGATCTTTTTCTTTTCTTTGACTCATTAAAGGACCCAGCTTCATAAGAATCATGAACCAAGAAAAGATTAGAAGAGACTTGATTTGGTACTTGGTTCTTGAATGGAAAAATATTTTCAAAATAAGTAGCATCTCTTGATTCGATAAGAGTATTATTTGAGATGCCACTTATATCAGAGTTTATCACTAGAAACCTATTGGTACTGCTATCTAAGGAAGAACCTATAAAGATAGCATCTACAGTTTTAGGTCCTATTTTTCTTCTCTTAGGTTCAAGTGTTCGTACCTTAGCTAAGCATCCCCACACTTTAAGGTAATCTAGCCTGGGTGTTCTACCTTTCCAAAGCTCAAAAGGTATTTTAAAATTATCCTTAAAGGGTATCATATTTAAGATATAACAAACAGCTAAAAGAGCTTCATCCCATAAGTTCTCGGGTACGCCTGAACTGATTAACATTGAGTTAACCATATCCATTAAGGTATGATTTTTTCGTTCAGCTACACCATTGGACTGAGGAGAGTATGGTGGGGTAACTTCATGAATAACCCTATATTCTTGACAAAATAGAGTCATTTCATTTGAGGTATATTCACCACCGCGGTCTGACCTATGTTTCTTAAGCATTTTCTCAGTTTGGGTTTTAGCTTCTACCTTATAAATCTTAAACTTATCTAATACTTCATTCTTAGATTTTATCAAATATATGTGACAATATCGAGAGAACGCATCAATGAATGTTACAAAGTAACGACTTCCTTCCCATATAGGAAACTTGATGGAGTCACATACATCGCTATGGACTAATTCAAGAAGTATTGGACTTCTATTTACTGATTTAAAAGGTTTTCTTGACATCTTGGCTTGAATACAAATCTCACATTTAAACTTTCTATCAATATGAAATTTAAGAATTAGATTAAGATTTATCATATGATGAATACGATCAAAATTCACATGACCAAGTTAGCTATGCCAAACATTTGAAGATTCAACATTAAAAAGAAGACTTTTGTTAGATAACTTGGAGGATACACTTAATTTAAAAATACCTTTACAAACAAAGCCTTTTCCAACAAACACATTATTACGTGTAATTACAACTTTATTTGACTCTAGAATAATTTCATATCCTCTAGATATAAGGAGAGATCCACTAATCAAATTTCTTCTAATACTAGGGATGAACAATACTTCGTGAAGGATTAGAATTTTTTCAGATGTCATCTTTAGATCCACTTAACCTTTTTCAAGCACTTATGCTGAAGAATTATTTTCAAGTGTTACACCTTCTCTACTTGATTCTTGAAAGATGGAGAACCAAGAGTGATCAAAACAAACATAAATATTAGCTCCTGAATCAAGCCACCAATCACAAGAAGGTTGGATTGAGTTAATTAAGGATTTTAAATTTCTTAAATTAATAATTTTTTAGATATATCTAAATTTTAAATTTAAATTCAAAAATTTAAATCTAGAAACTACTTGCAATAATAAGATAACCACTAAGAAAAATTAACTCAAATAATTTAAATTTAAATTTTGAGTTTTATTTTTTTAAATTTTTAAAATTTAAAATTTTGATTTTCAAAAAATTTCAAATTTTAAATTTCAAATTTCAAATTTGAAATTTTAAATTTAAAACCTTTTTTTAAATAAATTCTAAGGCTTCTGCACAGATTCAAAAGTAAGGATTTTTTTTTTTCAATAACTTAGAACGAAAATCTAGCAATTTCTAGTGAAAAGAAATCTAGTCCTTAGCTGTTGAAAATTTATTTTTTATTTTTGCAAAACTCTTCCTAGAAAATGCTAGAAATTTAATCTAAAATTTTAAATTTAAAATATAAATTTAAATAGAAAAAAAATAAGAATCTTGCCTGATTGAGGCATGTTAAACACTGCCCTAAAGACTAGATTTTGCCCCTTCGTGCAGGTTATAGGCGATCTGTCCCCAAGGTACAATGATCCGGCTTGATCCGAACCTTCTATCACGAGCACAATCGCGTGAAGGTGCAACCCAATATTTCCTTCAAATGCCTAAAGAAAAGTAATGAAATAACAATAACAATAAAAATAAATTAAATGAACCTTTATCTTTTTTTTTTCTAGCAGACTTTTGGTCGAGACACAAAATTTTAAATCCTTGCAGTAGTATCTCAAAATATAGAAAGATTTTTAGGACTCAAATCCTTTAATACTTTAGCCTATATATGTATATATATATATATATATATATATATATATATATATACACACAAAATATTTTGACTGTTCGACCTTGTTACCGTTCCTCTCGGAATGCTCATCATGTGAGCGTTTGCGAGAGCATCATGGAACGCTCAAGTGAACGCTTGATCGTTCGTGGATGAACGCTCGCTAGTGAGCTTTCAGTGAATGCTCGTGAGTGTTCAACTCACGTGTCCAATGTAAGCATTTAATGCTCACGTGTGTCCTTTTTTAACTTTTTTTTAATCGGTTAAAAAGTCAACAGCAATAATATTAGTAGTATAAGTTTTGTGCCGATTAACAAAAATAGTGGCAATAGCGATGATAGTATCAACAAAGCAATGCTATCGGTATAACAGTAGCAGCGATAATGATGATGATGAAACCATTAATAATGTTACGGTAAGGTGACAGTCGATGAAGATGGCACTAGCATCGATGATGATAATGATGATGATGATGATCATAGTGGATATACTGATGTTGTAATTAAATGATAGTAATGATAATATTATATAGTAATAGCAAGGTAGCAATAATAATAATAGTAAAAAAATGTAACAAGGATGAGGAAGGTAATACTTGGTGAAAAAATTGAGGTTTTTTTTCTTTAAAATACTAAAATAATAAATTATTACTTTTTTTTCAATGATAGAAATATTGCTTTTTAAAAAATCAAAATAGTGTAAACATATTATTTCATTTGATTTCTATAATGTTATTTTAAAAGTGAAAATAAGGGAACAAGGTGACATCAAATAGTCTTGGAAGTTAGGATGTCAAGTAAGAAAATTTGGCTAGGAGCTGTCCAGATGGTCCACTGCAGTCGCCCACCCAGACCAGCTGCTTGATCTTTAGCACGAAAGCACGAGATATTGGGCTTTCGTCACCTCTTTTCCTTCCCATGGACATCGTGCTCTGATTAACAAAAAAGAAAAACACCTGACGGGTTTGTGCATGGGAAAAATCTTTATACACTGGCCTTCAATGCATAAAGCATGCACCGAATGCTTGGATTGGCCGTGCGCCCATGCCACCGTATGTGCCGCGGTTCAATGGGATATGCACACATTGCACACGTAGTGGCATGGGTGCATTGCCAATCCATGCATTCGGTGCGTTTTTTATACACGGGATTGTACACAAAGTCTTTTCCATGTGCATGGATATCAATTGGTATGCAAGCCCAAGCCTATCATGATTTAAGGCCAGCCCAAGTCCATTCTATCTTCTTTTCACTGGCCCAACCCTAGTCTTCTGAAACCGGAACGCATGGGATCGCTCGCAAACTCCTGGCAGACATGGTGACCATCTCAAATCACCATGTCTGGTTTATTCGTTATTCATCTACCCCAAAAAGATTTGAAGACAGCAAGAAATGAAGCAAAACGGCAGCATTCATCAAAACGGGGCATATCTATATGAACTACTGCTGGGAGAAGGTTCACATATCTTAATGATGCCTATTTTAATTGTGAGTTAATGCCCTTGCCCATGAAGAATTCGTTGCTCTGAAATTATCTAGAGTCCACAGGCTATTCGTCTATAGTTTTGCATGTCCTTCTCATGGAGACACTAGAAGAAGAAGAAGAAGGCATGGGATGAACTCGGGAATGAAGTCTAGGCAAATTTGCTGCAAGAGATATTTAAGAATTTTTCAAATTTTTTTTTTTACAGTTTTCATTAATCTCAGTGCTTCAGAAGACTCATCAAATTACAGTTTTCATTAATCTCAGTGCTTCAGAAGACTCATCACTCCTTTCAATCGTGGGGTACAGAGAAACCATTGGACAGCCATGGAGAGTCATTTAGTTACCGTAAAGTCATTGCCTCGATCTCACGGCTTCTAATGTTGATTAGCTAGAGATTAAAGAGACTGAGGTTGGGCTTGCTGACATTGAACAAAGGTGGCTTCGATCCGACTAGAATTTGTTTAAGTCTCTCAACAAGCAAATCAGCGTAACGACACCAAAAGTTAGGGCTAAATGGGTGGTAGATTGATGTTTTGGAGTGCAAGGTATTTCTCTTAAGTGCACGGCAAGCACAATGCTGTGTACTTGAGATCAAATTTCAAAGATGAGCATAAATCTTATTTAGGCAAAGAGTTGCAAAACCCGACTCATATTGGTTTGTTCGTCCACGGATAATCATAAGATGGGGTAGGAGCAGGACCTCATCTCTATCTTTATAAATAGAAATTTTTTTCATCCTCATATCCATATGAGAAATGATAATTTCCACCTCTACCGCAGCTCACTCCCATCCTTGCCACGTCATACCCTTAATAAAATATATAATTTTTTTAGTAAAAATTATAAGAATATTTTTTATAATATAAAAATATATAAGATGCTGTAGTACTTAAGCATGACCTAATAGAGCCGAATAGACTGGGATATATACTGGTTCCTATCTTGATTTTATCTTCTATAATGGGGACAAAAATAATCTCCATTCCTCATTCTATCCTCACAGATAAAAGTTTTCACAAGAACAAATGTAATGAAGTATAAGAAATATTTTTAAAATACAAGACATTAAATGTACTTTGCTTATGTATTAAAATATTAAAAACATTTTGAATATTTATGAAATATTTTAAATATTTTATCGAATTTTATTATGTGTGAGTATTTTTACATAGCCGATTCCAAATTCAAATAAAGGAGAATGATTGCAATAGGGCGATGACTAGCATAAAGTTATAATTACACCCTATGAACATCACTTGAATAGAGAAAACTAATAAAAGTATGATATTCTTTGGAAGCAACACGCTGCATCAGACCTCAAATAGTAGAAATAGTAAGGGTAGATAGGGCAGTCCCTGGAAGCGATGAGTTATAGGAGATAAAATAATTTTAATTAAATAATCGATAGATGAAAAGTTAATAAATATTATTAGTACTCATGCTCCTTAAATAGATTTAGATGGTGACAAAGTAAAATTTTGGAAGGATATGAATGGACTAATTCAAAAGATTTCTATTAGAGAAAAATGTTTATTGAAGGAGATTTAAATGAATATCTAGGAAATATAATGTAGGTTTTGAAGGACTGTATGAAGATTATGAATTTTGAAATAAAAATGATAATGAAAATATATTTTTTTTGCAATGGTATATGACTTAATATTAATCAATACATATTTTAAAAGATGGGCTCTCATTTGATAACTTTAAAAGTAGATATAATGCTAGTTAAATAGATTTCTTTCATGCTAGTTAAATAGATTTCTTTCTTACTAAAAAGATTGATTGAGTTTTTGTAAAGATTGCAATATTATATCAGGTGAGTGTCCAACTATATGATATAAATTAATGGTTATAAATACATATATTCAAAAATAAAGAAAAAAGACTACAAGGTATAAGAATTAAGGGTTAGGTGGTGGAATTTGAAAGAAAAGAAACTAATAACTTTTTAAAGATAGAATAATAAAAAATTAAGTATAAATGAAAAGATTAATATCATTATGAAGAGATGCTAATAGTATTAGAGAAGTAGCTATTAAAGTATTAGAAAAATTAAAAGAAAAAGGACCATATGATAAGAAAATTTGTTGGTAGAATGAGAAAATTCAATTAGTAGCTAAAAATAAAATAAAGTATTATAAAAAATTGCATAAATGTAAGAATAGATAAGCATATGAAAACAATAAGATGATTAAGGAGAAAGTTAAAAGGATAATACATGTGACTATATGTAAGGCATATGAGAAATTATATCATAAGCTAAAAACTAAAGAAGGAAAGAATGACATATATAGAATTGTAGAAGTAAAAGAAAAAAAAACTAGAGATATGTTTTAGGTTCAATGTATCGAGGATGATGATAAAAAAATTTTGGTTTAGAAGAAAGAGATCAAAGAAAGATGAAGAAGCTATTTGTTGACCCAATTATTGATTTTTATGATTAATAAAAGACATGAGCATATTCATTTTGTTTCTAATAAATTTAACAAGTGTTTCAGGGATTAAAAATGTTTGATCAATCAAAATGGATAAAGAAACATGCTTTGAATCAATATTTTAAAAGAAATTTTTAAAGTTCAGAGCTTGGAGTCGACACCCAAATAGCCAGGAGCCGACCCCAAGGTATATCAAAAGGTTTCTGGGATTTTGGTACGGTCCAGAGTCGACACTCAAGGTTTTGGAGCCGACTCCAACCTGAGATACAGAGAAGTGCATTCTGTTTCAGTTTCTGGAGCCGACACATAGAATTCGGGAGCCGACACATGAGATTTCGGGAGCCGACACCTGAGTTTCTGGAGCCGACTCTAACCTGAGAACAGAGAGCGTATTTTATGGACTTTTCTGGAGCTGACACTTACATTTTTCGGAGCCGACTCACGAAAGCGACGAGCTAACACTTACCTTTTCGGAGCCGACTCCCCAACAACTTTTTCTTTACTATTTTTGAACACCCAACTTGGAGCTGACACCTGAAAAGTTGGAGCCGACTCCAACCTGTCAGGAACAGATTTTCATCTGTCAGAACATACTTCAACGATAAGATTTCTTTCACCTAACCTAACAGCTATTTTCTTTGTGTGTAGAAGAATCCAAACATCTCCAACGTTTATATTTTCCACCTAAAACTTGGATTAAGAGATCTATAAAAAGGGGAAAACCGTCCGTTTGAAAGTAGTAAAACAGAGAGAAAAATAGATTGAAAAATCCGATATATCTTGAGCAAGAAATCAAAGAGGGAAGAGTCAAAGCTCAAATCCATCATCCTCAGAAAGCTCAAAGAGAAATCCATAAGCTTCTCAAGTTCAAATCAAGGAAATTTCCAACATTTGAAGAGAGAAAGCAAAAGTCCCAAATCCTCATCTTCTCAACTACAAGTTTCTGAAGAATCTGAGCTAAGGCCCTGATTCAATCTTTCAAAGGAGAAGAGGAAAAGAAGAAAAGAGAAAAAGCACACATTCAAAGATCTTCAAACAGGCTTTTGAACCTTGTTTTATTACTTTGTTTATTTGCTCATTTGAGGAGCTGCTGTGTACTTAAACTATATTCTCATTTATTGTTTGCTAGTTCAATCAAGGGATTGAATTAGTGGAGGTGGTATACCTCGGTACAAGCTAAGGATAGCTTGGTTGGGTTTTGTGCTGGTGAGCCCGAAAAACCAGCTGGGTTTGTTGTAATCCGGAGGAAACAACAAGTTTTGAGTTGTGAGCTTGTAAAATAACTCGGCTGTAATCAAGTAGATTATAGTATAGACCCAAGTGATACTTGGGAGTGGACGTAGGTGTTGGATACAATCGAAACACTATAAAATCCTTGTGTTTGCCGTGTCTTGACTCTCTCGCTCTATCTCTTTATTTGTACTTAATATTTATCCTGCACTTAATTTTATTTATTCCAAAGCACATAGTTTTTAAAAGACCAAATTTTTAAGAACCCAATTCACCCCCCCTCTTGGGTTGCCATCTGGGCCAACACTATTTTAATAAATTATTAAATAAAAATTATGTAGATAATTTTGAATATCGTATTAGCTGTATTGAGAACAAAAGTTATGTTGTATATTCATAAAATTAGGATACATGAAATAAATAAGGTTATAAAAAAATAAAAGTAAGTAAAGCTATAGGACCCGATAAGATTTCTATAAGTTTGAAATGTTTAGATAATGTTGGAGTAATGTGGGTGAAAAGTTTATTCAATAGAATTTTAGAAACTAAAAAGATGCTTAATGAATGAACGAAAAGCATTATAGTAACTGATGTGGCTGATCCAATACCGTGAAGGAAGGAAACTGATGGAGCCCCCATCGGCCTCAGCTCCCGACATCCATCCACGGCATTGCTCTGATAATGAAGAAAGAGAGTAAGAGGAGGAAGGGTCACGTTATATGCGTGGGTTTTCCAAGGGCCACCTTTCGTCATTAATGTCCAGTCAAGTCAATGGGCTGGAGCCTTTAATAGTTCAGAAATGGTCATAATGGCTTGAAAAGTATTTAATGGAATGAAGTGCCACATTGCTCCTCTCGGCCTCAATCCTCCCTTGTCGAGGCCGACCCCCGAGGCCGACCCCCGAGGCCAAACCCTTGATGGCCAAACCCTGATGGCCGACCTTCGAGGCCGACCCCCGAACCCAACCTTCGAGGCTGACCCCCGATGGCCGACCCCCGAGGCCAAACCCCCTGATGGCCAAACCCCGATGGCCGACCTCCGAGGCTGACCCCCGAACCTAACCTTCGAGGCCGACCCCCGAGGCCGACCCCCGAACCCAACCTTCGAGGCCGACCCCCGATGGCCGACCCCCGAGGCCAAACCCCCTGATGGCCAAACCCCGATGGCCGACCTCCGAGGCTGACCCCCGAACCCAACCTTCGAGGCCGACCCCGAGGCTGACCCCCGATGGCCGACCCCCGAGGCAACCCTCGATGGCCGACCCCCGAGGCCAAACCCCCGATGGCCAAACCCCGATGGCCGACCCCCGAGGCCGACCTCCAAGCCTGACCTATGAAGCACTTATGGCCTCTAAGGCATTTATTGCCTTATTCTCTCCCTATTTAAAGGCATTTATGGCTGCCACATTGCTCCTTTCGACCTCCTCGGTCCCGCAGCTGCCAAGCTCCCTCCGGCCGTTAATAGTGCCATGCAAGTGAACAGAGCCTTGTACGTGAACAGTGTCATGCAAGTATTCACCTTCGGCCTTTTCTGAAGCTCATCCAAGGGCATGAATAGGGCTACGCAAGCACTCTATAATCAACACTCTACGAGAAACAGTTGGCTTCAACTCAACATCATCTTTCCCTTAATGGCTGTATCTTGGGACCCACATGACTAACTTTATCACCCATCACTGTCTGCGCAGGACAACCAAAAAGGTGATGTAGGAGACACATCTGACAAGCGCCGTAACGACCGCCATGCCCTGCAGCCACCAACTCTTACAGGACACGGCTTGCAGCGTGACACATCACATGGAGGTAAGCTCCACTATACTGCCATCAATTAATGCTCTGACAAGTGATCACGCCCCAAGCCCATGGATTCCAGGCCTATAAAAAGGGTAAGAGGGACCTCGACCAGGTAACACACTTATAACACTCCTAAACGCTCATAGAGAGGGCTCCTCTCTGAGTCTCTCTCTCTCTTCTCTTTCGAGCTTCCTCAAGCTCACGGCCGTTGCCCAGAGCACTGACTTGAGCGTCAGAGGGTCCCCGCCGAAATCTCCAGCCCTCAGGACTTGTTTGCAGGCCCGCAGGCGCGAGAAGCTCGCTGGAGGAGGCAACCGGATGCTCGCAGATGCTCGAGGACGGTGATCTGGTGTCAACATATTGGCGTGCCAGGAAGGGGAGGGTCAGCGATGCTAGTTTGCATATCCTCATCCCTTTTTCATCAAATGGTGGATCGTGAAGAGGGTGATGACAAAAATTTGGAAAGCTTTCACCAGTAACGCTGGGGGGCACCCTCAACAAACTGAGCAAGAAAGATGCTAGTTCTCTGTTCCACCATCACCACCAGTTCATGCCATTCAAGCAAATCACCGGACCACCCTCACCCTGAAGATTCAAGCATTAACGGCAGTTGTTCAAAGGCTATGGGAGCGATAT
>UESW01003858.1:1803389-1846666 GCA_900491605.1 Calamus simplicifolius
CCCCGATGGCCGACCTCCGAGGCCGACCCCCAAACCCAACCTTCGAGGCCGACCCCCGATGGCCGACCCCCGAGGCCAAACCCCAATGGTCGACCTCCGAGGCCGACCCCCGAACCCAACCTTCGAGGCCGACCCCCGAGGCCAAACCCCCGATGGCCAAACCTGGATGGCCGACCCCTGAAGCCGACCTCCAAGCCCAACCTCCGAAGCACTTATGGCCTCATAAAGGCTAGCGTGCATACAATTGCTCTAAGGCATTTATTGCCTTATTCTCTCCCTATTTAAAGGCATTTATGGCTGCCATATTGCCCCTCTCGGCCTTATTCTCTCCCTATTTAAAGAGGCATTTATGGCTGCCATATTGCCCCTCTCGGCCTCAACTCTCGCTTGGCCTCGGTCCTGCAGTTGCCAAGCTCCCTCGGGCCGTTAACAGTGCCATGCAAGCCTTGTACATGAACAGTGCCATACAAGTATTTACCCTCGGCCTTTTCTGAAGCTCATCCAAGGGCATGAATAGGGCCACACAAGCACTCTATAATCAACACTCTACAAGGGACAGTTGGCTTCAACTCAACATCATCTTCCCCTTAACGACTGTACCTTGAGACCCACATGACTAACTTTATCATCCATCATTGTCTGCGCAGGACAACCAAAAAGGTGACGTAGGGGACACATCTGACAAGCATCGTAATGACCGGCCACGCCCTGCAGCCACCAACTCTGACAGGACACGGCCTGTAGCGTGACACGTCACATGGAGGTAAGCTCCACTGTACTGCCATCAATTAATGCTCTGACAAGTGATCACGCCCCAAGCCCATGGATTCCAGGCATCTATAGGATAAGAGGGACCTCGACCAGGTAATACACTCATAACACTCCTAAACGCTCACAGAGAGGGCTCCTCTCTGAGTCTCTCTCTCTCTTTCTCTTTCGAGCTTCCTCAAGCTCACGACCGTTGCCCAGAGCACTGACTTGAGCATCGAAGGATCCCCGCCGGAATCTTTGGCCCCCGGGACTTGTTTGCAGGCCCGCAGGCATGAGGAGCTTGCTGAAGAAGGCGACCGGACGCTCAAGGGCGGTGATCTGGCGTCAACAGTAACAATTTATAAAAATAAAAAAGATATCCAAAATTACACTAATTATTATCGCATCAAACCCATAAGTCATACTATAAAACTTTAGGAGAGAGTAATTGAACATAGGTTGAGATATACTATAAAAATATCAAAGAATTAATTTAATTTTATGCCAAAAAGATCGACTATAGAAACTATTTTTCTCCTTAGGAGGTTAATGAAAATGTGCAGGGTAACAAAATAAGATGTTCATATAGTTTTTATTAATTTAAAGAAAGCATATGATAGGATCTTAGAAAAATCTTATAATAGATGCTAGAAAAGAAAAGAATGCATTCTAGGTATGTTAATATAATAAAAGATATATATGATGGGGCAATTACTAGTGTAAAAACTATTGATGATAATACTAGTAATTTTTTTATTATAATAGGCTTGCATCACTAATTTGATTTTAGTCTATATCCTTTTTGCTTTAGTTATAGATGAATTTACAAAATATATTTATGATGATATTTTATGGTATATGTTATTTACAGATGATATAATAGTAATAAAAAAAACTAAGGTTAGAGTTAATTATAAATTAAAAATATAGTGAATTGCATTATAATTTAAAGGTTTTAGATTAAGTCGGAAAGAGATAGAATACATGGATGTAATTTTAGTATGATTAAAAATGAAGATGAATGTAAAATATAAATTGGAAACCATAAAGTTACCAAAAATGATTATTTTTGGTATTTAAGATTAATTATTCATAAAGAATGAGAGATTGAGGATGATATTGTCCAGATGGTTAAAATAAGTTAGATAAAATAGAAAAGTATAATTAAAATATTATGTGATTATAGAGTATCTACTAAGTTAAAAAAAAGTTTTATAGGACAGCCATAAGACCATTTATGCTTTATAGCAGAGAATATTGGATAGTTATATATATATATATATATATATATGATGAATATGGAAAAAATAAAAATGTTAAGATGGATGTATGATGATGCGGGGCAAAATCGTCACCGCGATAGATGTGCAGACGTGAAAGTCGATAAGGCTCACTTTTGGGCTTTAACCTGCTAACCATCACATTCAGAAAAAGACAAACTGCACCGAGTTTCTTCAACCTCGGTAAGGCCGGGCCATCTACATACCTCGGCAGGGCTGAGTTATCTTCGTACCTCGACAGAGCTGAGCTATCTCGCCAAGCTATAGAGCCAAGCAATCTCCGTACCTCGATAGAGTCGAGCTATCTGCAAGGCCAAGCTATCTATGAACCTTAGCAGGGCCAAGCCATCTCCATACCTCGGTAAGATCGATCCCCAACCCCATAACATAGGTGCCATTACTGCTTTAAACTACGTCATATATCTCAGAGGATGAACCATCCCGATCGCAAGAATTTTGGAGTAGGCCTTTCAAAACAGAAACAGAAGCCAAATACAGTACGTCCTCCACAATCAACGGGATTTCAAATCCCGATAACACGTCCATCAGCCTCATCAACCGTCAAACCTCATAACCGATAGGATTTTAATCGTATCGGCTTTCAACTCCCTAAAACACATCCAAAAAATCAGGTAACTGCTTACCTTCTTGGCAGCGCACAAATACCAAGTCCCAAGAACCCCCAGGTACACTCTCGAAGGCAATTCTAAGCCTCCAAAAAAAGAAGCAAAGGCCATTGCTCTTCAAAAACCCTCTCTAGAGCATCCTTCTGTAACAACCTTCTTCCCCTCATCTGTTTGCTAAGAGTATCCACTGACTTGGGCATCGAAAGGTCTTCCGTAGGACCGCAGAGACCACCTCCTACGATTTTTGCATGAGGACTGTCGTGCAGGTCCACTCGAACGAAAGAGTGTTACTCGGATCCTAACATGCACCTTCCCCGAGTCGAAGATGGAATTCAGCAGCAACAGATTGACGCTAGAGGAAGGGCCTCAAGTCTCGTTAAACTTGAAACTAAGGAGATAAGGTTCAAGCAAGAAGGATATATCCTCAATGGCCAATCGAAAGAGAGCAATTGTTGATGCCCCGGATCAGGCCACCTCTTAGAAACCTAATCCCACAAATAATGCAGCGCCATCGCAGTCACCACAATCCGACGCTCCTTCACTACTTGCGGCCCCGATTACCCAGGACTAGTTTGGCGCACTGGTCCAGTAAGTCCAAGCTTTGGCACAGTTAATACAGGGACTCCATGAAGTCCCTTTTCTGACTGCACCCACTCAACAACATCATGGCAGAGTAGCTGCAACGGTCCAATGGCAGCTCCCCCACCTACTCTGCTTGAGGCTGCAAGCCTCCCATGACAACCTGGCCGCGAGGAAGGAGTGGAGCCTGCACCGCAGATGGGTAGAGACTGGAGTCTACCTCGATCCTGCCAAGCACGTCCTTGTCTCCAGCCTTCTTGTGCCACGACTCGATGCCACAACCTCGATCCCCCTATGCATTCCCGCTGACTATCCAGAATAAGGGGATGCAATAAAACTCCAAGAGATGAGTCAGGAGTTGGACGCGGTGAAGCACACTTCCTATCCTCAGCCACGGGGAGTAGGGTCCCCTTCGCCGAAAAGATCATGAAGGAGGTGATCCCATCGCACATCAAGCTCCCTACTATCGAGCCGTACAGCAGGACCATCAACCTCGACGACCACATGAGCAGTTTCCAATCCATTATGACATTTTATGGGTATCGGATGCGATCCTGTGTTGGGCTTTTCCCTCTACTCTTCAGGGGCATGTCAGAACATGGTTTGGTACCTTGAAGCCAAATTCCATCAACTCTTTCAACGAGCTGGGTCACCTTTTCACTAGCCAGTTCGTTAGCAGCTAGGGATGGCAATTTTCCCCATTTGACCATTTACTCGGCCAGTACCATTTTTAACATGTCAGGGAATCCCCGATCTAAACGGCTTAACGGGTAACGGGGATTTTTCGTTAATGGCTAAATGGATAAACGGCCTGGGGACGATATTCTCCATCCCATCCCCATTTTTCTATCCCCATCTCCGTTAACTTTAATATAATATATTTAAATTTTAAATAATATATATATATTCATATATTAAAATTAAAAATAAATAAAATATATAATCCTAGCTCTTGCTCTTTCTTATTTCACGTAGCCGTCTCTTGCTCTTCCTTCTTTCACGCAACTGATCAGAAGTTCTGAACCAAGACGAGAACCTAGCTCCATTAGTCCATCGTCTATCTTCGCCAATCAATGCCCCATTGACGTCTTCAACACCTTTTTTTCTGGTATACTCATCTATTTAGAAAGATGACTCTTTATTTATTTCTTTGAAATTTGAATGTATTTTTTTTTTGTAAGTTGTTGTGTTAGAAATCTTTATTTTTGATTTTTTTTCCTTGTTAGTTTTTTCTTTCTCACTTTTTGTTCTCTTCTTCCTTATCCAAAGTTGAAGAATCTCTTATATATATCAATATCATCATCTCGATTAGTCTCTATCTTATCTAAACGGATAAATGGGTACCACTGGGTACCCGTTTATCCGGCCGGGTATCTCCATCTCCGCTCCGTTAATTATAACGGCTTAATGGGAAGGGGAACGAAAAAGTTTTTTCTAACAGGGACGGGACCGGTATAGACCCCCGGGCTATCCTCAGCCGTTGCCATTCCTATTAGCAGCTATCGCCATCGACAAAGATCTGACTCCCTCTTTGAAGTCAAGCAACAAGAGGGGGAGTCCTTAAGAAATTTTCTTGGCTGTTTCAATGTGGCCATGCTTGAAATCGACCACCTCAACCATGAGGTGGCCATGTCCGCCTTAGTGGGCAGAGTATCAAAGGACGAAGACTTTTACCTAGCTATAGAGGTCAACTATCCTAAGAACTTCTCCTATAGAAGGTCGGCCTGAACCAAGCAATCTAAGAAAAAGAAGAAGAAAAGCTCGGAAAAGATCCGACCGGCTCGCCCTGCAAGCCTGCCTCATCGCCATAGGGCTCCACCACAAAGAAAGCGCACCAGAAGCCCAGCGCAGAGATTCAATCAAACACCCTTAAAGTAGCCAATAGAGCATAACGTCCATCAAAGCTTCGACAACTACCCCCGCGGAACCCATCAATGGCTGGTAATGTTAATATGATTACTATGGTCGGCTCCTCCCAGGGATGACCAATCAAAAAAGAGAATCCGGCTAAAAGGGCATGGTGTGTGTCAGCTCTTCCTTCTCTCTATGGCCATCGACAGCACACCTGCACACCTGTGATAATCGAATAGAATTCTACTAGTCTTTATGTAGCGCTCATAAAGAGCTAGGGAACCAACAAATTATCATAAGCGGCAGATACTCAAAAACACATCCTGCTAATTTTTTTTTATCAACTCAATTATATATTCACATCACTCAAATCAACACTAAGCATCAACCTACTTAGATAATATTTTTCATGACATCCTCAGGCAGTTTAGGATCACATTCACAATCGACATCAAAAATCATAAATACACACATCTTACTCATAATTTTCATCAGAATATAAGTCTTGTATTTGTATCCAAATAAGTCTCATACATCACCACATCTCACTGTACATATATACATATACATATACATGAATATCACTCGATACTAGCTCAATATACGAAGTTATCATCTATGTTCTTGCAACCTGGCAGGCTTTAGCAGCTAAGGGTCTTAATCCCGCAAACCTTTATCCTACCAAACAGACTCACTAATCTGGAAGAAGAATATTAACAATAGAGGGTTGAGACTTAAGTTCCAGTAATTGAATAACCATCTAACCAAGAAGAAATAGAGAACCATAACATTACATTTTCAACAGTATGCTGATACAATATAGCTTGTATAAATCAAAGTATATTTTTAATATGATATCAGATAAAGTAAAATGTAGCTTATTCTTCAAATAATATATCAGTACTAAAATACTCCATAATAACTTGTCACTAAAAATAACTCATTAATATAATATTCATGTATGATGCATTACAACATGAAGATATGTATTCTTTATCTATAGCCCAGACTTTCTTTATTTAATTTCTTGATCCCCACTGAGATCTGCCTGCCTACTGGTATCTCATGTAAACTTTTCTCCTGAAATAAATACTTAGCCCACTGGCCCTTTTTAAATCATAATATTGAGCTGCATGTGAAATGCCTCTAAGGTACCACCCTACAGTCATCCTTCTACAGGTGTACTCTTATCGGTGCATGACTAGCAATAGGATCCCCACACAATTAGCACCCCTTACCCGTGCGGTTGACCCGACAAAGTACTTTGTTTCTTAACTCTGAAACCTCGGGTTTTCACTTTGCCCCCATGGGCTTATAATAACCAGCTCCACTGATCTATGATTTTTGCCCCTATGGACTACCTACAAGCTACCCCACTGGGCCTGGTTTATCGTACACTCACCTATGTTTCTGGGATTTATTGTACGATCGAATAGCAAGAAGGTGCTGGATTAATAGTTGTGTGCAATGCTCATGCTACAGCACAGTCTATAGGGTAATTAGCCCCATAGCTGCCTGAATACTCTGTATAACTCATGCATCAAAACATATTCTTTTTAATATTTTTTCATGCACATATGCCATGTATGCATCTAAAACTCATACATCAAAACTCAGGCTTAGTTCTTTGCTTTTAAAACTGATGCTCAAAAACTCGGACTTTAACTCATGCTCAAAACTTATGCTTTAAATCCTATAATAAAACTCATGCTCAAAGTTTGTGCATCAAAAACCTATGCACCAGAATAGCATATACTAGGTTCTCATTTTTCATATTTAAAACATACATAATACTCTACTAAACATAATATATCACAGCTCGGTATTAATATTATACTGGCTCAAAATAAACTTTTCATTACTAGATAGGAAATCCACTCACCTCAGTAAAATATTCTTTTAACTGGTACTCAAATTTGGTGTTCCTGCTCCCTATAACAACTCTCTTGACCTACATCAACATACAGATACGGTAGCTATTAGGGTTACTGCACACAAGGTTTTTCCTGAAACCATGCATGCATATATGATCTAACCTCTAATATTTCATCTTTCATCCTTTCTCTATTCACTATTACCTCTGCTATCATCTTATAATACAAGAATCTAAGAAAAATCTAAAGCCGTCCAGGTCTAGGAAAGCTATAGCTTACCTTTAGACAAGCACAAACCCCGAGCTTTCCCTTTCCTTCCTCTTTCTTTCTCCTTTTTCTTCTTCTTCTTTTTTTTTTCTTCGTCTCTTTTCTTTCTTTCTTTCTTTCTTTCTTTCTTCTCTGGCTGAAACCCACGTAAATCCCCTTTTCCTTTGGTGACTTGGGGATTAAGTCATGAACAATGATTTACTTAGGGGCTAAGGCATTGGTAAAATTCTCATTTTACCTCGCAAACTCTTAATGCATGCTTTTGAAAAATAGGTGGCTCACTCATGATCATGCTATTTTTTTCTTAGATTTTCTTTTCCAAATTGCTCTTAGCACAATTAGCAATTAACATCAAATTTTTTTCCCATTTTACCCCTGACATATCATTTTTTAATAGATTTATAAGCTAAATTATTTTTTTTTTAAATTAATACTTTTATATAATATTTTTAGGAAAAAACCCTGCCAACTTGAAGAGCTCAATTTTAGAAATCCAATAGTTTAAACGGCACTCAAATCAAACTTAAAACAAAATAAATATAGAATTTTAAAGATTTAACCCGAAAAATTTGTAGTCTTGGAGTCAACTCGAGCAGAACTTAGAGTCGGCTCCAGCAAAACCTAGAGTCAGCTCAAACAAAATCGAGAGTCGCTCTAACACAAAATAGAATTGTTGTCTTCTATTTTTCTGCAGGAGTCGGCTCTCTTTGTAGGAGTCGACTCCAAAGTATGCCAGAAGTTCTAAACCGTGCCAGAGTCAATCCCTCACCAATTAAAGTAGACTCTAATTGCTAAAAACAATACTTAAGGACAAAACTCAAACTAAACTTGATTTTTCTTATAATTTAAGCCTATTAAAACTTAAATTTCTTAAATTCTTAAATCTAAATTATTAGCATCCTAAAATATACTCATTTACACCATAAATTTTTTTTATATATTTATCAAGTGGCCAACACATCCACACATCATTGAAATCATCCGACTTTCATTATAAATAAAAATATCATTAATATTACCAAAATTATAAGATTTTTAGGATGTTACAGTGCGAGGGGCTCGCCTTTTCAAATGAAAATCTCCAAGGGATATAGTACCCTTGGACATGGAACTTGAATCACCTTCGAGCAACGAAGACCTTCAAGGATATAGTATCCCTAGAAAATGGAGCGTATTACTAGTGAAGTATGCCTGAACTGAGCTATTTTGATTGTTGTAATAGAAAACTTCGCTCTAATTTGTATATTTATTCCTTGAATAATCATCTTTTTTGAGATGATGATGAAAGGCAGGACTTGCCCGGACACCGAACCCATGGGCAAAGTAAAATATTCTCCAAACCTCGGTAGGGCTGAGCAACTTTTTTCGTACCTTGACTGAGCCAAGTAAAATATTTTTCAAACCTTGGCAGGACCAAGCAACCTTCTTCGTACCTTGGCTGGGCCAAGTAAAATATTTTCAAATCGTGGCAGGGCCGAGCAACCTTTTTCGTACCTTAGCTGGGCCAAGTAAAATATTTTTTAAACCTCGATAGGGCCAAGTAACTTTCTACGTACCTTAGCTGGGCCAAGTAAAATATTTTTCAAACCTCGGACGAGCCGAGCAACCTTCTCCATACCTTGGCTTGGCCAAGTAAAATATTCTTCAAACCTTGATAGGGCCAAGCAACTTTCTCTGTACCTTGGCTGAGCTAAGTAAAATATTCTTCAAACCTCAGCAAGGCCGAGCAACTTTCTTCGTATCTTAGCAGAGCCAAGTAAAAGATCCTTTGGATCTCAGCAAGGCCGACCAGAGCTCTCCGAACCTTGGCATAGCCGAGCCTTCTTTGTACCTTAGCAGAGCCAAGTAAAAAATCCTTTGGGCCTCGGCAAGGCCGATCGAAGCTCTCCGAACCTCAGCACGGCCAAGCGTTCTCCATACCTTGGTAGGGCCAAGTAAAAGATCCTCTAGGCCTTGGCAAGGCCGACCGGAGCTCTCCAAACCTTGGCACGGCCAAGCCTTCTCCATACCTTGGTAGGACCAAGTAAAAAGTCCTTTGGGCCTTGGCAAAACTGATCGGAGCTCTCCAAACTTTGGCATGGCTGAGCCTTCTCCATACCTTGGCAGGGCCAATCCTTCGGGCCTCGGCAAGGCCGATCGGAGCTCTCCGAACCTCAGCATGACCGAGCCTTCTCCGTTCCTTGGCAGAGCCAAGTAAAAATCTTTCGGGTCTTGGCAAGGCTGACCGGTGTTCTCCAAATCTCGGCATGGCCAAGCCTTCTCTATACCTTGACTGGGCCAAGTAAAATATTCTCCAAACCTCAGCAGGGCCGAGTAACTTTCTTCGTACCTTGGCTAAGCCAAGTAAAATATTCTCCAAACCTTGGCAGATCAGAACAACTTTCTTCGTACCCTAGCTGGACCAAGTAAAATATCCTTCGAGCCTCGGTAAGGTCGATCGAAGCTTCATATAACTTTGCAAGGCTTGCCAATTATCTATTCTTCCGAGCCTCGACAAAAGGGTGAGATATCACTGGCGGGAAACTCCAAGCATCGCAGACCTTCAATTCAAATACAGTAAACCCTGGATCCACCACGTGTCATTCCATCAACCATCCTTGGGTGAGAACGAAAAGCCTCTCCTCATTCGGCGAAAAGAAATGATGGGATAGCGGCTTGGCATTTATGAAGCCATCGTGTGCGCCTCTGTGGGTTTAAACTCCACTAATAAAATTGGGTCATCTTGGACTCTACTCCCTATGTTCAAACCTACACTTTGGACTAGAGAGTGGGGGGCATATGATGTGAGGCAAAATCGTCACTATGATAGATGTACAGACATGGAAGTCGGTAAGGCTCACTTTTGGGCTCTGACCTACTAACTGCCACATTCAGAAAAAGACAAACTACATCGAGTTTCTCTGAACCTCAGTAAGGCTAAGCCATCTCCATACCTCTGTAGAACCGAACTATCTTCATACTTTGGCAGAGCGGAGCTATCTCCCTACCTTAGCAGAGCGGAGCTATCTCGCCGAGCTATAGAGCTGAGCTATCTTCGTACCTTGACAGAGCCGAGCTATTTCACTGAGCTATAGAGCCAAGCTATCTCCATACCTCAGCAAGGCCAAGCTATCTCCGAACTTTGGTAGGGTTAAGCCATCTTCATACCTCAGCAAGATCGATCCTCACCCCCTCAACATTAGCGCCATTACTTCTTCAAACTGTGCCAAATATCTCGGAGGATAAACCATCCCGATTGCAAGGATTTCGGAGTAGGCCTTCCAAAACAGAAATGAAAGCTAAATACAATACACCCTCCACGATCAACGGGATTTCAAATTCATGATAAAGCGTCCATCAGCCTCCTCAACCGTCAATCCTCATAACTGATGGGATTTCAATCGTATCGGCTTCCAATTTTAAAATGCGCTTAGAAAATTAGGTAACTGCTTACCTTTTTGGCAGCACACAAATACCAAGTCCCAAGACCCCCTAGGTATGCTCTCGAAGGCAATTCTAAGCCCCTAAAAATGAAGCAGAGGCTATTGCTCTTCAAAAACCCTCTTTGGAGCATCCTTCTACAATAACCTTCTCTCCTTCATCTGTTTGCTGAGAGTATCCACTGACTTGAACGTTGGAGGATCTTCTACAGGGACCATCCTCTGCGATTCTTGCTTGAGGACTATCGTGCAGATCCATCCAAATAGAAGAGCACTACTCGGATCCTGACATGCACCTTTCCCAAGTCAAAGAACGAAATTCAGCAGCAACATATGATAATAGAAGAAAAAATAAAATAAGAAATAAAACTATTCGTAAAAAAGGTAGAGACAGCTTTAATCGATAATAAATTAAGGGAAGGATAACTTGGATAGTATGGACACAGATCTAAAAATGCATCTATATGGAAGAATGACTTAATTGATGTAGAGACAAAAAAGATAGAGTGGACCAAAAATCATATAGGAGGAAGTGATAAAAAAGACTTATAATTTTTGCATCTTATAAAAAATATTACTCCAAACAGTGCTCAATAGAGAAAAATGATTCATATAGCTAATTCTAATTAGTTTGGGATTAAGGCTTTGTTGTTGCTGCTGTTGTCGCTATAAGATACTAAATGTAACAATTAAAAGTTTAAGGACTAATATAAATTTTAAATAAAAGTTTGAGAGTCAAAAATATATCTTAGATAAATAATAATAACAATAACAATAGGTAATATTGAAATGGTGATCTGTAGCTGTTAACGGGATGGAGTATGTATGAAAAAAGTATCTTTATATCCATATCCATCTCATACTTACTCATCATGAGTATAAAATTTTGTACCTATACTCATAAAAATTATGTAATGCCCATGTCCACCTTATTATCCATACCCATCACCTATTTTGGACTTTATTTTATTTATTTTATAATTTATAATTTATAATTTTAATTCTTAAGGTCTAGGCTAAAGCAATTGGCAATTATTTCTTTTTTTTTTCTTACAATTTTAGACCGATCAAATAGATCATGTTTTAAAAATGATGATTCGTAACTTCTTGTAAAATTTTTATTAAAAATTTGTAATAACAAATAGGTAATTAAATAGCACATAATAGAGTAAGATAGATTGAAAATATCTTTCCATTCATATCTATTTTATATTTATAAAAAATATTATTAAGTATCTTTATTTTTATTTTTTAACGCCCACAATCGTTCCAAATAAAGATGGACAGAAATACTGTTGCTTTAAAGTTCGTGTGCGACGACGGCTCCGTGCTCTGTTGTGCTTTTAGATTCGTGTGGTCAGAGTGTTTGCTGTGGATCTTCGGCGATGGCCGTGTTGGAGCACCAACTTCCTGCCGGACGAAGGGAACTTCATCGAATTCAACTCTTGTCAACTCGGATGGGAGATCGGGTGGGGAAAACCTGGATTTTGGTCCTCTGCTCACCGCTTCGACTGGGTGTCATCTTCACCAGCTCCGGCAGTCGTTGCGGCACTGGAGAAGCGGTTCCCGAAGGTCCTATAGGTCCCTGCGGAGGTGCTGGCCGTGGAATCAGAGGAGTGGGGGATCAAGGCAGTGATTGCTCAGAGTCTATCGAGATGGGTTCCGCCTGAAGCCATTGTCAGGGAGCTTCGCAGAGCTGGTGCGGCTGGAGGAATTGAAGCTCTGTGCTTGGCTCATCGTCACTTCATGTTCAGATTCTCTGATCCTGATGCCAAGGCTTTAGCATTGGGTAGACCTTGGGTCGTCAATGAACAGCCCATTGCCATGGAGAACTGGCGACCGGAGTTTGTCCCTTCCGATGACTCCCTCTCCTCTGTTCTTCTGTGGATTCGGCTGCCTTCTCTTCCCATCGAGTTCTGGCCGGAGCCAATCGTTAGCTCCATCCTTTCGGTTGCTGGTGATTTGTCTGCCTTGATGCAGCGACGAGGGAGAGGAAGAGAGGAGGGTTTGCTAGAGGATGTGTCAGAGTCAACCTGAGGAAGCCTCTGCGGCCTGGGGTGCGTGTGTGTGGCTGTAGTAATCCATTTTGGCAACCCTTCGTCTATGAGCATTTAGAAGGAATTTGCAGCTCCTGTGGATCGCTGCATCAGGGAGGTGACTGTGGCTCTGAAGCTGAGAGTGTCTCTCCCTCTTCTTCTCCATTGTACGGGCCGTGGATGGCAGCTCTGCGGCATCCAAGAAATCCAGACATCAAGGATTCAGAGGTTGGTAGCAAGTTCAGGAAGCCCCCTGTGACCTCTTCGGAGGATTGGCAGCTACCCAAGAAGACTGCGCGCAGGTCGACGGCAAGGGAAGGAGGAGCGAGGGTTGTTGTCTGTTGCTCTGCTGTGACGATGGGGAGGTTGATCGGCCTCCAGTGCATCCGGATGTGGGTAAGGAGAGTGTTAGTATTTTTTCTTCTGCAACTGCCTCTGGGTCTCAATCGTCACTGAAGGCTTCGGTGAATGGGGGGTTAGCGTGCCGGTCCCTGGTCTCCATGCTAGTTCAGGTTGGGGGCCTTAGGGTGCCTGTGGCTTCTGTGCCTCCCTTGCAGAAGACATTATCTGATACTTCGGCCAATCCTTTTACCTTGCTGGGTTCTGACAAATGGGCGGGTAGGCCAAAGGCCCAGCTTGAAGCCAATCCTGGGCCACTTAAGCGAGCCCGGCCCATGGAATCAGCGGCTCCAAAAGTGCTTTCTAAAGCTTCAAAAGGCAAAGGTAAATTAGTTGCTCGTAGTAAAGGCAGGGCGCAAGCCACCTTCATCTTCTCTGCAACTTCGGGTGATTTGAAGGGCCATGGGACTTTGTTAGACATTGTGCCCAAGCTGAACCAGACTGATGAGGTCAGCGCCCATGTTGTCATTGCTGAGGCCCCCCAGCTGAGCGCTCCAGCGACTCGGTCCCATGACTCAGTTGTTTGCCTTCTTAAGAAGGCCATCAGGTGGAGCCGGCGGTTGAGACTATGGACTGCCAGGACCGGGGGGCATCGCTGGATGTCCCTATTGATTGTGGTACTCCTGACACGGTGATGCTAGGGGATCGAGGCCCCACCCTGATACTGAATGAAGATCCTCATATGGAACGTTCGAGGAGCTCTGAAACCAGCGTTTTGCTCCTTTTTTGGGAGGCTAATGCAGCTTCATAGTTGTGATGTCTGTGTTTTGCTGGAGACTCGATTGTCGGGGGAGAGTCTGGCTCATGTCAGGAGTCAGATATCCAGAACCTGGTCTTCTTATGCTATTGAGTCTTACGGCTTATCAGGTGGCATTATTGCTTTATGGAGATCTAGTGATATCAGAGTGGATGGGTTTCACCACTATGGGCAGCATGTTGGTTTGGTTATCTCTGAAGGATCTACGGCCCCTTGGCTTCTGTCTGGTATCTACGCCAGTACTGATTTTTGGGATCGTCGTATTCTTTGGGATGAGGTTCGGTCCCTTCTTTCTTAGGGAATTCCTTCCGTGGTCGCAGGGGATTTCAGCTGCATTATTAATGCCAATGAAAAGAGAGGTGGCAGATAGTTTATGGAGTCTATGGGCAGTTCTGAATTTCGGTCTTTTATTGCCACCACCAATCTTTTTGACCTGGGGTTTCAGGGATCTCGGTACACTTGGTGCAACAATCGCCAGGGCTCTACTAGAGTTTGGGAAAGGCTGGATCGTGTATTGGCCACAGACAATTGGATTCAGCTTTTTCCATCTACTACTGTTACGCACCTATCCAGAATTGCCTCGGATCATTGTCCTATTCTTATTGATACTGAGGTGGGTGTTCAGCGGATGGGCCAGTTTAAATTTGAGAAATCTAGACTTCTTACTCTACTGCCAGGACCTTAATTTCTGATGTGTGGCATCTTCCTGTCAGAGGCAATGCCACATATAGACTGTCCCGACGCCTGGAGCATGTGAGGCGAAGGCTGTCCAGATGAAACAAGGAGGTGGTGGGTGATATTTTTCGGCAAATTGAGGAGGTGGAAAGTATTATTGCTTCTTTCCAAGAGAAGGAAGATCGGCTTGGTTATCTCCAAGATTCTGACTTATCTTCTCTTAGGTCTAATCTTGCTCTCCACCACTCCCTTCTTCGGCAGCAGGAGGTCTATTGGAGACAAAGATTCCGTATTCAGTGGATCAAGAAAGGTGATCGGAATACTAGATTTTTTTTATCAGGTCACCTTAAAACGCCGTGCTTCTAACCGTATTAGGAGGCTCTTTGATGATGAGGGGAATGTCCAAGAGCTCGCAGGGTATCAGGGATCTGCTTCTACAGTTCTTCCATTCTCGCTGGACTGAGTCTTCTGGGGATGGGCCCCCTGTTTCCCCTGTGGCGACTCCTTGTAAGGTCACTAATGAGGAAAATATTTTCCTTACCAGACCTGTTAATGATGAGGAGATTCGGATAGCCCTTTGGAACCTCGGTCCGGATAAGGCCCTAGGGCCTGTTGGGTTTCTTCCATTTTTCTTCCGTCATTACTGGCCATCGTGTGTTAGGATGTGGTGCAGGCTATCCAGTTAGTTTTTCAGACCAGATCTATTCATGCTGACTGAAATAGGACTCTTGTCACCCTGGTGCCGAAACAGATTGATGCTTCGTTGCTGCATCATTTTCGGCCTATTAGCCTATGTACTACCCTTTATAAGATCTGTGCTCGGCTATTGGTTTCCAGGTTGAGAAGGGTGATCCCTCGCCTTATTTCTCCTGAGCAGGGGGAGTTCCTCACTGGTCGGTGTATCTCCGATAATGTTCTGCTTGCTCAAGAGGTTATGCATGATATTCTTAGAGCCTCTGCCCGCCAGTGTCTGATGGCTGTTAAGCTGGACATGGAGAGGCTTATGATAAAGTCAGATGGGATTTCTTGTTCCGATCTCTTCAGCAGTTTGGGTTTGATGAGTTGTTTATTGCATGGATCAAGACCTGTGTTCATCGGCCCTCCTTCTCCATCATGGTTAATGGTGGTCGGTCGGACTATTTCCACTATGAGGTGGGCCTTAGACAGGGATGCCCGCTATCGCCATTCTTATTTATCCTCAGTGCTGATGCTTTATCTAGGGCTCTTCATCAGGCTCAGCAGACTTTGTATTTAGCTCCTTATAGTGCGGGACCCCAAGGGCCCATGTTGTCTCATCTTTTATTTGCTGATGACTTTATATTGCTGGGAAAGGCTACTATTAGTAATGCTACTGCTTTTGCTTCAGTACTTGAGTCTTACTGTAGGGCATCTGGTCATAAGGTTAATACAGATAAATCCATGATCAGCTTTAGTCCGAGGACCAAGTCTTCTACGAGAGATTCTATTATGCACATATTGGGCATTGATCATCAGGCTGATCACTTATTTTATTTGGGTGTTCCTATAACGGGGAGGCAGCCACGGATCTCTGATTTTCATGGTTTGGAACGCCGTGTTCGTGATAGATTGGATGGGTGGCAAGTTACTGGGCTATCTATGATGGCTAGGATCACTCTTATCCGATCTGTGCTCACTGCTCTCCCTCTCTACACCCTTTCTAATGCAGCCATTCCAGTGACTTGTTTGAGGAGGATGGAGAGGTGGTTTAGAGATTTCCTCTGGGTTCTACGCAGGATAGCCGGGGGCTCCATTTGGTGGTGTGGGAGTCTGTATGTATACTGATCTCGGAGGGGGGGCTTGGGATACAGACCCTTATAGCGAGAAGGGAGGCGCTGATTGCTAGGCACGCTACGAGATTCTTGCTAGATCCTGATTGTCTAGGGAGTCGGTTTATGCGTGCTAAATATGGCGACTGGACCACCCGTACTCCATCTGAGTCTGTCCGTGGCTACTCTTTTTTCTGGAAGGAGGTTTGTCGTCATGTGTCGATTGTGTTTCCACATACTTCTTAGATGATCGGTGATGGAACGTCAGTTGATGTCCTTCGGGATACGTGGCTGGCTGATGTTCCTTTGGCCCGTTGGCCCACTTTTGTCAGTATTGACATCCCCAATGTATTGAGAGTTTCTGACCTTATTATTCAGAATCACAGGGCCTGACATTCCTCTCTCATAACCACTCTGTTTGGTGTTGATCTGCAGTGGCGGATTCTCTCTATTCCCCTCCTTCTGGATAACTCTTCGGACACTAGACTATGGAGGCGATCCTGTTTGACTAGTGCTCCGACCAGGGACCTCATGGCGGATTTCAGGCCGCAGGCCAGTCGAACTGTGGAGGCATCTTGGATTTGGAAGCTTCCCGTCCACCCGCGTGTTCGGCTTTTTATTTGGAAGGTGGCCTGGGCTTGCCTTCCTACCTGCTCCCTCCTATCTAGAAGGGGCATGAAATTCAGCCTACTTGCTCGTTATGTGGTGCTGAGGAGGAGTCTACTGACCACGCCGTCTTCTTTTGCACTAGAGCAAGATCAGCTTGGCGGATCGCGGGCTATTGTTTGCGGATTGCGCACAATACCCTATCTTCTGCCTCCCTTCTGACTTTTCTGCAGCAGGATACGAGGAGGGATTCGGATCGTATGAGCTCTACAGCTGCCTATTTGGCTTATCAGGTCTGGTTGTCTCGGAACCGGCATATCTTTACTGCTATGGTTGACCCTCCCCATCGGATTATCAGGACAGCCATATCTCTTTCTGCTGAGTACACTATCCATCAGTCTTCTTTGGACTCTGGCAACCCTAGCTTCTGGGATTCTCCTGCTACCTCTGCAGCGCACCAGGGTACGGTCTACATCTCTTGGGAACCCCCCCACTAGGGATTGTCAAAGTCAATTTTGATGGTAGTGTTCAAGGGCGATTGGCGGGATCGGCTTTTGTCATTCGTGATTCTGAAGGCTTGATGCTAGCGGCTGGTGGGTCTGGTCATCTTGATCTATCTGTGCCATCAGTGGAGTTGCATGCTGCGTGGGCGGGTATCTCTTATGCTATACGTAGCCTAGGCATTTCTAGGCTCATCATTGAGGGGGACTCCACTACAGTTATTCGGTGGCTCCAACAGGATCTGCGCGACTCGACTTTTACCAACTCTCTGCTTAGTGACTTTCGGTCTATGTTTCGGCAGGTTGATTCTATTCAGATTCGACATATATTCCGAGAAGCTAATTCTACTGCTGATTGGGTAGCTGCCCGGGTCGCTCATCATTTGGGTCCTTGGTTTTGGTTACCGGGTGACTTTTGTCCGATGATGCTCTCTCAAATACTGTATTATGATATATCGGGCATGTTTTATTCTAAATCAATATGATTGCTTGTTGTACAAAAAAAAAAAAAAAAAAAAAAAAAAAAAAAAAGATGGACGGATACCCGTCGATCCGGCGCAAATTGCCATCCCGTCGGTGAACGAGACAAGCCGGTGGGCAGAGAACGTTTGTCTCATTTTTTAAAGGGTTGGCCGGGCGTGGTATGCTGCGATCGTGGGTCTGGCTTGGACCGAGGAGTTTTGACAGGGTGGAACGCGGGTGCGGTGAACTGGTGACCGCGTTTCGCCGCTGGTGCCGATGAGAGCCGTCCACGTTTACCTCTCATCGTTAGTTTTCCAGACGACTTGGCGCTAACTTCCATCCAAACTTAATGGCGGATGGCCGCCCTTCGAATCATCTGGGTGTCGGCCAAAGGTCAACATCTCTCCGGGTGGCAACGGTCAAGGATTAGAAATTGTTTCGATCCCAGCTGGCACTCGCTGTCTTTCTCCCGCACTTACGACACCAACGCCTGATTATAATATAGAATTGGAAGAAAATCGAGTGAGAGGTGGATGGAATTTTTATTCACCCAGACATCTCACTTCAAAGAGGCCAAGTAAATTTATGGAGCAGTTTAACTCCTCCAATCGATTGGAGGAGTCAGCAAACTGCCAGGAGAGCGATTTAGTGAGATGTCATCATTAAGATGGTCATTGGTGACCAAGTCATTGGAACAACAACTTCCCTTTTGTCATACAATATATTTAAGTAGTGCAGCAATTCCAAACCTCTGCTCTTTTTTTTTTTTTTTTTTTTTTTTTTTTTGATACAAACGAAAATCACACCACTCTAGGGTGACTCAAACCCACACTATCAGAATACAATATTAAGTTCAGACCAGGATGACACCATTCACCGAGCTTCCAGCACCAGAATCCAGAGTGATCAGCAACTCTAGCGGCAATCCAGTCAGCCGCTGAGTTGGCTTCCCTGAAGATATGGCTAATCTGTATACTGTGAACCCCCTGAAGGAGAGAACGAATATCAGAGATCAAAGGGTTGGTGAGCGACTGCGCACAATGATCCTGACGAAGCCATCGAATCACCGTGAGAGCATCACCCTGAAGAATAAGACGACGGGCATGGAGACTACGTATAGCAAAGGAGACTCCAGCCCATGCAGCATAAAGCTCTGCAAGTGGCACTGACGAATCGAGATGTCCAAATCCCCCAGCAGCAATCATAGTACCGACAGGATCCCGAATGACATAACCCGATCCGGCAGATCTGCCTCGGACACTCCCATCAAAGTTGATTTTGATAAACCCTGGAGGGGGGGTTCCCAAGAAATAAAGACCGTTCTCCGGTGCGCTGCCGGGGCAGCATGGGAATCCCAGAGGCCAGGGCTATCAAGATCACAACCAAGACGATGGGATGTATACTCAGTAGATAGGGACACGGCAGTCCGGACAACCCTAAAAGACGGAGTAGGCTCCTGAGTAAAGACAATCCGGTTCCGAGATAACCAAATCTGGTAAGCAATGTAGGCCCTCGTCGCGCCCTGCTACTGCACCCTCTCCTTACATCCTGCCTGATCAAGTCCAAGAAAGATAATGAAAGAGAAGAAGAGGCGACAGCCCAAGGCTTGACACTAGCGATCTCCCAAATGTGGTGAGCTATGAGACAAGTGAAGATGGCGTGATCCACCGCCTCCTCCTCAATACCGCATATCGGACACGTAGGCTGAATCCCCATGCCACGTCTAGAAAGAACCGAGCAAGTAGGGAGACAATTCCGAGCAATCTTCCATAGAAAAAGACGAACCCTGGGATGAATGGGAAGACGCCAAATCCAAGTCATGTCTGTTAACGGTCGGGATGAAGCACGGTAAATCTTGATGATGTCCCTGATGGGAGCACTCGGAATACCGGACCGCCTCCAAACCCTGATGTCGGGGGAGTGCCCAGGAGAAAGAGGGATAGCAGCTATACGTCGTATAAGCTCCTCGCCAAAGAAGCGGGATAACAGAGGAGTAGACCATGAGGAATGATCCGGCACCGTGAGATCACTAACTCGCATATCAAGAGGAATATCAGTGCTGACGAAAGTAGGCCATCGAGACAAAGGAAGGTCAGCGATCCAAGAATCATAAGCAACATCCACAGAAGCACCATTGCCAAGAATCCAGGAGATACTATGAAGGATGTCCGGAGCATGAGACAAACCTCTTTCCAGAAAAAAGAGTGACCCCGAAGAGACTGCAGGTTAGTGGAAGGAGTCCACTCCCCATACTTGCCACGCATAAAGGAACTCCACATACAGTGCGGATCAAGCAAAAAACGAGTAGCATGCCTAGCAATCAAGGCCTCCCTCCGAGCAGTCAAGGACTGGATCCCAAGGCCTCCCTCGGAAAGCGGCAGACAGACACAATCCCAGGCTAAAAGATGAACACCATGACCATCCTGGGATGAACCCCAGAGAAAATCCCTGAAATAACGCTCAATCCTCCTCAGACAAGTCAAAGGGACAGCAGCATTAGATAAGAGATAGAGAGGAAGAGATGTGAGCACTGATCGAATAAGAGTGATCCTCGCCATCATAGATAGCCCAGTGACCTGCCACCCTCCAGCCGATCACGAATCCTCGACTCGAGCTTACTAAAGTCCGAGATCTTAGGTCTTCTGCCAGTAATAGGAATACCCAGATAGGAGAGGCACTCAGACTGCACAGAAATCCCCATGATCTGCTTGATAGTACCCTTCCGAGAAGAAGTCACCCGCGGACTAAAACAAATAACAGACTTAGCATTATTAACTTTCTGACCAGAGGCAGAACAGTAATTATGAAGAATAGAAGCAAACGTGGTCGCATTGGCCACAGTAGCCCTGCCCAGGAAGATGCAGTCATCAGCAAAAAGCAGATGAGAGATCGAGGACCTTGGGATCCAGCTCGGTAAGGGTGTAGAGCATTGTCCTGCTGAGCCTGACGAAGAGCCCGAGATAAAGAATCAGCCGCTATAACAAAGAGAAACGGGGAGAGGGGACAACCTTGTCTCAGCCCAACCTTAGAATGGAAATAATCAGTCCGGTCTCCATTGATGAGGATGGAGAAAGACGGACTCTGAATGCAGGCCATGATCCAGTCAATAAATAGCTGGTGGATCCCAAACACCTGAAGAGAGTGACGCAAGAAATCCCAGTTAACTCTGTCATAAGCTCTCTCCATATCAAGCTTAATGGCCATAAGCCCCTGACTACCAGAAGTCCGACGAAGGTCATGCATGAACTCCTGCGCTAATAAAGCATTATCAGTGATACTGCGCCCTCTGAGGAAAGCCCCCTGCTCCGGAGAGATAAGGCGAGGAATAACCCAACACAACCTCATAACCAGGAGGCGAGCACAACCTTATATAAGGTAGTGCATAAACTGATAGGCCAAAAGTGCTGAGGGCTGGAAGCGTCCGTCCTCTTAGGAACCAAGGTAATGAAGGTACGATTCCATTCAGAGGGGATAGCTTTGCGATGAAAGACAAGCTTGATTGCCTGAGCTAAGTCCTCTCCCAGAATATCCCAATACTGACGAAAGNCCAGTTAACTCTGTCATAAGCTCTCTCCATATCAAGCTTAATGGCCATAAGCCCCTGACTCCCAGAAGTCCGACGCAGGTCATGCATGAACTCCTGTGCTATTAAAGCATTATCAGTGATACTGCGCCCTCTGAGGAAAGCCCCCTGCTCCGGAGAAATAAGGCGAGGAATAACCCAACACAACCTCATAACCAGGAGACGAGCACAAACCTTGTATAAGGTAGTACATAAACTGATAGGCCGGAAGTGCTGTGGGCTGGAAGCGTCCGTCCTCTTAGGAACCAAGGTAATGAAGGTACGATTCCATTCAGAGGGGATAGATTTGCGATGAAAGACAAGCTTGATTGCCTGAGCTAAGTCCTCTCCCAGAATATCCCAATACTGACGAAAGAAAAACGAAGGAAAGCCATCCGGCCCAGGGGCCTTATCAGCACCAAGATCCCATAAAGCCAGCCGAATATCCTCCGTAGTGACAGGCCGAGTCAGAGAGACGTTCTCAGCAATAGAGACAGTGTTGGGGGACAGAATAGGATGAACAGGGACACCAGAACCAGGTTGCTCAGTCCACCTACTATGAAAGAAGTTAAAGAGTTGAGCACGAATCGCATGATCATCCACCTGGAGCTGACCGTCCTCATCAGTTATATGCCTAATGCGGTTCCTCGCCCTGCGTTTCTGAGTGGCCTGATGGAAAAATCTTGTATTACAGTCCCCCTCCTGAATCCACTGGATGCGGGACCGCTGGCGCCAAAAGGTCTCCTGCTGCAGCAGAAGAGAGTGGTGGAGCGCCAGACTCGATCGCAGGGACGAAAGGTCCTCACAAGAGAGAGAACCCGCCAGGTCCTCTTTCGCCTGAAGAGAAGAGATAGTAGACTCAACCAGCTCCACCTGTCTGTCAATATCCCCAACCTCAATCTATGCCATCTAGAAAGTCGACGTCTAGCAAGGGCAAGCCTTCTGGAAAGCCGATAAATGGCATTACCTCTAACTGGCAACTGCCAAACCTGAGAGATGATGGAGCGAGCAGCAGGATATGAGGTCCAAAATTTCTCGAATCTGAACTGCCTATGCCGCTGAGAGGTGATATCGGTAGAGATAAAGAGAGGGCAGTGGTCAGAGGCAATTCTGGACAAGTGAGTGACAGTAGCAGAGGGATAAAGCTGGAGCCAGCTAGAAGAGGCCAAGGCCCTGTCCAATCTTTCCCAGACTCTAGCTGATCCCTGCCGGTTGTTGCACCAAGTAAACTGAGAGCCCTGATAACCCAAATCCAACAGACCAGCAGAAGAAATAAAGTCCCTAACTCAGACCGGCCCATAGAGCCATGGGAAGCCCTGCCACCTTTCTTTTCTGCGGCACACAAGATACAGTTGAAGTCTCCAGCAATAAGGGAGGGGAACCCCTGGTCAAGAAGATTCTGAGTCTCAGACCACAGCACCCGACGCTCCCAGAGATCAGTACTGGCATAAACTCCAGATAGGAGCCAAGGGCTGGCACTTCCCTCAGAGATGACCAATGCAACCTGCTGCCCACATCTGTGAAAAGCATCAACTCTGATATTATCATTCCTCCATAAAGCAACAATACCCCCCGAAAGACCAATGGACTCAACAGCATACGAAGTCCAAGCTCGAGCAATCTGTCTACGAAAACGGGCAAGACTAGCCCCAGAAAGTCGAGTTTCCAGCAAGATGCAAATGTCAAATGAGTGAAGCTGCATAAGCCTCCCAAATGAGGAGCGAAACGATGGTTTCAATGCTCCTCGCACATTCCATATAAGAATCTTCATGGTAAGGCTGGATTGGATGACTCCCCATCCAACACCCCTGACATCTCCACGGAGCAGTCCAAATCTCCCGGGCCTATGCAAACAACAGCCTGAGTTGATTCCATCAGGACCTCCGTATCGCCTGGGATCTCCTTAGGACAATTCCGGGATCCCATTTCCACACAATCAAGTATCTGGCCTGAGTCCATCAATCCCGCTGGTGCAGATACATGAATAGCCTCCTTCAGCAGATGAACCGCTGATAAGTGAGTACTGGACTCTAATTGGGTCGGCTCAGAACCCTCAGAAGCTAACCCCGAAAAGGCCTCTACCCGACCTCGAGCCTTCTTAGCCCCTGGGCCAGTCTGGGCCGATGACACCCGACCACCCACCGAGGAAGCCGCAAACTTGAAGGCTGCATTGTCCCCGCCTCTACCAGAAAGAACGGTCTTGCCTTTGGCTTTGGAAGAGCGAGATGGCATTCTGGTCAATGATGGTTCCACAGGACGGGCCCGCTTAGCAGGCCCCGATACGGGGTCTTTACTAGCACTGACCACGAGGCCCAACTTTGGAATTTAATAGCTTTATCATCTTCATCCATAGAGGATTGCACATTAGGAATTAGAGAGTGAATTCCATTTGAGTCTGAACTCTGAAACACTGAGTTCTGATACTGCGCTACAGTGCCAACCGGCACGCTCGAGCATTGCCTTGACTCTTCCTGGATTCCATGACCGAGCTTCACAGGGACTTGAACCAGGGAGGAAGACGCTGCCGAGGGCTTCAACTCCGGCTTCCGAGTCACCGCTGTGAGTGACTCAGCTGCGACCGACACACCCCGCCCAAGCTTCAGCCCAGAAGGTGGCACGGAGGATCCAGAGGAAGAAAGAAGCTGGCGCCGGGCGAACTTCTTCGGCACAGTCCAACCGTCCTTTGACACAGGAGCAGAAGCAAGGCATGGCCGATCTCCCGCCGTTGCCGTTGGGACCGGAGGCTGCGCCGGAGGAGGACGGCGACGTCGAACTGCAGCCAGCCAGGGACCAAACGGAGGAGCAGAAGACGAAGACTCCGATGGACCCGCTGGCTTGCATGGACCAGAGAGGTGAAGGGAAGCACAGCGATGGCAAATATCCTCCAGGTTCTCAACCGAGAACTTCTGCCAGAAGGGGGCGCCGAATCCACGAATCCTGGCCCCTGGCTGGAGGGGAATACCCAGATCCACTCGAACGCAAGCCCGGGCAAACCCTCCCCGCATCCGAGCTTTGGTAGCCTCGTCGGAGAACAGAAATTCCCCTGCCACCGAGAGAATGGAAGAGAGGGAATCATCCGCCCAGAACTCCATCGGGAGCAGAGGAAGCCGGATCCAAACCAGAGCCTGCAACAAGGAGTCTTCCGCTGGGATGAATTCCGGCTTCCAATCCATCACCGCAAGAATCTGCCCGTTGATCATCCAAGGCCTCTCAAGGATTCGGCTTTTAGAGGTGGGATCAGAGAACCGGATGAGGAAGTGCCGGTGAGCCAGGGGAACCACCTCGATTTCTCCCGGCAACCCAGCACGATGCAGCTCACGCTTGATAGCCTCCGGCGGCACCCACCGGGAGAGAGAACGAGCCAGCACCGCCTTCGCTCCCCACGAACTGGCCTCGCACTCCAGGGAAGAGGTCGGGACCTGGATGACCTCCGGGAAACGCCGGATCAGATCTTCAACCTCCGCCGGAGAAGGGGAAGGAGCATCCCATCCATAGCGACCTAAGGGTGGTCGGCTCCACTGACCACCCGTCTTCGACGAGCCCAAGGAGAAAGCAGCGTCCGAAGCAGGAGAAGACGCCCCACCATGACCGGATCCCCTCATCTTGCTCCCGGAAGCCCTCCCGTCAGTCACCCCATCGGAGGCCATGGGAGAGAGAGGACAGCAGCAGGAGCAGTCCACCTGGAGCACAGCCAGAGAACAGGATCGCCGGAGATCGGAGAAGACGAAGTCAGGAGCACGAATCTTAAAGACCGTCCAAACAGAGAAGCTTTGCTCGGGACGCACGACTTTCAAAGCATGCGCACGACTTTCAAAGCACGTGGGTTGATCCTGAGTTCGAATTGCTGCCTTTCAATGAATGCGTCTCTTGTTCAGTTACAGAAATCGTTTCTTCTCCGCGTCCTCTCCGCGTCAAGCCGCATATGAAATTCTATAAATAGCAGAGGAGGGAGTCAAGGCGCTGCATCCGTGGGCGTTGGGGAGTAGCAGTGGAGGCTTCGTTCATTGTTCGCTGCATCTGTGAGTTCCTTTCGTGGAGGTTGCTGTTCCTAGGAGTTCCATTACTCTGTTCTCAGAAGACGTCTGTTCGTGCCGTGGCTTGGAGACAGAGGAAGAACAAAGGGCCGGTTCAACTTGTCTCCTATTCGGTTCAAAAATTTATTACAATTTGTTACTTTTTTTTATGTCATTATTTTTTACTTTATATGAAATAAAATTTTTATTCATGATTAATTATTATTAAATTATATTTAAGTGGAAATAATTTTAGACTGATCTATTCTTTAAAGGGACGGATTGTGATCTACGGGTACGGACCGTGCTCTTATAAGATAGACCATATCTTGATTATTTTGCACTACTAATTATTTAATTAATTAAATTTACAAGTTTATTTTAAGATAATCGCTAAAGTCCCTGTGGAATCGATCCCTTACTCTCGCTATCCTAATAGTGAAATTAAGGTGTTTAAATCGTTGCGCTACGACACGCATCACTAATCCTTGAGCAAAGAAAATAAAACAAGAATCCCAGACAAAAGATTAATTGTTCAAATAGAGCCTCGAAGATTTAACACATGCCATGATTTAAAGAAATTATCCTATGCAACTCAAGTACAAAAGTTAATACAAAATTTGGTCTCACCTTATATTCAATTCTTCCACTCATGAGCATGCATCATTCTCACTTCATTACTCACTTTCCGAATAGTTTTATGCAAACATGTAAATGCAATGGATATCTAAATAATTAAGAAATATATGTATCTACTCCATAGGCTTGCTCTTTAAATTAACTGTCCACTAATATAGATAAAAGATAACACCAAGGATCAATAGGTCTTTATAAGCTTGTAATGTAAGGCTAGGATGAGGGCTACAAAGAAAGGGTAAGATGTATCAAAGTAAGAAAACTTAAATCAATATATCCATGGTATAAAGAGCATAGTCACTCTCACTCATAGTGGTTCATACATAGCTTTCTTTATATTTTTGATATTTTTTATAGCTTTTTTCAACCCTAATATTATTTTTTTCTTTTTCTTTTTATGCATATGGTTGACTACATTTACTAATTCTTTCAAACTTGTTGAATTCACACTTTACACCCCCAAACTTATTTCTTGCTGTAAATGGGGTGTGATAGAATTTTTTCATACTCTTACCTCTCATAAATTTATTTAAGTTCTTATAACCATGAGGTAAGTGTCAACTAAGTTTTCATTGAAAGGTAAAGATATATTTATATAAGTTTAATAGGGTAGGAATCATGGGTTAAATAAGAAAAAATTAAAAGGCCAAAATGTAAATTTAAAGGCTCAAATGGGTAACTAGAGATATAATGATAAAAGGTTGGGCTTTTAAGCTCAACCAATCCAAAGATGGCCTATGTCCTCTCCTTGGTGAAACTTTACCTAGGATTTTGCCTCAAGTAATTTTCAAGTAAGTTCTAGAGTAGTTGAGACCACAAACATTTACAAAGTCTTTATAAAATGTCTCTAGGCATGCAAACAATTAATGATCATGATACACATCTAATAAATAAAGAGAAATTATACTAAGTAAAAATAATTTAAGTATTAAATAATCAACCAATCACTTAGAATTCTTCCTAAAAATCACAACTTGTTTCAACCCTGCTCATCATTGGCTCTATAGAAATAAATAAACAAACTAGATAACTTTTTTTTTAAACAACCTAAATAAACAACCTAAATATAATTAAGATAGATAATACGTAACCCATGACATGCAAACTAACACAAACTAACCAAAGCAATCAACAAATAACTAGACCTATTATGCAACCCAACAAAACAAACAAAAATTAAACTCTCCTCTCCCAAACTTAAATCTTGCATTGTCCTCAATGGAAGAGAAAGAAAAGAGAATTAATAATAATAAAATAATAAAACAAGAAAGGTAAAGTGATACTCTCCTAGTGTCAATGAATGTCATCTTGAAGTGCACCACTAGAAGAGCCTCCTTCAATATTTGGGGTTATCAAGATTAATGAAGACTTTTTGCTTGTAAAAATCTCTGTCGATATGGTTTAAGGCATTGCCCATTCACTTTAAATGTTTTCTTGGTCTTATGTTGTACTTCAATCGCTCCATAAGGATAGACTTTAGTTACCACAAATAGTCCTGACCATCGAGAGCACAACTTTTCTGAAAAGAGTCGAAGTCTCAAGTTAAATAATAGAATTTTTGCCCAACTTTAAGTTCCCTACTTAAAATATGCTTATTATGCCATCTCTTAGTTTTATCTTTGTAAATTCGAGCATTCTCATAAGCATCATTGCGAAACTCATCCATCTCATTGATTTGCAATATTCTCTTCTCGCCAGCTACTTGTAGATCAAAGTTAAGTATCTTTGTCATCCAATAAGCCCTGTGTTCTAGCTCCACTGGTAGATGACATACTTTTCCATAAACGAGCCGATATAGTGACATCCCAATCGGTGTTTTGAATGCTATTTTATAGGACCATAAAGCATCATCTAACTTTCTCGCCCACTCTGTACGAGAGATATTCACGATCTTTTCCAATATATGCTTCAACTCTCAAATAGATACCTCAACTTGTCCTCTCATTTGAGGATGGTATGGTGTCGCCACGTGATGTGTAACTCCATACTTAGTCGGTAGTGCTTCAAATTAGTGATTGCAAAAATGCTTTCCACCATCACTGATTATTGCCCTTGGAGTGTCGAATTGGAAGAAGATATTCTTTCGTTGAAAATTCACTACAACTCTCGCATCATTAGTTGGTAAGGCGACTGCTTCCACCCATTTGGAGACATAATCTACAGCCACCAAAATAAATTTGTTAGAATATGATGATGGAAAAGGACCCATGAAATCTATACCCCAAACATCAAATAATTCAATAACTAAAATATTGTTTAAAGGCATCTCATGTTTTCTAGAAATATTTCCAACTCTTTGACAATGATTACACAAATTAACAAATGTAAATGCAAATTTAAAAATAGATGGCCAATAAAACTCGGATTGTAGAATTTTTGCAACTGTTTTTCCACCACCAAAGTGGCCACCGACTTCCAACGAGTGACAATGTCTGAGTATGTTCTCCATCTCCTCCCTCAGGCATACATCTTCTAATTATCTTGTCTGCACAATGCCGATATAAAAAAGGTTCTTCCCAAAAATAATATTTCAAGTTAGAGAAGAACTCCTTCTTTTGTTGATATGTCATTATCATCTTGGGAGGTAGAATTTACGACACCAAATAGTTGACTATGTTGGCATACCATGGAACAACTTGTATAGCCATCAAATGCTCATCCGGGAATGCTTTATTTATTTTCAATTACTACTCATCATCCATACCTGGAAGCTCCATACAAGACATATGATTTGCCACCAAATTTTCAATACCCTTCTTGTCCTTAATTTTCAAATTGAATTCTTATAGAAGCAAAATCCATCGAAGCAATCTTGGTTTAGCATCCTTCTTTGCAAGCAAGTACTTCAGAGTAGAGTGATCAGGGTAGACAATCACCTTCGAACCTATCAAGTAAGAATAAAATTTATCAAAAGTAAAAATAATTGCTAATAATTCTTTTTCAGTAGTGGCATAATTCAGTTGAGCTTATGTTAAGGTTCTACTTGCATAATAAATAACATAAAATTTTTATCTTTTCTCTTCCCTAAAACAACCCCTATAGCATAGTCACTGGCATCACACATTAATTCAAACGGTAAATTCCAAATCCGATCATACAATTATAGGTGTTGAAATTAATTTCTTTTTCAGTGTTTCAAAAGCATGAAAGTATTCATCAGAAAATTCAAATCGAGTGTCTTTAATCAATAAATTGCAAAGAGGTTTAGTAATTTGGAAAAAATCCTTAATAAACCATCAATAGAATCCGGAGTGTCCCAAGAAACTTCTCACGCCCTTCACATTGGCTAGTGGTTGGAGTTTTTCAATACTTCTATTTTTTCTCTGTCAACTTCAATTCCCTTAGAGAAAATTCGATGGCCCAGCACTATCCCCTCCTCTACCATGAAGTGGTATTTTTTTCAGTTCAATACTAAATTTGTCTCTTCGCATTTTTGCAAAACTAAATATAAGTTAGACAAACAATTATCAAAAGAATATCCAAAGACAGATAAGTCATCCATGAAGACTTCTAAAACATTTTCACCATGTTCAAGAAGATGGACATTATGCATCTTTGAAATGTGGGTGGTGCATTGCAAAGGCCAAAAGGCATCCGCCTATATGCAAATGTTCCATATGGACAAGTAAAAGTGGTCTTCTCTTGATCTTTAGGTGCGATGGCTATTTGATTATAACCATAGTATCCATTCAGAAAATAGTAGTAAGCATGTCCTGCAAGTCTTTCTAGCATTTGATCAATAAAAGATAAAGAAAAATGATCTTTTCGAGTTGCATCATCAAGTCTTCTATAATCATGCATACTCGTCATCTCGTGACCGTCCTTGTTGGTATAAGTTCATTATTATCATTCTTGATCACAGTTATTCCACCTTTCTTTGGTACAACTTATACTGGACTTACCCATGCACTGTTCGAGATAAGATAAATAATTTTAATATCTAATAGCTTCAGCACTTCTTTATGCACCACTTCTTGCATTGATGAATTCAATCTTCTCTGGGGTTGGACAATCAGCTTATTTTTATCTTTCATTAAAATCTTATGTGTACAAATTGAAGGACTAATTCTTTTGACGTCAGAGATGGTCCAACCCAAAGCCATTTTGTGTTCCCACAAGATTCTCAGTAACTTTTCCTCCTTTACATCATTTAAAGAATTATTAATAATAACTAAAAAAGTAGAGTTTTGGCCTAAGAAAGCGTACCTTAAATTTGATGGAAGCTATTTGAGCTCAATTTTAAGTGATTTCTTTGGTGGAGATGTTGGCTGATATGATATTAAGTCTTCCATTTTTTATTGCATCGAAGGAGGAAAGAGTAGTGTAGCCTCCAAATATCTTTCAGACTCTTTAACTTCTTCATCATCAAATTTACTAGATGTAGAGTGAGTAAGACATACCTCAAGTGGTAGCTTTATAAAATCATCTACATAAGTCTCGTCAACCATGATCATGTTTTGGTCACTTATTTGAAAACAAGAATGTGTCTTGAAAGGAAATTTCATAAGCTTAAATACATCAAAAGTGATCTCATCCTTTTTGACCCTCAAAACAAGTTTTTCTTACTGGACATCAATTAAGATTCTTCCTATCGCAAGAAAAGGTCGACCCAATATCAAAGGGATCTCCTTGTTCTCCTTCATATCAAGGACAATAAAGTCAGCCGAAAAAATGAACTTGTCAACTTTCACTAATACATCCTCAATGACTCCTCTCGAGTATTTTATAGATCTATCTATCAATTGTAAAGAGATGGTGGTTGACTTTATTTCTCTAAGACCCAATTTCCTAAAAACAGAGAGAGGCATTACATTAATACTTGCCCCTAAGTCATATAAAGCTCTATCAAAATAAGATTTTCCTATAGTGCAAGGGATAGTGAAACTCCTTGGATCTTTCAGCTTAGGCGGCAACTTCTTTTGTAAGATTGCACTACTCTCCTTTGTCAGCATTACTATTTTATGCTCCTTCAATTTTCGCTTCTTTGATATAATATCCTTCAAAAATTTAGTATATTTAGGCATTTGTTCTAAAGCTTCAATGAGAGAAATATTAATATGTAATTGCTTAAATATACTTAGAAATTTAGAAAACTATTCATCCATAATATTTTTTTAATCTTTGCGGAAAAGAAATTGATGGGTCATAATTGAAGGAGAATAAGTCTCAAAAGTAACTTTCCTAGTGTTGTCCCAGATAGCAACCCAAGAGGGGGGTGAATTGGGTCTTTTTAAAAAATTTAAACTCTTTGAAGTAAAACCCCCGACTTAAAATAAATCATAGATATGCAACAATTAAGACATAATATGCAATGAGGAGATGAGGAGGAAGAGATAAAGAGTCAAGCACTGCAAACACAGAGATTTTATAGTGGTTCGGTGTATCTACACCTACGTACTTATTATTTTCCGGGCGCACAACGAACCCAGCTAGTTTTCAAGGTTCACCAGCACAAAACCTTACACACAAGCAACTGCTTGCATAAGGCAATCTGCCTCAACTGATTCAATCACCTGATTGACTCAGTTCACAAGAAAACAAGAATATTTGATACAACAGCTGCTCCTTAAATGAGCAAATAAGACAAGTTAACTATTCAAACAAGGAGATAGAGATGTAAGCCTGATTTGTAGATCTTTGTGGCTTGATTCTTCTCCTCTTTCTTGCTTTTGAATGGATCTTCCTTGAGTATTCTCTTGAAGCTGGGAAGAACAAATGAAGAACAGGAAGTAGGGCTTGCTTTTGCTTCTTTAACCTTAGAAATCTCTTCAAAATGAAAGTGTGAAGAGTAGGGTTTCTCTCTTTTCTTTTAGGGAATCAATACGATCTTTCCTTTTGATTTTTTCCTCTGATTTTCTCTCAGATTTTTCCCTTCTTTTTCTTCTTATTTTTCTCATTTTTCTCATGTTTCAAATGGTCACATCCCTCATGCTCTTATAGATCCTTACAAAACTAAGAATAGATGAAAACTATCTGTTAGAATCAGAATGAAAGAAAAGTTAGGAACAAAAAGGGTAATAGTCGTTGAGATTGAAAGTAAAAGAAAGGTTTAGAAACGTTCTGACACATCTGAAAGTCGTTTATGACAATCTGGAGTCGGCTCTGACTTTTCTGGGGTCGACTCTAACTTGAAATCCCCAAATAGCCCGATTTGGAGTCTGCTCTAACTTTTCTGGGGTCGACACATTTTTCTTCTGGAGTCGACTCTAACTCCTCCGGTGTCGACTCTAATTTGAGACCCGAAAAACCATCTTTCTATTTTTCTACTGGAGTCAACTCTGCAGTTCTAGGAGTCGACTCTAGTTTGTGCCGTTTTCCGGAGTCGACTCTGTGATTCTAGGTGTCGACTCTAATGTCTGCAATCTTATCTTGACATTAGAATTAAGCTCCGAACTTGATTTCTCTCAAGATTTTGATCATTTAAACAAGTTATAAACTGAAACATTTAATCAAAATCATTAGTAACTTCATGAGTTATACTCAAATAGTTTTGTTTATCATCAAAATTAATAATTGGGTCAAAATCTCCCCCTTTTTGATGATGATAAAATCTTTGAGTATATGCATTAGAATTCATAAACATTGTAAACCTTATCAAGACTTTAAATTTGTTCAATTTAAGAAATAAGCCACAGTTTCAAAATAAGAAAAATTGATCAATAATGATCAACATGAACTATATCAAATAAAAATTACGCTCCTCCTGCATAATATAACTCCTCCTTTCTTTATGCATATTTCTTTTAGATTGAATATATTTAAATTCTCATTCTCTCGCTCCCTTATGCATGATACCATTTTTTTATGCATATACAATTCTTCTTTTCTCCCCCTTTTTTGTTATCAACAAAAAGGTGAAAAATAATTGTATAAAGAATTTTAAAGTGATATTCAAATTCAGAAAAGTTGAAGAATAGATATCATTCATTGCAATCATCATTGTATCAAACATTGTATCATTCATTCAAACAGTGTTTCATTACATCAAAACATTGCATTACAAAATAGTAAATATCCTAAGTACAAGCTATCAAAATAACATAAAAGCTAAATTTTGATTTGATAGGATCTTAAAGACTAATTGGGATTTGACTTGAGTTGGTCAGGATAGGCATCAATATAGGAAGTAGAAGATCAATTAAGTATGTTTGTAGACAATTCTCTTCAGATGGCCTATTAACTCCATAATCTCATCTTTCTGTGATTTCTTGAAGCCTTCAAGATAATCCTCAATCTGAGTAATAGCAAAATCTATATCCCTTCTTAGTTGTCTAGTGGCATCAAGCTAAGCTCTAGATCCATCTGCGATCCCTTCCAGCCTTTCAAAAATATTGTGAAGCTCAGATGATAGGGTATCCACAGATCTATCCAATGAAGATGCAATCATGTCAAGCTTAGCAGAGAGCTGCCTCATCTCATTTCTCATCTCTGAATCATGCTCAGTCAATAAGGCCCTGAGCTGATCAAGCTGCCTCTCTGAAAAGCCTGCTGACTCAGCAAACAAACCCGATGCCACCTGAGGGGGTGAAGAAGTGCTCGGTCCAGCACCAGATGGTCCCGCAACTGATGGTCCAGCAGTAGATGGTCCAGGGACATCCTTATCTCTGCCTCCTCAATTCTGGCTTCTTGTCCTCTCCTTTGTCACTGGCCATTAACTTTCCTGAAGCCCATTCTATGAATAGTAGAGATGCTCTAGTAGTCAGTAAATCTAAGATTTTTTGTGGTTCTTTCTTCATTATCTTTACACCTTGGCTTCTAAACACCAGTGTGAGAATCATACCATATGGCAGTGTAGATCTTTTCTTTGTAGCTGCCTCTGCCATATAACCAATCATCATTCTGGCCAAATTTACTGGTTGACCAGTAATGATATAATCCATCAGAACAATGTCTCGCTCCGAGACATACTCGAACCTTCCAATCTTAGGAAACAAGATTCTACCATAAATATTATGAAGTAATCTGAGTTCCAAGTTGAGTTGATTTGCCATTACCTCTTCAAACTCAAAAACTTTCCTCCCAAGCATCCTTGACAGGGCTTCACCTCTATCATCATGCTGACTGGCAGTCAAACCAACAGTGGGTATCTCAGAAGATTTTCTAGTGACTCTGTAGTGATCACCACTTTGGTTCCACGCAAAGAACTTACAAGACCTCCTTCCCCTCTACATAGATCACTGTAGAATTCCTTCACAAGGGCAGGGTAGGTCGGGACATCCAGTGAGCAAACCTTCTCCCAACCCATTTCTTTTATTTGTCTCCCGATAGAAAAACTTTCCAACTCAAATAGATTAAAATCTACCTTCCTTCTTGTAGTGATAACCTTCCCGGCCAACAAGTCAACATGGGTGGATTATGGAGAAGCCTCCGGAGTAGAAGAAGAGGAAGACGAAGAGCTAGAAGACAATTGCCTCGCGGTTCCTCGAACGGAGCATCTTCCGATGGGAACGCCGCACCAAACATGGATCCTCGTCTTTTGGGAGCCATTAGAGGTCAATGAGGTTGGAATCAAGGGTTTTGAAGAGTTTGGAAAAGTTTGAAATGCTTTGGAGAAGGATTTGAAAAGGATTTGAAAGGGATTGAGTCGTTAAAGGTGTCGACTCTGCCCTAATAAAGTGACGATTTTTACTTAGAGTCGACTCCCGCAAAGTGAGGTGTCGGCTCCGAACAAAAAATCAGTCAGCGCTCGAATTAGAGTTGGCTCTGCAGAAGCCAGAGTCGGCTCTAACGAGCAGACAGAAAGCTCTAAAGAAAAGGTGTCGACTCAAAATTGAAGGTGTCGACTCCATAATAGTTTCAATGAAAGAAAATGAATTTCAAGGATCTGAAACTAATCAAATTAATCATCGAAATCTAGATAAATTATTCTTAATAATTGGAGAATCAATGAATCAAACTTCTAGATAAATTTTCTTATAAAGTGTAAAAATTTTCAAGAAATTTATCGAAATTTATATAGTTGACCTGAGAGTTTCAGAAAATCAATTTAAAGGATCACAAACTCCTAATTCTCCTCTAAGATAACAAAATCTCTCCTCACTCAAAGGTTTGGTAAAAATATCAGCCAATTGATCATTAGCGTTTACATAATCAAGACAAATATCATTATTAGCTACATGTTCTCTAATAAAGTGATGTCTAATTTCTATGTGTTTAGTTCTAGAGTGTTGAATTGGATTCTTAGTTAGATTGATTGCACTAGTATTATCACATCTAGAGAATTTTATCAAGTGTGATGCCATAATCGTCAAGTTGTCTCTTAATCTAAAGGATTTGAGTACAGCAGCTTCCAGCCGCAACATACTCTGCCTCAGCAGTGGATAGTGCAATCGAATTTTGCTTCTTGCTAAACCAAAAGATTAAGTTACCTCCTAAAAATTGGCATGCACCACTTGTACTTTTTCTATCTAATTTACATCCAGCATAATCAAAGTCAGAATAAGCAATTAAATTAAGTATTGAGTCTCTAGAATACCATATTCCTACAATTTTAGTTCCATTTAGATATCTAAAGATTCTTTTAACAGCAATAAAATGTGATTCTTTAGGTTCAGATTGATATCTTGCACATAAACAAACAACAAACATGATATCAGGTCTACTTGCAGTTAAGTAAAGTAGAGATCCAATCATACCTCGATAATATTTTTGATCTATTTTCTTACCATCTTCATCTTTGTCCAGCTTGCATGAAGGACTCATTGGCGTTCCAAGAGGTTTAGCAGATTTCATACCAAACTTCTTAAGTATTTCCTTCGTGTACTTTGCTTGGTTAATAAAAATTCCAGCTTTTTCTTGTCTAATTTGAAGTCCAAGGAAGAAGTTAAGTTCTCCCATCATGCTCATCTCGAATTCTCCCTGCATTAACTTAGCGAATTCTTGGCAAAGACGATTGTTAGTAGCACCGAAGACAATATCATCAATGTAAATCTGTACAGCCAATAAATCCATTTCTTTTCTTTTTAAAAATAAGGTTTTGTCAACATTTCCTCTTGTAAATCCATTTTCAATCAAAAATTTACTCAATCTATCATACCAAGCTCTAGGTGCTTGTTTTAAACCATAAAGTGCTTTGTGTAATTTAAAAACATGGTTTGAAAATTCATGATCTTCAAAACCAGGAGGTTGTTCAACATAAACTTTCTCATTTATAAAACCATTTAAAAATGCACTTTTAACATCCATTTGAAATAAGTTGAAATTCATATGACATGCAAATGCAAGCAATAGTCTAATGGCTTCTAATCTAGCTACAGGAGCAAAAGTTTCATCAAAATCTATTCATTCTTCCTAATTATATCCTTTTGCAACTAGCCTAGCTTTATTCCTAATGACTGTGCCATTTTCGTCTAATTTATTTCTAAAAACCCATTTAGTTCATATTATAGGGTGGTCTCTAGGTCTGTCTACTAGGGTTCATACCTTATTCCTAGTGAATTGGTTTAACTCTTATTGCATAGCTAACATCCAATTGCTATCTTTTTCAGCTTCTTCTATGGTTTCAGGTTCTATTTGAGATACAAATGCAAGATGATTATTAATATTTCTCATGGATGATCTAGTTCTTACTCCTTGAGATGGATCACCTATGATCAAATCCCTTGGATGATCATGAGCATATCTCCAATCTCTAGGCAGATCTATATCATTATGAGCAGTATCAATAACATCAGCCAAAGGTAAATCCTCATCTTTTGCTACTTGATCATGATTTGAAGATACATCTAATTTTTTAATACCTCTTTCAAGTAAACTTGTATCTTCCTCATCATCAATCTTTCCCGAACTTGATGCTAAAGACTCATCAAAGACTACATGAATGGATTCTTCTACAACTAGACTCTTGTTATTGAATACTCTATAGGCTTTACTAGAGGTTGAATATCCTAAGAAAATGTCTTCATCAGATTTAGCGTCAAACTTTCCAAGATTATCTTTACCATTGTTATGGATGAAGCATCTACAACCAAATGCATGAAAGTAGCCTAAATTGGGTTTCCTATCATGCCATAGTTCATAGGGTGTTTTCTTAAGGATAGGTCTAATTAGGGCTCTATTTAGGATGTAACATGTTGTGTTAATAGCTTCCGCCCAAAAATATTTAGGGAGTTTGCTTTCACATAGCATGGTACGGGCCATGTCTTCTAGAGTCCTATTTTTTCTCTCTACAACTCCATTTTGCTGAGGTGTTCTAGGTGCAGAAAAATTATGATGTATGCCTTTTTCAAAACAGAATTTTTCAAATAAGTGATTTTCAAATTCAGTCCCGTGATCACTTCTTAGAGACACTATGATAGTTTTTCTCATTTGTGACTTTCTTGAAAAATTCAGGAATATTGATAAAGTCTCATCTTTATGAGTCAAAAACATTACCCAAGTGAATCTAGAGTAATCATCTACTATCACAAGACCATACTTCTTTCCTCCTAGACTAGTGGTTCTAGTAGGTCCAAAGAGGTCCATGTGTAGTAGCTCCAGGGGCCTAGTAGTTGAAATAACATTCGTAGATTTGAAAGAACTTCTTGTTTGTTTACCAAATTGACATGCATCACAGATTCGATTATTTTCAAAATCTAAGCTAGGAATACCTTTAACTAAATTCATTTTCAGCAATTTTGAAATTAAGTGTGCGCTAGCATGACCTAATCTACGATGCCATAGCCATCCAATCTCATTTATCTTAGCATTATCAGCAACTAAGCAATGATTACTTAGGATAAGTTGTTCAGATCAATTAAGTATACATTGCCATAACGTTTTCCAATAAGAATAATGCTACTATCAATGGGATTAGTGACTGTGCAAATAGAAGCTTCAAAAGAAACTTTGAAACCTTTATCACACAGCTGGCTAATACTAATCAAGTTATGCTTTAATCCATTAACATATAATACATTATCAACATAGGTAGATAGAGTAATTTGAATCTTACCAATGCCCATGATATGGCCTTGACCATTATCACCAAAAGTAACTACTCTACCTCTTTTCGTCTCAAGGGTGATGAATTGATCTTTGTCACCCGTCATATGTCTTGAGCAACCACTATCAAGATACCATTTTCTTTTCAATCCGATGGCTGCAAGACACTCCTGCAAAATATTCATCTCTTAATTTTAGGTACCCAAGCTTTCTTGGGTCCTTCATGGTTAGAAGCAATGAATACTGTTCCTTTAGGAACCCAAATCATCTTTCTTTTATCATGTGGAGTTTTACACATATAAGATTTATGTCCTTTGTTTCCACATTTAAAACAAGTAATATTTGATGATTTTTCAGCATGTACAAAAATATTTTTTAAAGATTTTTGCTTTTTAAGTGGATTATATCCTAATCGGCTTTATCAAAAACAGCCTTTTGATTATCCAAAATCATATTTATTTTGATAGAGCTTAAAGTAAATTTGTCAACAATGGGTTTAAGCCTATCAACTTCATTTTTCAAATTTTATTTTCTTTCTTTAGAAATTCATTTTCTACAATATGCTTTTTATTTTCTAAAAATAGATTTTGCATTTGATTCTTCAAATCTTTATTCTTTGAGCTTAGATTTGCATAATCATCAATTAGTTCATAAAAAGCACTATGCAATTCTTCAAATGTAAAATCATCTAGAAAACTAGGACTCACCTCATCATTGTCCGCCATGAAGCAGAGATTGGCTATTTCTTTCTTTTCATCTTCTTCGGAACTTGAGCTTTCCGAATCACTCCAGGTAGCCATCATTGCCTTCTTTTTGAATCTCCGGGGGGCCTTTTGAGTTGTGGACATTCAGATTTGAAATGCCCGTTTCTTGCATTCAAAAAGATTATTTCCTTTTCTTTTCCTTTGTCCTCATCTTTCCTAACAAAGGGCTTTTTCTTTTCAAATTTCTTCTTCTTCATGAATCTCTTGAATTTCCTTGTGATGAGTGCCATGTCCTCATCATCACTGTCATCTTCAGATTCATCAGATTCTTCTTTACATTCTAAAATTTTGAGAGCCATAGTCCTTTTCTTCTTTGACTCATATTCATTAACATGTTGCTTGACTTGAAGCTCATGAGTCATCAAGGATCTCAAAAGTTCTTCTAGAGGTAGAGTGCTCAGATCTTTTGCCTCTTGTATTGCAGTGACTTTAGCTTCCCATGTCCTAGGCAAAGAACGCAACACCTTTCTCACAAGATCAGAGTTATCATAAGATTTACCAAGACTTTTTAAACCATTAACAATGTCAGTAAATCTTGTAAACATATCAGAAATAGATTCACATGCATCCATTTTGAACAATTCATATTTATGAACAAGCATGTTAATCTTGGATTCCTTTACCTGATTGGTTCCCTCATGGGTAACCTCTAATTTATCCCAAATTTCTTTAGCAAACATGCAAACAGATATACGATTAAATTCATTTGCATCTAAAGAACAGTACAAAACATTCATAGCCTTGGCATTTAGTTGTGCCAATTTCTTATCATGTTCATCCCATTCCATTTTCGGTTTAGGAATTTCCATGCCATTAAGTCTTGTAGTGGGTGTGTGAGGTCCATTGACTATAATACTCCATAGATCATAGTCAAGTGCTTGAATGAAGATTTTCATTCTAGCTTTCCAATAAGAATAATTAGAACCATTAAATAAAGGAGGACGATTCGTAGATTGTCCTTCAGAAAAGGTTGAGCCAACTTGAGCTGCCATTTGGATCTTTAACTCTTGATTATTAGATCAAAAAAAATGAGCACTAGCTCTGATACCAATTATTGTCCCAGATAGCAACCCAAGAGGGGGGTGAATTGGGTCTTTTTAAAAAAATTAAACTCTTTTGAAGTAAAACCTCCAACTTAAAATAAATCAGATATGCAACAATTAAGACAGAATATGCAATGAGGAGATGAAGAGGAAGAGATAAAAAGTCAAGCACTGCAAACACAGAGATTTTATAGTGGTTCGATGTATCTACACCTACATCCACTCCCAAGTACCTCTTGGGTCCACACTATAATCAACCTTGATTACAGCAGAGTTGTTTCAAGATCACAACTCAAACTTATTGTTTTCCTGGGCGCACAACAAACCCAGCTGGTTTTCAAGGTTCACCAGCACAAAACCTTACACACAAGCAACTGCTTGCACAAGGCAATCTTCCTCAACTGATTCAATCATGATTGACTAGTTCACAAGAAAAACAAGAATATTTGATACAACAGCTGCTCCTTAAATGAGCAAATAAGATAAATTAACTATTCAAACAAGGAGATAGAGATGTAAGCCTGATTTGTAGATCTTTGTGGCTTGATTCTTCTCCTCTTTCTTGCTTTTGAATGGATCTTCCTTGAGTATTCTCTTGAAGCTGGGAAGAACAGATGAAGAACAGGAACTAGGGCTTGCTTGTTTGCTTCTTCAACCTTAGAAATCTCTTCAAAGTGTGAAGAGTAGGGATTTCTCTCTTTTCTTTTAGGGAATCAATACGATCTTTCCTTTTGATTTTTCTCTGATTTTCTCTCAGATTTTTCTCTTCTTTTTCTTCTTGTTTTTCTCGTTTTTCTCATGTTTCAAATGGTCACATCTCTCATGCTCTTATAGATCCTTCCAAAACTAAGAATAGATGAAAACTATCCATTAGAATCAGAATGGAAGAAAAGTTAGGAACAAATAGGTAATAGCCGTTGAGATTTAAAGTAAAAGAAAGGTTTAGAGACATTCTGACACATCTGAAAGTCATTTATGACAATCTGGAGTCGGCTCTGACTTTTTTGGGGTCGACTCTAACTTGAAATCCCCAAACAACCCGATTTGGAGTATGCTCTAACTTTTCTGGGGTCGACACATTTTTCTTCTGGAGTCGACTCTAACTCCTCGGTGTCGACTCTAATTTGAGATCCAAAAAACCATATTTCTATTTTTCTACTGGAGTCAACTCTGCAGGTTCAGGAGTCGACTCTAGTCCGTGCCGTTTTTCAGAGTCGACTATGTGATTCTAGGTGTGATTCTAATGTCTGCAATCTTACCTTGACATTAGAATTAAGCTCCGAACTTGATTTCTCTGAGATTTTGATCATTTAAACAAGTTATAAACTGAAACATTTAATCAAAATCATTAGTAACTTCATGAGTTATACTCAAATAGTTTTGTTTATCATCAAAATTAATAATTGGGTCAACACCTGGATTTTTCAATTTTGAAGCTCTTTCATTCTTCTTAGTCTTCTCAGCTTGCTCCACTTCTTTCATCTCTGACTCAGCTTCCTTCATCTTGGACTCCTCATTATCCACAGCTTCATCTTGTTTGGCATTTGTTACTTTTGGCTCCTTATATGTTCGCCCACTTCTCAATGATATTGCCTTTGCATGTTCTTTTGGATTAGTGGCAGTGTTGCTTGGCAAAGTTCCGTAGTCCTCTCTGTGAGCATGTTTGAGAGTTGATCGATTTGCACCACAAGATTACAAATTAAAGCTGAGTTATTTTGGATCACCACATCTTTTTCTTCATGTATTGCATGAGCATGTTCTCAAGTGTTGGTTTTTTCTCTTGCTGTGGAAATTACTGAAGTAGTTTAGCTTACCCTTGGTTATTGATCCATGAGAAGTTGGGGTGATTCTTTCATCCAGGATTGTACGTGTTCGAGTATGGATTATTTTGATGTTGAAAATTTGATATGTAATTTGTTTGTCCATAACTTGATTGGGCAAAAGGATTTTTACTTGGCAGGCGACACTTGAGTGATTTTCTGCATAATGATCACAAACAACATTAGTTTGAATAGCATTAACATTTATTTTACCTAGTTGTTGAGACAAATTTGCCATTTGTGCCACATAAAATCAATTTCTAAAGCTGTCTTTCTTGGCATTGCTCTTTCTATAGGCCATTGATAGTTGTTGAATGCTAATTCTTCTAGAAGTTCATATGCTGCCTCATAAGTTTTACTCATTAAAGCTCAACCAGCTGCTGCATCAATCATAGACCTATTTGTAGCTCCTAGACCATTATAGAATGTTTGTACTTGAAGCCATGCTGGAAGGTCATGATGAGGATGCCTTCGCAATAAATCTTTGTACCTCTCCCATGCTTCATATAATGATTCACCCTCAAATTGGATGAAGTAGTGATGTCATTCCTTAGCTTTGCTATTTTCGCAGGAGAAAAATATTTTGCTAGAAACTTTTGTGCTAACTCTTCCCAGATAGTGATGATGCCAGGCAGCAAAGAATTCAACCAAGCCTTGGCTTTATCCCTAAGTGAGAAGGAAAAAAGCCTTAGTTGAATCGCATCATCTGTCACTCCATTATATTTAAAAGTATCATAAATTTCTAGGAAATTAGCAATATGGATGTTAGGATCCTCTTGTGATAACCCCCTGAACTGGTTAGTCTGCTGTATCATTTGAATGATGGCTGGCTTGATCTCAAAATTATTGGCTTGTATGGTTGGCCTCCTTTGCTTGATGTAGCTCCATTGACCAAGGGCATAGCATAGTCTCGTAACACCTTATGCTCCTGATCGACCATATCAGATAAAGATATGTTGGCTTCTTTCTTCTTCTTTTTCTTGATCTGTCATAAGGTTCTTTCAATCTCGGGATCAAAGGGTGTATGCTCTAATAGTTTAGATCGAGGCATGCACTTCTAAGTCCTAAAAAGAAGAAAAACAAACTCAAATGCACCTAATAATATTTTTTTTGAATAAATAAAATAACATCCAAAGAAGTAAATATCTAGCTAGTATCAATATCAATAATAAATAATTAATCCCCGACAATGATGCCAAAAACTTATTCGCATAAAATAATCTGCAAGTGCACAGGATCGTAACAAGTAGTAAAGTATTTTTAGAAAACGAATATCGAACCCATAGAGATTAATTATAATATTGAATACCAAAATTTACTAAATTAATTACTATTTAGAAAATCAAATATAAATAGAATGTTCTACTATCTAAATTAAATAAAACTACTTAATAAAAATAAATCTAAAAATTAACAAAGCATAAAAATCTAAAAGTATAAAAATATGATAAGAATGGATCTAGAGTGATTGATTTTACCTAACAAATCCCACACAATTTATTCTTCCAAATTATTAAATTTTAATAATACCATGTTGATGATTAAAAATTCCTTAATGATTCAATATCTTCTCTCGAATAATATCAAAAGTATCCCCAACTAACAACTCCATATCTCTATGTGAATTTAATTAATTGGAGACTCATTAC
>UESW01003858.1:1856288-1903573 GCA_900491605.1 Calamus simplicifolius
CTTAATGATTCAATATCTTCTCTCGAATAATATCAAAAGTATCCCTAACTAACAACTCCATATCTCTATGTGAATTTAATTAATTGGAGACTCATTACGTACATTAAATTTTCTAAAAAATTATATTAATCATGGTAAAGCATCTTTACTTTCGCTCAACTAATGGTGTTTAAGTCTAGAACTAAAACAACAAATCACCTTTCGGTCTCATTGTAATTCAATTGATCAAACAATAATTCGTAAGCATTAATAATAAGGCTTAAACACTCAATCATGGAAATATTAAAAATAAAATAACTCTTAATATAAATTATGTGTTTATTGTTAGATTACATTAACACTCTAGAAAAAAAATTAGCTCATAATAAAATTGAAAAGAAAACAAATAGAACTTTTTTTTCATTGAAATCGATTGATGAACATGTAGCTCTTGCCTTTGTTCTTCAGATCCTCCTCTATGAAGACCCACTGTCTTTCTCTTATAGGTGGAAAGCCGCTGCCCATCGTGTTAAATCCATATAGAAATTCTCATGAAATCACCGCCTCAAAGTCCTCTCCAAGTGCACCTCTTTTCTTGGCCATTGGATGATGGTTGGATGGCTAAGATTGGCTCCAATGCACCGCCAAAGTGGGATTTCTTGGATGACTACGGCATCTTCCAGGCTGGGTGCCAGCCTGGACGGGTGCATCCATTAATCTCTATTTTTTCTTTGGCCGAAAACTCCTTTAGTTGCTATGTGTTGCTTCTATTTTATTCCCCTTCAAAATAAAATAAAAAAAAAATTTAACTCAAAATAAATTAAAAACTAGCTAATATTGTTATGAAAGTATATGAATTAAATGGTTGAATTTACGCTTATCAGTCATCTCAGTTCTCTATGAAGGACTTGGGTGAAGCCTCTTATATACTTGGTATAAAGATCTATAAGATAGATTTAGGAGGCTTCTGGGATTATCCCAATCTACGTACATAGACACTGTCTGAAACGGCTCAGCATGGAGAATTTTAAGAAAGGCTATCTCCCAATAGGCCATGGAATTTCTCTCTCCAAAAAGGATGTGTGATAACTCCTAAGGAGAGAGCATAAGTAGGATTTCATATGCTTCGGCAGTGGGTTCTATCATGTACGCCATGACATGCACTAGACCAGACATGGCATACTCACTAGGGGTAGTAAGCAGATACCAGTCTGACCCAGGTGAAGCTCATTGAAAACTAGTAAAAACTATCCTTAAGTATTTACGAAATACTAAGGACCAATGGCTAATTTATGAAGAACCTGACTTAAAACTTGTGAAGAATACTGACTCTAGTTTTAATCAGACAGGAATAACATCAAGACTATGTCAGGGTTTGTCTTTACCCTAAATGGAGGAGCAATCTGTTGAAAAAGTTCTAAGCAGCACTATGGCAGACTCAGTTTGTGAGAGAATATATTGCAGCATCGAATGCAGCAAAGGAACCTGTATGGTTGAAAGTTTCTCGATAAGCTTAGAATAGCATCCTCCCTGGATTATCCAATTCCACTGTATTGTGAAAACACTAGAGCCATTGCTTAAGCCAAAGAGCCGAAGTCCCATCACGCACCAAACATATTTTGTGCCGCTATCACTTTGTGCGAGAAATCGTAGAGCGAGGTAACATCGACCTTCAGAAGATCGATGGAAAAGAGAACCTAGCTGACCATTCACTAAAGCTCTAGAATCAAAAAATTTGATGACCATAAATAGAAGATGGGTATTAGATACTATTCTGAGTGGCTTTAGTTCAAGTGGGAGTTATTGAGAATTGTGTCCTAAAGCTAATCAACTAACATGTAGATGATTGTGCAAGTTAAAAATATATGTAAATTATTAATCAATAAAATATTTATTTGGTGGTTCATCACATTGCATCTTCCTGAAATAAATTTTTTATGACAAAGTTCTTAGAACCATAATCGATTGAATAAAGAGAGGATTTATTGAGTAGTTCTTAAAATGGTCATAACCAAATGATATGTAGTTATAGAACAACTATGTATCAAGTATAGATCATTGTATGTCATATGGATTGATTGTCCTTTTTATCAAAGAGTGTGGTGACACTAGTATGATATGCAGGTGAGGTGCATGTATGATATCTCACTGGCATGACCAATCTGTGGAACACTCTTCTATCAAGAGGTGTTCATGAAGGAATATGGCTATAAGTATCCCTCTAACATGAGATCACTATGGTAGTTTGCAAGCAACCTACTATACTTTGATGCGGACTATCTAGATTTTTAATCCAATGATAGAAGTTTTTTGGGTGCAGTAAAGAACTTATGGAGCAGTGAGTGGATCAAGATGTGATTGACCCCTCGAATAGTTTGGAGTAAATATCTTACTATATTTTAATTTAGCAAAACCTTGGCCAGGTTAGTCCTTGTGAGAAGTCATAGGACTTATGAAGTTGAGACACTTTGTGGATGAGCTGATTAAGGGTTAGCAGTTAAACCCTAAGTCATCTTGAGCATTGAGGGTCAAAGGAATAAATTATATAGTAACCGTATGCCAGAGATTCTTGATTGTTGCTTTGCAACCTTCGACCTATCCGAACGTCGGGTGTCATTGCTAGATGGCAACTTCGGTTGGTACTGAAAGTGTTCCAGTGCTACGGCTTAGTGTTGAATCTATGGGGTCACACACTATAGGGGTTTCTACCTAACTTGATGACTAGAAACTAAATGTTAGTAATTAATTGAAGGATTAAATTAACAATACGATTGCTGACTAGCTCAATTTGATTGAGCTATAAAAATCTGGGTCAAATCAAATGGGATTTGGTTTGGGCTCAAATTAGGTAAGCTAATGCTAACACCCTTACCCGTTTAAGTTCAAATTATGAATTTAAATTTTAAACTAATTTTTGAATTCAAATTTTAAATTTGAATTTAAAAAGGATGTTAATGACCTCTTCCTAATTACCTCTCATTCTTTATCTTCCTCCCCTTTTTCTCTCTATGGTTTTTATTTTTATAGGACTGATGATGAGCATTAAAAGGGATGACTTTTAGTAGAAATGAAAGAGGAAGGATTTCTTTCTTATCTTTCACCCTTTTTCTCTCCATGGTTTTCATTTTTATGGGACTGGTGATTGAGATTAAAAATGAGCATTTTTTGCTAAAAATGTTAGGAAAGGAAAAGAAGGAAAGATGAGAGGTTTTTAGGGTAAAAGGGATTCTGCCTATAAAGCCAGGTCTAAAAGATTTTCTTCTAGATATTTTCTTCATCTAAATTGATCCTCCATGTTCTTTTACAACTCCAAGAGCACCTTGGTGTTGAAAAGAAGAAATCTAGTCGTCAAAGCCTTGGAGAAGAGCTAGCACTCTGAAGAAGCTGGTCAGGACCATAACCTCAGTGTGGATTATCTGTAGAGACCATACACCTTTGTGGCTCACAGAAGCACTACCTACCACTGCCTTCCATTGCTGCGAGAGTCGTTAAGCATCTGAAGGTAAGAGATTTTAAAGTTATTAGTGACTTAGATGTGATCTAAGGTACTAGGCCACAAATATAGATATGATCTATGTTATTTGTATTACACATATTTGATCTGTGTACTTTTCTTTTATACCTTTATATATAATTTTCATATCATGATTTTGTTGTAGGCTGATATTGGATTAGATCCAATATTTTATTGCTTCCGTTGCATATGTATTTTAGAAATTTTTAAAATGCATATCTGTAGCCTACAAATAGATTTACTTACAGTATGCAAGGTTGAAGAATGGATTACTTAATCCCGATTGTATTAATAGTTTGGATGAATTTATTGTGTTTGCTTGTAGCAACCATATTGGATGGATGGTCCTCTGATTAAATGCCCCTATAATTTGAAGAAGTGTCAAAACAAAGCCTATAGAGATGTTGAAACTATGAAGATTCATCTTTGTAGAAAAGGATTTGTTCCTTGGTATGAAGTTTGGAGCTGTCATAGTGAAATAGAGGGAACGATTGCAGGGATAAGCAATCAAGCGGATAATGAATTCAATCAAAATACATACAAAGAAATGGTAATGAATGCAGAGGGTAATGAATTCAATCAAAGTTTTTTTAATGAAGAATCAAATTTTGAAGCATAATAATTTATGACATGCTTATGCTGCAAATCAAGAATTATATCCTGGATGCAAGAACCATTCACAGTTGTCTTTGGCTGCTCGTTCGTTGAATATTAAGGTAGAGCATCACTTATCTGAAAAGGCTTTTGATGCAGTTGCTGGGTTAATAAAAAAAGTTATGCCGAGTGATAATGTTGCAGCGGATAGTTTTTACTTAACGAAGAAGTTGTTATGTGGGCTTGGTCTACCAGTGAATAAGATTGACTGTTGTTTAAACAGTTGTATGATATATTGAGATGAAGATTCAAGATTGAAATGGTATAAGATATGTGGGCAATCGAGATACATGAGTGAACAAGGAGCTGATTCAAGTAAGAGAAAAAGTGTACCATATAAAAGGATGCATTACTTTTCTCTTACTCCACATCTGCTGTAATTGTACAGATTAGAAGCTAGTACTGCAAGTATGAGATGGTATGCCGAACATGAAGTTAAAGAAGATGAAATGGGCCATCCATCTGATTCAAAGCTTGGAAGCATTTCAATGAAAACTATCATGATTTTTCCAAAGAGACCAGAAATGTGAGATTAGAACTTTGTTGATGGCTTCCAACCATTCGGTCAAGCGGGGCAGTAGTATTCTTGTTGGCCTATGATATTGACTGTATATAATCTTTCACCATGGCAGTGCATGAAAGTTTCTACAATGTTTTTGATAGTTTTGTTGCCTGGTCCTTCAAATTCGAAGGAAAAGATTAATGTTTTTTGCAAGTTGGTAACTGAATTAAAAATATTATGGAAAACTAGAGTTATAACATTTGACATATCAATGAAACAAAATTTCATTATGAGAGCAGCTCTGATATGGACAATCAGAGACTTTTCAGTATATATAATGTTATATGGGTGGAGCACTGTTGGGCATATGGCGTGCCCTTATTGCATGGATGATTCTGTTGCATTTATATTGCAGAAGAGTGGCAAGTCATCATGGTTCGATAATCATATAAAGTTTTTTCCTGCAAATAATCCTTATAGGCGTAACTTGACTGCCTTCACAAAGAACAAAGCAGTTACAAAAGTTGCCCCATGATTATGTCTGGCATAGCTATTTTGGATACTATGATCAATTGGGGTTGAAGTATGCTAGGGACCAATGCTAATAGAATAAATGGGCATATACGGAAAGAATATAGTTGGAGGAAATGAAGTATTCTTTGGGATTTGTCGTACTGGAGTACCAATCTCATCCGGCACAACTTGGATGTGATGCACATTGAAAAGAATTTCTTTGATAACATATTTAACATAGTGCTAAACATCCTGCGAAAAATAAAGGACACTTCAAATTCAAGAGAAGAACTCAATCTATACTGTAGAAGACGTGATTTAAGTAGAAATGCTGATGGGACATAACCTAAAGCATGCTACAGCCTTGACAGAAATTCTTAAGCAGTATTTATGTCAATGGGTTAAAGGATTGAAATTTCTTGATGGATATGCCTTAAGCATTGATAGATGTATCGACATGCATAAGCTTAAGTTGTTCGGCATGAAGAGTCATAACTGTCATGTCTTTATGCAGCGATTATTATCCATAGCTTTCCGTGAGTTACTTCCTATATACGTATAGAAGGCACTAATGGAGCTTAGATTATTCTTCAAGGAGTTAACTGCAAGAGTCATTACTTCTGCATCAATGGCAAGACTTAAGAAAAAATTCCTATTATATTATGCAAATTAGAGCAAATATTTTCTTCCAGTTTTCTTGACTCCATGGAACACCTACTGGTTCACTTACCATAGAAAGCAAGTATAGCTGGTCCCGTGCAGTATCGTTGGATATATCCTTTTGAGAGGTAAGTGTATAAATAATATTATATATTATCGTTTCAAATAAATTTACCTAACAAGTGAGTTAATTGATTGCTTTACGTATTTTGACAAATATGTATCTTAAGAAGTTAAAAAATAATGTGCGCAACAAGGCAAGGGTTGAAGGTTCGATATACAATGCATACTTGGTTGAGAAAGTTTCAACTTTTGCCTCGCATTATTTCGAGGATCACATTCACACGATGAACCAAAATGTGGGCCGTAATAGTGATGGATGTGCGGATGAAGGAGAAGCTATTAATGGTAGAATATCAATTTTTAAAAGTGCTGGCCAACCATTTGAAAAAAAAAAGAGAAGGGATTTGAGCGATGTCGAGTACATTGCAGCTCATAATTACATTTTAATGAACTGTCAAGAAGTCGATCCATACATCGAGTATGTATATACTCAATATTCTAACATTGAATTTCTATTTGTGAAATCAACAGTAGTAAAGAAATTATTTACTGACAATAGCATTAAATTTCTTATCTGTATAGGATGTACTGTGCTAGCCAACAACAGATATATCCCAACATCAGGGATGTTGCCATCGGATAGAAGTTAGAAACATAGTTCGCATATTGGTTTAATGAATTTGTGAGTGTTATGATGCATTCAATTTGGTTAATGCCTTCTATTTCATGAATTGATTTTGAATTCCTTATTCATTTACAGGTTAATAGTCCATGATCCACTGTTGATAATATTTTCATTAGTTGTCTAGCACAATGGCCATTGAGGACCGTAAATACCTACTCTGGCTATTTTGTGAATGGCTATAAGTTTCAGATTGAAGGATTAGTTCTTCAAGATGCATGCAAAACTGGGGGTGTGCATTAAAGGAAAAAGCATTGGAGCAAATATGCTGGATTATTATGGAAAGTTAGTTGAGTGGTCGAAGTTGAATATCCTGGTTGGCTTATGAAATGTACTATCTTATTTCATTGCAAATGATTTGATCCAACAGTAAATGTGGCGACCAGGGTTCATAATGAATATAATTTGGTTGAAGTGAACCATAAACGAAGATTGCAGAAATATAAACCATTTATTATAGCGTCACAAACTCAGCAAGTGTATTATTGCGGCTATCCAAGCTTGTGCAATGATAAGCGAGACTGGTGCGCTATTTTAAAAATCATAGCACAATCAACCATTGTGCTTGCTAAAAACTCTTCAACTCAATCACCTGATTCCCCTGCATTTCAAGAGGATGAGATGAAAATACATGCCATTGAGGATGACACATATGCTCCTAAAACATCACTTAGAGATCAGACTAGTGATATCCAAGAAATTGAGGATGTTAATGTTCATTGGACAACGACGAAGATGAATTTCAATCACAGTCGAATTCAGCATCAGATGTTAAACCGATTATTGATGACACAGATGAAACTGACTTTGCATAGAGGTTGATAATTGCAATATGAATTTATTTGTGCTTTATTTTACACATATATTCATTATCCATAATTAGGTTGCATGAATCTCTATTATTTTCAGTTTGAGGGGCTGGGGAAGATCCATTGCTGAAGATAGGGTGGACAAGGCTACAATATTAACCCATCTGATCCAATGACCTCATCAGTAGGAGAGTTCAGATCTGCACTCCCTACACAGCTTACATTGTCTCCATAGGTGATGTCATCTCAGCCTGGTTCATCTCGTGATGCTTCTTCTTCAACAACACAACGATGGAGAGTTCTTCATTCTCGGGCCACAGTGTATTGTACTGGATGCACATGGGTTGTAAGTATATAATTTTTTTGCAGTTATGCTAATTTTAATGCTAATTATTTATAAACATGCATTGTTTATCCTTTCTGTTTTGGTAGCAGTTTTATTAAGCATATAGTGTTGAGCCAGATCAACACTATACTTTAGAGGTGCGCTAATCCGATTGGCTATGACTGGCATCACGTGTCTTCGGGCATGAGGGAGTTCTATTTTTTTGAGTTTCAAGTAATTTATCTATTTTTAACCCTAAATCAGTCATATAAAATTTCTTAATTCTTTTATATATGCAACTAACCTTTTATTTTAATGTAGAAGAAGTTTACGTGGGATCTTGCTATCCATGATGCCATTAGGTCGGCATGGGATGCCCTAGCTGCACGACGATACTTCGCATACTTCATTGTTGAAGGAGGTCCGGTCAGCGCCCTGCGCATGTGCAGAAAGATATATAGCACGAGTGGCAACAGGTGTGACAGTCAGAGGCCTGGCGCAGGAGGTCCCCTGCAGCTAGCAAAAACTATCGATCCGAGAAGGAAGGTTCGGGCATGGGTCTCTCCTACCACACTCCGGGTTCCATTTTCATTCAGGAGCATCAACGTTGCTTGGTAAGAAAACATAATTAATGATTTACTATTAATTTCATTTACAAATACTTACATTTGTTATCTATTTTCTATTTCTGTAGACTATGCAGGAGGGCACAGACCCAGGAGAGTATCGTCGGTTTAAGGCGACACACACAAAGAAGGATGGTTCTTGGGTTGATGCATGGTCGTAGCAAGTTGGAGTTAGGATTTTCTTCTAAAAACTTAATAAATATTTTTAATTTGCATACTTCTTAATTATATTGATTCTATAACCATTTTTTCTATTTCTCCTAAGCACGTATGGATGAGCTACTCTCCCAGGCATCACAGGCTGACTCTACTAAAGGGAAACGTCCATCGAGCTTTCACCATAGGAGTCTTGATGGGTATTCTTGGAAGCTATTGCTACCCAGCCACACGACCGTAGAGTGTATGGTCTGGGCACCAAAGCTTCCAAATACTTTCCAATTTTAGGCTCATGTTCATACTATATCGGATCTGACGATATTCCTGCTAAGCACATCAATAAGATGAGGTGATCTATTATGGATCAGGTTCGGCAAGAGTTCGATGAGCACACTTTTGAGCTTCGGTAGCAACTTATCGACCTCAGAGCACAGTAGGAGCACACTTTCAAGCTTCGGCAGCAGCTTACAGACCTCAAAGCACAGCAGGCCATGGATCGACAGCAGATACGTGAGATGCAGGAGTTGGTTCGCCTGATGTCGCAGAGCACAGGATCTTTACTCTCCGATACATCCCGGCCTTCATCACGTGATCCATCGCAAGACAATTGATGATATTTTTATTTTTCTATTTTGTATACATTATTATTTATTTTTCATTTATTTAATGGGTTAAAACTTATCTTCTCTACTTTAATAGAAAAATTTTAGACTTTTTTTACAAATTAAATGTCTATTTATATTATCAACACCAACAGTTATTTTAAATTACCATGTCTCTTTTTATAGCATGAATTATATTTGTATAAGCAGGTTTAAATTCTACTTTTGAGCTAATGGTTTAAAATAATATTAAATATTGTGATGTCTTTGCGATACAATTTTGAGTTGCTAAATAGCGACGTGGTAGCATAAATTACGTCACAAAAGCGTCGCTAAACACAGCTACATAGCGACGCCTTTTGTGCGGCATCACTATTTAGCGATGCCTTTTGTGCATCGCTATTTAGCGATGCCTTTGCGACGAATAATCCTTTACCGACTGAGCGTTCAGCGACAATTCGTTGGTGTCGCAATGGCATCGCTAAACCTATATAGCAATGCATTTTTTATGTTTAGTGATGCTTTTTTGGCGTCGCTAAAAATAAAATTTCTTGTAGTGGTAGTATCAGAGCTAGAGCATGGCTATCCGAGTATTTTTCATTCCTTATCTCACCAATACCAACTATGAAAATTGAAGCATCCAAATGAAGGCGTTGCTTGGATCTCAATATATTTGGGATATAGTCGAACAAGGCTATGAAGAAGCCGGAGATAGAGATATTCTTATGATGCAACAAAGAGAAATTTTGAAGAAAGACAAGAAGGCTCTCTACTTCATCTACCAAGGCTTAGATGAGGCCGCTTTTGCGAAGGTTGCTGGTGCTACCAAATCCATGTAAGCATGAGAGATCTTACAAAATTCTTACAAAGGTGTAGAAAAAGTAAAGAAAGTTTGCCTCCAAAGACTGAGAGGCAAGTTTGAAGCTCTGCAAATGAAGGGGTCTGAAGCTGTGTCAGATTATGTCACAAGGGTATTGACCATTGTGAACCAATTAAGGAGGAACGACAAGACACTTAATGATAATCGGGTTGTAGAAAAAACTCTATGATCCTTGGACCACAAGTTTGATTATATTGTGGTGGCCATTGAAGAGTCCAAAAACTTGAACATTATGACGGTGGATGAGCTTATGGGTTCGCTTCAAGCCTATGAGTAAAGAATACTAAAGAGAAGACAAGAGCCATTGGAGCAGGTTTTACAAAGCAAGCTCTCCGTCAATAACAAGGAGTCAAGAGGCGAAAGTAGCCAAGACATTGTGATCGTGGCAGAGTATGCAGTAGAGGTTGACGTGAAGCTTATGGTCGTGTAGAGACCGTGGTGACAACAACAATATTAATGGAAGGCAACTAGATATCATGGAAGAAGAGGTCAAGGAGGTAGAGGGTTGAAGGTATGACAAGAGTCAAGTTCAATCGTTATCAATTGCAACATGTCTTTTCGGAAGAAAACGGACGAATGATATACCATTTTATATATAAGGCAGGGAGGGAGGGGGAAAAAAAAAAAAAAGGACAAGCATTAAATTCACCTGATGAGCGGCAATCAAAACGAAGTCCCAAATTTTGGATAATGTTCAAGGGATCTCAAATGATTATGGGCTTCGTTTGGGAGAACAGGTAGAGATTGTGCTGCTGATGTTTGGACTTTTGGTATGTGAGAAGCCAGTATGTCAAGTTATGCATCATGTTTTTTTTTTTTTTTTTTTTTTTTTAATTTTTTTTAAATTCTCTATTAGATTGTTTTTAGCTTCAGAGAGATTTTTTATTTTTTATTTCTCCTCCTTTCGAATAACGCATATCTCGAAAAACCTGCTGTCTTTCTTCACGAATCTGTAAATATAAAGCCATATTGAACACCATCTCGATCATGCATTTTCATAGCATTGCTTCCTGGCATGTGACCGACTGTCATGGTGGGATAGAACCGAAATCTTTTCCTTTTCTGATAAAAAAAATTAATCGGACGTTATTTAGGGTGTATTTAAAATAAAAAATAAAAAATAGTTTTTAGATATTTTTTTGGGTCTGTAACTTTTTATAAGTTAAAAACAACTAATCAAAAAAAAATTCATGTTTAAGATTATTTTCTGAACTTATTAAAGCATTAATTTGATGACGAATTGCATGTATTTGCGGCGGACGCCAACCTGTGACCTGAATGGCTTAGCGGCGCCAATGGAAAAAAAAAAAAGAAATTAAATGAAAGACAAACGGCACTGTGAACCTGGTGAAGCGTGCGCTACCAGCATAAATTGCGGTAGCCCGCATGTGAGCGCACGCTGTCCGAGGCGCGGCCTATGTGAACACGCCGTGCACGCCGTGCTATATTGCTTATGATATTAATTTCCGTCGGTTTTAGCTTTTGTGGCACATGGTAGGTTCCGGTTTAAACCTATAACCATGGAAGCCTTGTCCAAAGTTCCGAGTTAAATCAGCTTCTCTTCCCACCCTCTATGAGCAAAGCAAGGAGGATGGCCATGGTATTGGATGCCTTTGTGTAGTACCCGGTTCAAACGAATCAGATTTGGTTCAGATGAATCAGGCTTGGTTCAGATGAACCAAGCTCCAGACTGTTGGGTTCTCCGGACTGACGCTTCGCTCCAGGTGAAGTGTTTAGTCTTCCGGGAAACCCCCGATCCGAGGCGCTGCGCAGGTGATTAAATAGGAAGGAGGAGGACTCCTTCCTTCACGCTGGCGCGCTCCATCCATCAGGTAATCCCCTGCCACTCAGAGAGAGAGAGAGAGAGAGAAAGAGAGAGAGGGAGACAGAGAGATCGCGAGAGAACCAGAGAGAGCGATCGGCACGGTTCATTGTGCCGATCCTTGGTTCGGGCCTGGCGGCATGCCCGTCACCTGGCCGGGCCTGAGGATTGGCCGGTGACCTCCATCGGCGCCGGGAGTGCGTCCGATGGAGGTTCGGCCGGCCCTGGTGGCCGGCCGAGCTGCCGGCACCGTGCGCACTGTGCGGGAGAAAAAGAGAGAAAGAGAGGGAGAGAGAGAGAGGGAGGCCGACCGCGGTGGTGGCCGGCTCTGGTCCAGCCAACGGCGGTCGGACCGGCCCCAATTTAGCCGGATTCGACGCCGGCGCGAAGAATTTCACGCGGGAGCAGCGGAGAGAAAGAGAGAGGGAGAGAAATTGAGAGAGAGGGAGGGAGGAAGGAGGCCGGCCGCGGCGGCGGCCGGCTCCGGCCCGGCCTCCGGTGGCCGAGCCTGACGGGATTCGGCCGGCGGCGGCCCTGGCTGCCGGCCAGAGGCTGTCCCCTATTTCGGGCGAAACAGGGGAGCAGGGGTTGGATCGGGCGGCTTTGCGTTGAACCGGGCCGGCTGGGCCGGCCGGTTCAGGCCTTTTGGGCCGTGCAGCATTGGAAGTTTGGGCTGGTTTTTGGGCCATGTAATGGGCTGGGATTAGCAAAATATTTATATGGCTAGAATCTTGGTGAATTCTAGTTTCATGGGGTATTTTTACTTCCCCAATTGGGTATGTATAGTGGGAGATATTCAAGCCCAAAGTAGGGCACGTGAACTAGTTTGGGTAGAAATTCTAAGGGTCATTTTAATATTCGTATTCTAATAAAGTAATTGTGAAAATGATCCTGTAGGTGCTCAGACATCTGACTAGCTGATTTATACCTGTTGGATTGCGTACTGAGGTAAGTAAGCCAGTTATCAGTATTTAATAAATTATTTATTATATGAATGTTTCAATTATGAATTGTGACATGAAGAATGGATATTGGCTAAATTGTAAGTAGATGATAATATGAATACATGGCTGTTTATGTGCTATGATGTCATGTGTGGATGCTATGCATGAGAGATGCAGTTATTATGACATTGATGTGATATTACATGCAATTGTTCAGTAAGTATAATCCACTGTTTATGCAATATATAGTTGTTATTGATATGATGAGTGCATATGATGTGAGGTACTGTTATGTGTCGCTGCGGTTCTCCTTTATCATGTCATACCATACACACGTCTAGAGGACGTGTTCTACTTGTTTATGCCATACACATCTAGAGGATGTGTTCTGCTTGTTTATGCCACCTACATGTCTAGAGGACGTGTTCTGCTTGTTTATGCCATTCACACGTCTAAAGGACGTGTTCTGCTTGGGTTCGAGATGGCATCACGCATCTAGAGGATGTGTTCTGAGTTCTATGAGGTGGCATCACACATCTAGAGGATGTGTTCTGCTTGGTTCGAGGTGGCATCACACATATAGAGTATGTGTTCGGGTGAATTTTGACATGGCGTGACCCTGGTATCTGGACCCTTTCAGTAGGGGGATGCTTGTTGGTACACTATTGAGATATTGCAGGGCCGTGGGTCACATTTTCAGTTACCATTGAGAGTATAAACAGTGGGTTTACTTACATTGCATGTTTGAGTAATTGTTAATGTTTAAGCATGCAAATCATTTATGTGCTATGCTATGATTTGATTGTATAACGTGGCTTACTTATTGAGTATGAGCTCATATAAATCTCACAATGATTTTCAGAGCCTCAGGATTGAAGAAGGAACCATAGGGTCGTGGAGCTTCTATTTAAAAATAAAGTGGATTCATATGTTGATGTAACCCTAGTAATGTTTGTGTGTAGGGCTTGTAGCCCAAATCTTTAGTTATGGATTATATTAAAGTTATGGACTTGAATGATATATAGGTGTTGCCTTTCTTGAATTCAGTGTCATGATTCGGGATGCCTTGCATGCCTGGCATGCGGCGGGTTGTCATCCTAGCTCAAAATTTTGGGTTTGGAGTGTGACAGCTTTATGGTATCAGCCTAGGTTATGACCCTAGGGACACGGATATATTGACATGATAACGGTTATGACCTTAGGGACACAGTCATATTGACATGATAACACGTAGAGAACATATCTTGATGACATTATACTTAGGGAAACCTGACACTCTAGGCAAAATACTAGGATGATATGGAGACAATTATGACTTTCAAGGAATTTCATGAATTATGCTTTGGAAGCTTGAAATTAAAGTTTATCAAGATATTAATTGAATTACGAATTTGATAGGGATTAAGAATGAACCATTGCAAGCCAATGATATTATGTGGGCTCCCTGGCTGGTAGCCTTGATCAGTGGGGAGGTCAAGGGGCTTCTAGAGGTTTTAGATCCATTAAACTTGTTGGAAATGGCTCGTAGCAGTTTCAGATCTTTAAATAATATGAGTAGATGAAATTTTAATTGCAATAAAAGATAGATGAATATATGGAATAAACATAGTAGTGGAAAATTTCAATTGATGACTAATATGACTAAGATATCATCATTATGTTCATATTGCAATTGAGTTAATATGTGGATTTGGAGTTAGTAAATCTAAATTTGAATGTGGATGTATATAATGAATTTTTAATAGTAGAACTTACATTGTTGATATTGTAAGTTTAAGATTATGAGCTAATCTGCTGGTTATATGGATGATTAATATTGATGATATTTTGGGAATGAAATAGTTAACTACATATTTTTGATCAATTGCAATTGAGTACTTTCTGAATTTGAGTCTGGATGGATAAGTATATAGTGAATTTTACTAAGAGAACTTTTATTATGGATATTACATGTTCAAAACTGATTGTTATTTGCTAGATATGGAGATGGTTGATGCTGATGTTAATGAAGTGGTTGACTGCATATTATATCATGATGGATCATTTAGGAAGATTATAAAATTTTAAATTTTGAGACAATTACTGTTTAAGTTTTTGAGAGCAGTAGACTCTATTAATCTTTAGAACTGATTTTGGCTATAAATGACCAAATATTTTGATGGTAGAAAGTGAAAGATTTTAGCAAGAATGAGAATAAGATAAACTCCACTGATAAAGAATTTTATGAGAATTTTCATCTGTTAATAGATTTCTAAATCAAGATATCTGTTCATTAATTTATCGTGCATACTTATTGTGCCTTTCTTCATAGTTCCTAAGCAGATATCTTTCTTCAGGATGGATAAATTATCAATCAGCCATAAGTGGCATAATTATTGTTAAGAAAATAGGAGGGAGATGATTTTATTTTTGATTATTATCAGTTGGATTATGGTTAAGGGTACATCTATTATCACTTTCAAGTCATAGAGAGATTACTATAATTTTTAATTATATCTTTCGAATGGTAAGTGCATTTTCAATCTTGATTGACCTTATAAGTCAGGTATCCATCTGAGCTAGATTAGTGAAGTCACTTTGAGATATTTGAAGGGTTTAAATTAGTTGGTCATGTTATGGCATAAGACATTGCATAAGCTATAGATGATTTGATAATTATTGGTAACGAAATAATCGATTTAAGAATTTGAATCATTTAAATTGCATTATTTATTGAGGATATACTGACCTATTCAAGAGAAATTGATTGGTTATGGTGGTATTATTGATAAATATGAAGGAGATAAAATAATTATACTGATGATTAATGATGGCACTATTATTCAAAGAAATTAAATTTGTTGATTATGATAATTATGAAAGATATCCTAAATAATTGCATAATGTTCATTGATGTTAGCTTGAAGTATTCAAGAGTGAAACCAAGTATGTTATGATGATTAAAATAAGTGTCGTAATGATTAATGGCACATTCAACTATTTATGGGTTGAGAGAGCATTGGAAGGAAACTATCTTATATTTAATTCAAAAGAACTTGGAACTGTCTTATCGAGGAATTAACAGTAATTGATATAGGTTATTAACCTTAAGAATGAATGACATAATACATGTGATGGACTCTATGATATTTATGATGATTGTGTTGTGAGAAGTTAAAGTATATATATATATATAAAGGGCATGAAAGAAATACTTCTTAAGGAATTCAATTTTATTTGGTAGAAAGATCAAATTAATTGTTAGAGTTGGATACGTCATTTGGGTACCTAGGAATGAAATAAAAGTTGCTAGTGAGTATCTTTAATGGTACAAAATTATGGACATTTAATTTTGAGGATGAAATTTTAGTGAGATAAAGATGTTAATATTTGTTTTTAGTTTAATGGTAAACTATGTAAATTGAGTCTGAACCCATTTGTCTCACTCTTCTAATTTGATGATGTTTTCATAAGGCTTAGCGAATTAAGCTGAATTTTTGTCCAGCCTTCCCCCCTCAAATAGATGGACAATCTGCAGGAACCAATTAGATTTTAAATGATATACTGCGAGCTGGTGTGATAGAGTCAGGAGGTGCTTGGTATAGCTTCTTACCCTTAGTAAAATTGCTTATTTTATTGATTACCGAGCCAACATTCAAATGGATTCATTTCAATTGTCTATGATATAAGGTGTAAATTAATTTTTTTATTGAGATGAAGTGTGAGAGAGAAAATTTTGGATACTGAGCTGGTTTAGCAAATATGAGAAAGTATTGTTAATTAAAGAAGCTTCATGTAGCTCAGAGTTAATAGAAAAATTATGTTGATGTTAAACAGAAAGATTTGAAATTTCAGGTTGAAGATCATTTGGAAATTTTACTAACTAATGACGTGATGAGATTTGTGTTAGAGGTGATTTGAGCCACAATACACTGGGCCATTTGAGATCTTGATCAAAATAAAGAAGGTGGCTTATAACTTAGCACTATCTTCATTACTCTTTGGGGTGTTCAATGTGTTTCATACCTTTATTACTGAGAAGGTATATTTCAAAACCCCGTTATGTGTTAGAAATTGAACCAATTTAGCTTAAGAAAGAATTGACCTATGAAGATCATTTTGTGCACATTGTGGACCACAAGGATTAAGTTCTGAGATGGTGTAGTATTCCTTATGATATGGAGTTGGGGAGGTTGCATACAGCTTAGCACTACCCCCGATCTTATTTGGTGTTCACAATGTATTCCATGTATCTATGCTGAGGAAAAATGTTTCAGACCCCAATCATGTTATGGCTTATGAGCCTATTCAGTTGAGGAAAGATTTACCATATGAGGAACATCCTGTGCGTATCGTGGACCGCAAGGATCAGATTCTGAGGCTAATTAGGAGCTTGAGGAAGAAATTATATGTATCCACAATTAATTGAAGGTAAATTATCCATTTAAGATTGTTGACTTTTGAGATTTATAGTATACCAATTTCGAGGCCAAAATTTTTATAAGGAGGGGAGAATGTAGTACCCGGTTCAAACGAACCCATATTTGGTTTAGATGAACCAGGCTTGGTTTAGATGAACCAGGCTTGGTTCAGATGAACCAAGCTCCAGACTGTTGGGTTCTCCGGACTGACGCTTCGCTCCAGGTGAAGCGTTTAGTCTTCCGGGAAACCCCCGATCTGAGGCGCTGCGTAGGTGATTAAATAGGAAGGAGGAGGACTCCTTCCTTCACGCTGGTGCGCTCCATCCATCAGGTAATCCCCTGCCACTCAGAGAGAGAGAGAGAGAGAGCAGGAGAGAGAGACAGAGAGGGAGACAGAGAGATCGCGAGAGAACCAGAGAGAGCGATCGGCACGGTTCACTATGCCAATCCTTGGTTCGGGCCCGGCGGCATGCCCGTCGCCTGGCCGGGCCTGAGGATTGGCCGGTGACCTCCACCGGCGCTGGGAGTGCGTCCGGTGGAGGTCCGGCCGGCCCTGGTGGCCGGTCGAGCTGCCGGCACCGTGCGCACTGTGCGGGAGAAAAAGAGAGAAAGAGTGGGAGAGAGAGAGAATTAAGGAGAGAGAGAGAATTAACACTACAAGAAAATAGTAAAATAGTGACAAAATTTTCGTCACTATTCCATCACAAATTGGGTTTAGTGACGGATTAGTGATGAAAATCTTATCGTCACTATTTTTGTCGTCACTAAATTTAGTGATGGAAGAGGTCCGTCATAAATAATAGCGACGGATTTATGACGGAATATTTCGTCAAAAATTTGTGACGGAACATATTTTTCGTCACTAAATTGTGACGGATTAGTGACGAACTATTCCGTCAAAAATTTGTGACAGAATATATTTTCGTCACTAAATTGTGACGGATTAGTGACGAAACTATCCATCACGCATTATTTCGTCACTATTCCATCACAAATATTTCCATCACTATTCCATCACAATTTAGTAACGGATTATTGACAAAAATTTAGTCACTAAAACTTTTGTCACTAGTCCGTCACTAATAGTGATGAATTAGTGACGAAAGAATCCATCAGTCATTCGTTATTATCCATCACTAATCAATCACTAATATTTTCATCACTAATCCATCACTATTATTTCTATCATAAATCCTCACTAATCCATTATTAACCTAATAAAATTTCAACAAATTTTTATTCTTATAAAATTAAAATTATTTTTAAATTACAATATATTTAATGCATTCTAATGAAATTTATAGATGAAAATTTAAATTTAAGAATAAAAATGCATTTCATAAAATAAGATAAATATATCTGTATACATCAACAATACTAATGTTTTATACATTAGACATCAAATTATTAAGATGTCTTTGGCTACCTTGGGGACTCTACTCTTGAGAAATGTACATATGAAGCAGTTCTTTGAACACCATTTACTGGCTCCCTCTGATGTAGCCTGAAGTGAACAATGCTAGTGTGTGACGTCCACCTGCAGCTACTGAAGCAATCCTCACTTCCGTGTTAAGTATCACTAGACATGTAGGAGCTGAAAGAGTTTCATCACCAGATGTTGGGCTCTCATGTCCAAGCTTAGATGAAGACAATCTTCTGCGCTTTATGCTTTCCTCCCCACCTCTACTCTCAGGACCAAATGCATCATTTGAATAAACCAGGTGCAAATCAACATTGCTGCTTCTGTTAAGAACATCTATCCAATTATTTTTCACATGAAGGTAGTAGCTTCAAGAGAGGTATATGAAAAGGTCAATAATTTTTATAGGAAGACTCAACCTACCCTAGTCCCACTGCATACAAATTAAGCATAAGAAATTTCACCAGCCCAGCATCTCGATCCAATGTGTAGTAAACTTAATAAACAAAGTTAAAAGTCAACATTATCAGCTCAGCCTGTTCACATAAATACCTGCAATTCATATTGGACAATTGGCCATGTAGTACCTTAACCACCCAATTTTTATCAACAAGAAGATTTGGTGACTTAAGATCCCGATGCACAATTGTTGGATGGCTTGTGTGCAAGTAATTCATCCCTTTGGCCTTTAAGAATAAGCCAGATTCAAGTGAAAATCCAAAGTTTTATAGGCTACAACAAACCACAAACAATATAGAAGTCAAAGATGTACCATAAACAATATAGAAGTCAAATAATTGTTTGAAAATGCCCTATTAACTGAGAAAAGTTAAGGCACTTTCAAACAACACATCGTGTAGTTAATTAAATTAATTAAGTTACAAATAAATCATAGCACCCAACAAACCTTTACTCCTAGATATATCCTTGGAGATTACCTGAAAAAGCAAAGAGGTTTCAACCTTAAGAAGCATAATGATATTGACTACAAACTGAGTTGTAAGGAGAACTGGTTAAGATCTACAGCATGAAACAAAGAAGTCATGGAAGAAAACCTCGAGTACAAAAAGCTAGTCTTTCATCTAAGCTCCCACCAGTTCCAATCATGCTACCTTCATTAGAACTGTGAACCGTTCAATAAATCTAACATCCTTGCTGCAGATGTTCATCAACACTAATGGATAGGATGATGCTGTGCTGACACTCGTTTAGGTGGAAGTTTGCAGAGTATGTATAGAACAAGCGCCGAAGGGAGTATCTCAGTCAGCTGTTCGATACATTTTTTGGAGTATTAGAACATCAGAAGCAAGCAGTTCCGACAGCTAGAAGACTATACAATAACATGAATACTTGAGATAGAAGCTGCCTAAAACTTCTATGGTTATATTAAAAAAAAGGTAACTTTCTTCTCATTGTCCTAATGACCTAAGGAAACTGCTTCTTCTAGGAAGTTAATATATTTATTTTAGTTTCAATATATTCTGGTTGCTTCAAAATCTTTCATAATAGCATGTCTAGTATCTAAGATCCTTAATCGGATCCCTTCAGTTATCAGGTAAACTGTACTGTTTTACAATTCACTTCCTTACTGTAATTGTCTTTAATCGTAAGGAATCGAAAATGATCAAAAGCCACATTGTTTTAATATTAAAAAAAACATCATGTCTTCTGATAAACATGCATATAGAACGCATAAATGTTAAAAACACAATAATCCGAGATCAAAGACTAGACATGTACAAGGATACAACTCTGAAAATTGAATCTAAACTAAGAAATATACCCATGCAGATCAGCTTTGGTCTCCAATGCTTTGGTCTATAAAGTAGAAGAAAATCTAAACTAAGAAATATACCTCATGCAGATCAAAGACTAGACCCTGCAAACAGACTGGAGGGTCCATGCAGGACTCCAAGCATTCTTCAAGATATCAAGGCAAATCTCCCCAGTCTAGACAATGCAAGAGAAGGAAATGTTAGAACAATGAGTACACAAGGGCTAGGAAGGACTACTCAAGCATTCAGGCATCAAAAACTTCAACTTTTATGGCAAACATCAGCTATCAATCTAAAAATGGCTATCTTCCTACTATAGAAAAAAATCCACTTTTTATCTAAAATTTGGAAAAAACATAAATCAAGCAAGGTCTGGTCATGATTCACATCCTAAAACTAGCTTCCCCTCCCCCCAACCTTTTTTTTTTAATAAAGAGAAAGAGACCAATTGATTTGAGAATTTCAGTATGAAATTGTCTGAAGGTCTGAAAGGGTTATAAATATGTAACATAGTTCTGCTCAAAGAAAAAGAAAAGAAGTAGTTTGTAATGGATTGGTGGCAAAAGAACCTTACAACTGCTTTTATAACAGGAGATAAAATTAATCTCCATACAAATCAATAGTGAAGCATTTCAGAGCACAAGAATGCTTTCAGAGCACCAATAGATAAGCACGGACAGATATTTGGAGCTTGTGAGGAACCCTTTCTATCTATAGTGAAGCTAAACTGTACCCAATGTTTTGTTTGTATAGCACCGTAGAAGGATGTCATGATGTGTTCTCTTGGATGTGCACATGAAATTTTCAGACTAAATAAGGTGTCCATGGCTGTCCACATCCTTCCCCATAGCATCTAGACACGTATAAGTAATGCTTCTCCAAATGAAATAGCATGGACAAAGTACCAACCAAACATACACTTCATTTATAGAAGACTGTCCCCCTCGCCCTTGCTGTGCCCATGTGCATTGCCTAGCTTCAATGTCTTCAGAAATGAGAGCACCCACTAAAGGACAAGAATGTATCCCATGTTCCTTGATGTAAAAGATGTAATCCACAGTACAAACTTAAGAAACAAAGGTGAAAGGGAAACAAGAGTAAAGGAGTGGGAGAGAAAGACCTACTTGAAGGAGGTCCGGGTGAGATCAATGGCAAGGATTTCGGCACTGCAGCCCATCCCACCAAGGTTGTAGCTGATGACATTCCCCTGAGCTTGTAATACTTCCACAAAAGACAGTTCATTTTAGATCCCAAGTTTGGTTCATCAAGAAGATATTAGAATCAGAAATAAAATTACCCATCCGTAATGAAGATCGAATGCTAGGGAATGGAAAGGATTGCAGTGGCTATTGACGGGATATCCACGACATATAATCGATCTAATTAACAACCCTAACCATTAAATTTAAGGAGATAACACTACAAGAAAAGAGCATAATAGTGACAAAAATTTAAGGATTGCAGACTCGAGATCACCACACTTGCCATATATATCAATCAACGCAGACCCAACAAACGAGTTCAGCTCCAATTTATGCCCCTCCACCAACCCCTCCAACCACGCCCCAAGCTCAAGTCTCCAAGGTCTCCGCATGCCACCAGGACGCTCACCAGAGTCACCTCATCCGGCTCGAACCCCTCCGCCCTCATCGTGCAGAATAACTCGACGCCTCCCTTGCGAATCCCATCCTAGCGTACCCCGAAATCATGGAATTCCAAGAAATCACATCCCTCTCACGGATTTCATCGAACACCTTGCGTGCGGAGCCCACCTGGCCGCATCTCGAATACATGGTGATCAAAGAGTGCTGGACGTGGTCGTTGGAGCGGAGCCCGAGCTTGAAGATGGGACGCGTGGGCGGTCTGGCCGTGATGCAAGACTGGAGGTTGGCGGAGGCGAGGAGGACGAAGGGGTAGGTGAAGGTTTGGGCATGGCGCCCGGATTTGATCATGCGGAGTAGTACGGAGGGCGAGGGAGTGGTTTCTCCAGCAAGTGACGAGGCCGCGGATCATGAGTTGAAGGAAAGTCGTTGGGGTGGGGATTTGGGAGAAGAGGAGGGTGAGTAGGGGAGGTCTTGGAGGCCGACGACGAGCTTGGAGAGGAGGTGGTTGGGCTTGTGGATGGAGGAGGTGAGCATGTGGGAGTGGATCTGCTTGAAGGAATCCAAGGACCTGCATTGCTTCAAGAGGCTCAGGATGCGGCGGCGGCGGCGGCGATGGTGGTGGTGGTGGTGATGAGGTTCGAGTTCTTGAGCTCTTGGGGAGGGGTGGGTAGGGATTGGAAGAGTGGGAGAGAAGGGAGGAGGTTTGGCCTTCGGCAGTCTGGATTTTAGCATCGTTTGATGCGCGCTTTGATTTTGGGTTGGCGCGTGAGAGGATATGCTGGGGTGCTGTCTTAAATCTAATATGTTGTACATNTTTTTTTGATGAAAATATTATTATTTAAAAAATTGCTATGTGATAGTCTAACATCGTTTCTTGTTTTTTTTTTTTTTTACAAACGGGCGATCACACCAGTCTGGCATGAGTCAAGCCCGAGAAGTCAGAATACATAATTTGCTGCAAAATAAGTGGGCAAGGATCACCCCTATGCCATTCCCACGGGCCTGAATGGCGAGCTGTGAGATTTGCAACCCAATCAGCTGCCGCATTGGCTTCTCTATAAATATGGCGAATCATAGGCGCAGTTGTAGTCCGGAGAGAATCCCAGATAGCACGAAGGATGGGATTGGTGGAATGAGGACCCCCATCCCGACGAATCCACCGAATAACAGTGAGAGAATCTCCCTCAATAATCAGTCTGTCAGGCCAAATAACGAACGGCATAACTGATTCCAGCCCAAGCAGCCTGAAGCTCCGCCATCGGAACCGATAGATCCAGGGAACCATGGCCACCGGCAGCAAGAAGCTCTCCCTCCGAACCCCTAATAACAAAACCGGACCCAACGATACGATCGGAGACAGAGCCATCAAAGTTCACTTTGACATAACCCGGGGTGGGGGCTCCCAAGAAACAAAGACCGTAGAACGGTGCGCTGCCAAGGCAGCAGGGGAGTCCCAGAAGCCGGGTCGAGCAGAGTGAACAGCAAGGAAGAGCGGCCATACTCCTTAGCAAGAAAAATAGCCTTTCTGATAATAATATGGGATGGAGCAGTCTCATCAGAGAAAACAATCTGATTCCTCGTGAGCCAAATGATAAGCCAAGTAAGCTGAGACAGCACACTGGGCACCCAGACCCTCTGAGCAGCAAGACGAATGGCGTGCAAGAAAGACAGCCGAATGGGTCCGTCCTCAGCCACCCACGGGGTGAGCTGCATCTGCTGCCATATCCTCATAGCTCGAGAGTAAGTAAAAATAACATGATCTACCGACTCATCCTCAAGCCCACAGATTGGGCAGAGAGACGACATGAGGAGACCACGGCCAGTCAAAAGAGCGCAGGTAGGAAGGCGGTTCCACCGAAGCTTCCACAAGAAAAGCCGGATCCTGGGGTGGATAGGCAAACGCCAGATCCATGCAACATCGTCCAACCCCGCAGTCCGAGAACGGAAACAGTCAACAAGATCCCTGGTAGGAGCAGAAGAAAGGCAGGAGCGCCGCCAAAGTCTGGTATCCGAATCAGCTGAGGGGGCAAGGGGAATGGCAAGAATCCTGAGCGCAAGCTCCACCCCAAAAAGTCGGAAAACAGTGGAAGCATTCCAAACATTACTATCCTGGCAGATCAACGCAGCTACTGGCATAGAAGGATCAACATCAGTACTAATAAAGGTCGGCCAGCAGGATAGAGGAGTGGCTGCAATCCAACTATCCTGGGTAATATCAACAGATCTCCCATCCCCAATCATCCAGTGAATATCGGGCATAACAGAAGGGGCAGCCTGACAAATCGCCCGCCAAAACGGAGAGCATCCGCGAGGAGTGCGGGAAGTAGAGTCAGAAGACCAGGCACCATATCTACCTCTCATAACTATACTCCAGAAGCAGTGAGGGTCCAATAAAAATCTAGAGGCATGCTTCGCAAACAGAGCTTCCCGACGAAGGACCAACGACTGAATTCCCAGCCCACCCTCTCTAATAGGCATACAACAATATCCCATGAAAGGAGATGAATACCGTGGCCTCCCTGACTCGATCCCCAGAGAAAATCCCGAAAACGCCTCTCAATCCGGCGCAGACAGATAACCGGAATCAGGGTGTTAGATAAGAGATAAAGGGGAAGCGAGGTGAGGATGGACCGAATCAGCATAATCCGACCCATCAACGAGAGGCTGGAAGCCTGCCATCTACTCAACCGATCCGCTATCCAACGATCAAGATCTCCAAAGTCAGTTTGCCGAGGACGACGCCCCGAAATGGGGATCCCAAGGTAGGATAGGCGGTCAGAATGGGAAAGATCCCTAACAATTGGGAGATCGTAGTCCGCCGACGACAAGGGATCGACGGGCTAAAACAAAGGACAGACTTCTGCAGATTGACCCGCTGGCCGGAAGCTTGGCAATAGGCTTGTATAATAGCAGAGTAAACCCGCATTCTGAATAGAAGCTGGGCTAAGAAGAATACAATCGTCTGCAAAGAGCAAATGAGTAAGAGGGGGGCCTTGGGGCCCAGGCATATAAGGCTGCAACATAGACGCTCTACCAGCATGAGCAAAGGTGCGAGACAAATCATCAGCACAGAGGATGAACAGGAAAGGAGAAAGAGGGCAACCCTGCCGAAGCCCCCCAGCTGATGGGAAAAAACCCGAAGGACCTCCATTGATGAGGATGGAAAAGGTCGGCCCCTGAACACAAGCCATAACCCACTCTATGAAGAGATCATCAAAACGAAACTCCTGAAGAGTCTGCCGAAGATAAGTCCAACTGATCCTATCATAAGCTCTTTCCATGTCCAACTGGATGGCCATAAGAGCCCTTCTGCCAGTCGCCCGATTAAGATCATGCATGAATTCTTGGGCAATAAGAGCATTATCAGTGATGGAACGACCACGAATGAACGCCCCCTGTTCCATAGATATAAGGCGGGGAATCACTCCCTGGAGACGAGTGACCAAGAGGCGAGCACAGATTTTGTACAGGGTGGTACATAAACTGATAGGCCGATAATGCTGGGGAAGAGAAGCCGTCGACCTCTTAGGGATAAGAGTGACAAAAGTACGCTGCCACTCTGGAGGAATAGCCTTAGATGAGAAAACCATCTGAATAGCCATAACCACATCCGACCCGATAATATCCCAATAGCGTCGGAAGAAGAAGGGAGGAAACCCGTCAGGACCAGGAGCCTTATCAGGGCCCAGAACCCAAACAGCAGAACGAATCTCCTCCGCCGAAACCTCCCTCACAAGCATAACATTATCATCCTCAGTCACCCGAGCATCCAGAGGAACAGAAGAAATAGGGCAGCCACTGGCAGACACCTCCGACCAACGGGATTGAAAATAATGGACAATCTGTTCACGAATAGTCTCCTCGTCTTCCGCAATATGGCCATTCTCATCACGAATATGCCGAATACGATTGGCAGCCCGCCTAGCCACAGTAGCCTGATGAAAGAATCTAGTATTCCGATCACCCTCCTGAAGCCACTGTATCCGGGACCGCTGTCGCCAATAAGACTCCTGCTGACTAAGAATAGAGTGGTGTAAGGACAAATTCCGACGGAGAGACTGGAGATCTGACTCCGAGAGGCAGCCATCAGAATCTTCCTTAGCCTGAAGCACAGAGAATACGCTGGTCAAGAATGCCCACCTCTCGCCGACTCCAACTCAAGAGCCTGCGCTTCACTAATTCAAGGCGGCGGGAAAGACGGTAGATAGAGCTACCTCTAACTGGCATCCGCCACACCTGACGGATAATAGCCCGGGTCGAAGAGTAAGAAGTCCAGAATTGCTCAAACCGAAACGGCCTCAGAGGCCGTACATCGTTTCTTGTTGAAAGGCAAGACTCTTTGATGTCTATCTCATCTTTCATGATGGCTAGTTCTAGTTATTATTATTATTATTATTTAAGTAAATTTTATAAATAATAATTTTGGTTGTTAGTGACAATTTATTGCATGAGGATATAAAGACATTATATGATGGAGTTGAATAGATGAAATTAGGGTTTTTATTTGAAAAAAAAAATTAAAAACTAAAAAGTACGGTAGCTGCACCTTATTTTTGAAAATCCATTCAACTAGGTATGAAAGGTAGCTTTTAATAGTAACAAGTAAACTATATAAGATTCCTTTTATTAGAAGATATCTTCTCTAGAATATAAACTAAGTATCACTCAATAAAATTTGTCATATATTTTATAGTGAGAACTAAGTTATGTCAAATATAACTTTAGAAAAAATATAACTTTTTTGACTTAGCTAATAAAAAATTTGTATCAGTGATCAAAGTGATCTACTATTTTTAAACTATTTATGTATTAAAAATTATATGATTTGAAGGCCTCTTAGCATGATTAAGTATCAAAATCATTACTATAAATCAGCCTTTCACCAAGGGACATCATCAAGGATATGTCCCTCAAAAATTACTAAGAAATTAGAAAGAAATTTTTAAGAGATTTTAAATTACATTCAAAATCTAGTTTCAGTAAGGGATCTCTAAGGATTTTCTAGCGATATATTTTCCTTGATAAATTCTTTGAAATCCCTTGATAATCTGTAAGGGATCAGTGAGTGATTATTAAAATAATTTTTAGTAAGAAATTTGTAAGAAAAGTTTGGTTCCTTAGAGATTTACTAAGGGATAAATCCCCTAGTGCTGGTAAGATATTTTTAAAAATAAAAAATAATATTAGAAAGGAATTTTTTTCTTAAAAATTCTTTAGTAATTTTAAAATCTTATACCTAGCATATGTCATTTTCTCACTAGTATAAAAATAAAAGTCATAAGTAAAATTAATATTATGTACTAATTTTTAATACCATTAATTAAATAAAAAAATTTTATTCCTTTCTCTCTCTTACTCGTTCAAATCTTATCAAAACCATAAATTCCTTATAAATGGACTATAATTTTTTAGCAAGAAAAAATTCCTCGGTGAATCCCTTAGCAATCATCGAGAGATTTTCTAACCAAAAAAATTATTTTTTTACTAAAAAAATTGATTGATCCCTTAGTATTTACCGAGGGATTTCTAAGGGAGACTTTCATAAACATCATATATTCCAAGGAATAATTTTTTTTTGAAAATCCCTTGATGAAACTCTTCGTCAAGATTTTTAACTTTCATCAAGAAATTTTGTTCCTCGCTGGAAGGTTAATTTTTGATAATAAATTAATATTTAAATAATATTAATTTTTGACCACTCAAAATATAAATTTAGATTCTCCAAATTTCATAATTTTTAAGGTGTAGGAAGATCGGAGATAGTCATTCACCTTTCATGATGATGAAATTTCTATCGTTCAATTCTAAAAGAATCTAAAAGTTACAACTATTGTAACTTGAATCTAACCAAAATATAGATATTTTGTGCTGGTGAGATTGGTTATAATATATATTACTTGAAACCGATCCCATTATATCTGGACAGAGAGTTTGAATTTCCTCCACGTTTCCAAATGTGTCACCGGAGCTTGAATAGACTACTACTAAAGCCCAGCTCTAGTGTCGCAAATCATGCATTAATTGGATTAACTAATCAAATCTTAATTCAGATAATCATGAAGTCCATGAAATTTACGCTTAAAAGAAAGAATAAAAAAAAAAGTACCAGAACAAGGAGGAATTGTGGACAATTAATGTGCATGGCCAAGGTTTATTATTATATTATTTTTTTCTCTATTTTGATGTTTTCCTCACTCTCCTTGTCTTGGTTATCAAATTTTTTACATGGACTTGTTTATTTTGCTATTTCCATCATAATTATTAAATGAGATATATATGAGTCCAGTAATTTTTAACTTGATCTACGTTAATCATCCTTGGTCTGATTATTTATTATTATTATTATTATTATTATTATTATTATTATTATTATTATTATTATTATTATTATTATTATTATTTGGATATACCCCTTCACACTTCATTTCATTGAAGTAAATGAAATGAGGATATATATTTCAAGCTAGCCGCCTACGCCGCTAGCCCTAGAGGTGGGCACTAGGCCGTGCCTGGCACGGCATGGCCCAGGCCCACCGTGCCTCTAAAATTATCATGCCATGCCTGGCACGGTCCAGTAACAAACGAGCCGTGCCAAGCACGGCACGAAAAAAAAAAAATATTCGGCACGATCCGTGGCCCAGTTTGGACCACGGATCATGCCGGACCTAAGCCGGGTCGGGCTGGCACGGCCCACTAGGCACGGCTGTGCCGTGCACAGCCGTGCGCTATGCCTAGGCACAGCCTACCATGCTGACATGCCTGGGCCATGCCAACACGCGTGCTGGCATGGTGGGCCGTGTCGGTACGGTTCGACAGGCCGGCCCAAGCCCGTCATGGGCCGTGCCGTGCCAGACTAGTGAAAAAAATTTTCAAGCCTGGCATGGCACGGTTTACTGGACCGTGTTGGCACGGCTCGGTATTGTAGTAGTATCGGATCGTGCCTGGCATGACCAATGTGGGCCTAGGCCATACCGTGGGCAGCACAGCCCAGTGCCGTGCAGCTGCCAGCCCAGTGACTATTTCTGATGGTAACGTCTCTGTCAGACCCACGCACGGCCCAGTCTATTTCCGATGGTAACATCTCTGTCAGATTGGAAAACTCTTCCTGCACCGCTCTCGGTGCAGGAAGCGCGCACCGAAGCGCGGCATTGGCCGTGCGCCCGTGCGCACGCACATGCGAGGCCTACTGGGCCGTAGCACGCGCGCCTGCATGGGCGCACGACCAATGCCGCGCTCCGGTGCGTGACTTCGTGCACCGGGAGCGGTGCACAAAGTCGCCTCCCTGTCAGATTTATCAATTAGCCCATGGCACGGCCCAGTGCCGTGCCGCTGCCGGCCCAAACGTCTCTGTCAGATTTATCAATCAGCCGGAGGAACCAGGATGTGGCGAGCGTTCGGCATCCAAAACTCCCCTCATGGCAAGGAATCCACGTCTTTCCACATCTTTTCCCTATAAGTACTTCAGCAGCCCACCGCGCTTAGGGGCATCACCAATCTCCTACTCATTAGTTAGATAGAAGTGATCATCCCTCCCAAAGGAGAGAGAGATATGGCAATGGAGACACGCTTTGTTCTGGTGGTGGCCGTGTTGCTTGGCCTCCAGTCCCTTGTGGCTGCCACTTCCGGGACAGCCACTTTTTACGCCCCTCCTTACACCCGTTAAGTTTCGATCACTATTTTTTTTAAAATTATTTAATGAACATTTCATGTTGTTTTCCTCGTGAATACTGCTTTTATACGTACCTCATGGTGTATGCTGAATGAGTACCACCAGGCCACGTTTTTGTGCCATATATATTTTGTTAGAAAAATTTATTTTTTTTCTTTTGCAAAATTCATTTATTAGAAAAATGCTAGATAATTAATCAGAAAAGTTATACTAGAAATTTAGATTAAAATCAAAAATAAAAAGAATCAAACTGGTCGAGGCGTGTTAAACACTGCCCTAAGGACAAGTTTTCGCCCCCTCGTGCGGTTGTTGGCGAATTGTCCCCAAGGTACAACGGATTTGATCCTCCTACCGCGAGCACGATCGGGTGGAGGTTCAAACCCAGTGATTCTTCATATGCCCAAATAAAATAATAAAATAGTTTAAACAATCTTTTACCATCAGTAGTTTGTTGAGACAGATTTTCTTGGTTAGACTCCTTGAGACAGCATGGATTTGTAGCAACAAGATCTTCAAGGATTGGAATTGCAGCAACAAAATCTTCAAGGATTGGAATTGCAGCAACAAGATCTTCAAGGATTGGATTTGCAGCAACAATATCTCCAAGGATTTCAGGAACAAGATCTCCAAGGATTTCAGCAACAAGATCTTTAAGGATTTCAATAACAAGGATTTTGCAGTAAAGGATTTTGCAGTAACAAGATTTGTGGCAATGGTTTTTTCTTTTCTTTTTTTTCACTACTTTTTCCCCTTAGATTATCCATATATTTATATAAGAAAAATATTACCGTTCTCCTTGTTACCGTTCCTTCCCAACGGAAGGAAAAACGGATTTCCGGAAATCACGGAACGCTCGCTGCGAGCGTTCCGCAAACGCTCATCGCGAGCGCGTCCGGAAATCACGGAACGCTCGCTGCGAGCGTTCCGCAAACGCTCGTCGCGAGCGTTTCGTTTGAGCGCGTCCCACGCGAGCATTTAATGCTCGCGTGGGTCAGTTACCACCCCACTTTCTTTTTTTTTTTTTTAGCTTTTAATAAACGGTAAATCAACAATCCCCCACAAAAGTTTAAAAAAAATAATAATAATAATAAAATTAGGGCATCTTATACTGCGCAATAGGTGAGGTGTCCTGTGGACTTGAACCTCACTTAGTGTTGATTGTATACATCTGAAGGAACCATAGTGGATTAGACCTTGAACTAGGTCCTTGACTCAGACTTCTACTAATCACACACACAGCATGAATCAATTGAGTTTAAGCGGTCAGCACATATTAAAGGCCTTGCGCTTAGTACCTTGATTTTTCATGAGAATTTCTGAAGGTTAGCCCAAACCTTTAGTCACGGCCTTATATGATAATTCTCATATAGGTGAATCCTCCAAGGGTATTTGTGACTAATACCCTGCAGATAACCTACCTCGGATCCATTAAGAGAATCACTCAACCTTACACAAATTTACTTTGTCACTTTATAAGAGCACTCATCATAGGGATGGGTTGAAAATTTTCAAAAATTATGCTCTAACACGATCACTCAATCAGCTTCGTTTCTACCACATTGAACCTCATTCATGGGATCTCCAATCACAGAGGTTGGGTATCCACTGCTGGTGACCAAATAATGGGCTTAAGCCCCATCCCCCTCGATGAATCTAGGACTCCACTCCTAGATAATCCCTTGGTTAATTGATCTGCCAAATTCTTCTCAGATTTGACAAATTCCAAAGAGATAACACCATTTTTCTTATGTTGTCTTATAGACTTATGACGAAGCCGTATATGGCAATTCATCTTTTTATTGGTACTCTTTTGATTTGTCAGTTCAATTGTGGCCTTATTATCACAATGGATAGATATAGCTGGAACTGGCTTAGGTACCAAAGGTAGCTCTGATATTAGATTTTTTATCCACTCTGCCTCATTACAAGTGGTATCTAGAGCTATCAACTCGGCCTCCATGGTGCTTCTAGAAATAATAGTTTGCCTAGTGGATCCCCAGGCAATAGCAGCACCGCCAAGAAGAAAAACGTATCCAGTAGTTGATTTTAAATCATGAGAATCAGTGACCCAATTAGCATCACTGTAACCCTCAACCACCTCAGGGTATTCAGTGAACATCAAAGAGAGATTAAGTGTTCCCTTTAAATATCGGAATACTCTTTCTAAGGCTACCCAATGAGATTGATCAGGATTTTGATTATATCTACTCAGCCTTCCTACAGCATAGGCAATATCAGGTCTTGTTCTGTTTGCTACATACAAGAGAGATCCTATAATTTGAGAATACTTTAATTGATTAATTGGGTCACCTAAATTTTTCTTTAGGTGAAAGTTAGGATCAAAAGGAGTAGATATTGATTTAAGATTGGAATAACCAAACTTCTTGATCATTTTTTCTATAGAATGAGAAAGAGAGAGAGCTATCCCTTCATGGGACTTGATAAGCTTCATCCCTAGGATTACATCCGCTTCACCTAAATCTTTCATGTCAAACTTAGAAGAGAGGAAAGATTTAACACTTGAAATAATTTCAAGAGATGTTCCAAAAATTAAAATATCATCGACATATAAGCAAAGGATTACACAATCATTATCGATGATCTTAGAATACACACACTTATCATGATTATTGATTTGAAATCCAAAAGATAAAATAATTCGATCAAATTTCTCATGCCATTGTTTAGGAGCCTGTTTAAGACCATAAAGGGACTTGATAAGTTTACAAACCTTGTCTTCTTGTCCCTTTACAACAAAACCTTCAGGCTGTTCCATATAGATCTCCTCCTCAAGATCTCCATTTAGGAACGCAGTCTTCACATCCATTTGATGAATGATTAACTTATGAATGGAAGCAATAGCAAGTAGTGATCTAAGGGTTGTTATTTTAGCTACAGGAGAATAAGTATCAAAGAAATCTAACCCTTTCTTTTGATTATACCCTTTGGCTACTAATCTAGCCTTATACTTTTCTATTGAACCATCAGGTCTAAATTTCTTCTTAAATACCCACTTACACCCTAAAGGTTTGCTTCCAGGGGGTAAATCAGATAAGATCCAAGTTTCATTTTGTAAGATTGAATTAAATTCAGAAAAGATAGCTTCCTTCCAAAAAGGAGCATCAGGAGAAGACATCGCCTCTGGAAAAGAAGAAGGTTCACCTTCGACTAGGAAAGTAAAGAAACCTTCACCAAGATCTTTTTCTTTCCTTATCCTTGAACTTTTTCTAAGTTCAGAAGGTTCACCTTTAGGATTAGATCTTTCCTTTTCCTTGACTCATTAGATAAACCAGCTTCAAAAGAATCATGAACCAAGAAAGGATTAGAAAGAGTTGATTTGGTACTTGGTTCTTGAAAGGAAAAACATTTTCAAAATAAGTAGCATCTCTAGATTCGATAAGAGTGTTATTTGAGATGCCACTTATATCAGAGTTTATCACTAGGAACCTATTTGTACTGCTATCTAAGGAATAACCTATAAAGATAGCATCTACAGTTTTAGGTCCTATTTTTCTTCTCTTGGGTTCAGGTATTCCTACCTTAGCTAAGCATCCCCACACTTTAAGATAATCTAGCCTGGGTGTTCTACCTTTCCAAAGCTCAAAAGGTGTTTTAGGACTATCTTTAAAGGGTATCCTATTTAAAATATAACATGCAGCTAAAAGAGCTTCCCCCCACAAGTTTTCAGGTACGCCTGAACTTATTAACATTGAGTTAACCATATCCATTAATGTACGATTTTTTCGTTCAGCTACACCATTAGATTGAGGAGAGTATGGTGGTGTAACTTCATGAATAATCCCATATTCTTGACAAAATAGAGTCATATCATTTGAAGTGTATTCACCACCGCGATCTGACCTAAATTTCTTAAGCTTTTTCTCAGTTTGGGTTTCAGCTTCTACCTTATAAATCTTAAACTTATCTAATACTTCATCCTTAGATTTTATCAAATATATGTGACAATATCTTGAGAAGTCATCTATGAATGTTACAAAGTAACGACTTCCTCCTAGGAAACTTGGTAGAGTCACATACATCGCTATGGACTAATTCAAGAAGTGTTGAACTCCTATTTACTGATTTAAAAGGTTTTCTAGGCATCTTAGCTTGAATACAAATCTCACATTTAAACTTTCTATCAATATGAACCTTAGGAATTAGATTAAGATTTGTCATGTAATGAATACGATCAAAATTCACATGACCAAGTCTATTATGCCAAACATTTGAAGATTCAACATTAAAAAGAAGAGAACTTTTATTAGATAACTTAGAGGATACATTTAATTTAAAAAGACCTTCACATACAAAACCTTTACCAACAAACTCATTGTTACGAGTAATTACAACTTTATTTGACTCTAGAACAATTTTATATCCTCTAGATATAAGAAGAGATCCACTAATCAGATTTCTTCTAACACTAGGAACTAACAACACTTCATGAAGGACCAGGATTTTTCCAGATGTCATCTTTAGATCCACTTGACCTTTCCCAAGCACTTGTGCTGAAGAGTTATTCCCAAGTGTCACACCTCCTCCACTTGATTCCTGAAAGGTGGAGAACCAGGAGTGATCAAAACAAACATGAACATTAGCTCCTGAATCAAGCCACCAATCACAAGAAAATTGGATTGAGTTAATTAAGTATTTTGAATTTACCGACCTAAAAGAAGGCTCAACACCACTCTCAACCACGTTAACTTGTGGTTTGGTTGATTTCCTCAATGGTTCAGTCTTTCGGTGGTAGCAGTCCTTCGCCACATGATTTGTCCTTCCGCACACAAAGCAGAATGTGCCTTTATAATTCTTTGACTTCTGATTCGGTCGGTTCTGATTTGATCGGTTCTGAGGAGGTTTGTATGATTGGTTGGAATTAGATTGAAATTTTTCTTCTTAAAATTCTTTCTCTTAGGTTTGAATTGATTTGGAGTTGGATTTGACTCGGTCAAATTGATTTTAGGTCCAAGGTCGGTCTTTTGATTTTGATTTAGCTTAAGTCGGTGTTCCTCTTCTATCCTAATAGAGTTAATCACTTCTGTAAGGGTCAAGCTACCTTGCTTATGACTTAGCTCTCGAGCAAAGGATGACCAAGATGATGGAAGAGAATCTACTAAGGCTTGGACCTTATAGTTTTCAGAAAAACTACAGCCTGTCAATTCTGACTTTCTAAGAAATCTTGGAATTCATGAATTTGTATGCTAATGGGTTTGGAATCTACCATTATGTACTTTCGAAATTTTGAGATAGTGAATCTATCTAGACCAGCATCAACCATCCCATATTCAGCCTCAAGAGCATCCCATAGTTCCTTAGCAGTTTTAGTAGGAAGGTAGACATCATAAAGATTATCAGATAGGGCACTTAAAATTCTATGTCTACAATGAAAATCTATTTCTTGGGGTGTTTTTGATGAAGATGAGGCATCAACTATACTAGAAGAACCTTTGACTATTAGATTTGGGATCTGATAAGTCTATGGCTGAAAATAAACCTAAAGTGGTAAGCCAGTATTTCACTTGGCTTTGCCACCTCCTAAAGAATGATCCATTAAATTTTTTCGGTTTGATTGCACTAAGATCATCAGAACCCATTTTGAAAAGGTTGGTTTCTTAATTCGTTCACCACAACCAAAAAGTATTTGAATTTTTTCAAATTAATAACTTTTCAGATATTTCTAGATTTTAAATTTAAATTCAAAGGAATTAAATCTAGAAACTATTTGCAATAATAATCAAACGACTAAGCAATAATTAACTCAAATAATTCAATTCTAAATTTAAGTTTAATTTTTTTTTAATTTTAAATTTGAATTTTAAATTTTAAATTTTAAATTCAAAACTAATTCTAAGGCTTAGATTCAAAAATAAGATTTTTTTTTTTTATAATAAAATCTAGCACTTTCTAATGATAGCAAAACTTGTCCTTAGCTGTTAGAAAAAAAATTTTTTTTTTCTTTTGCAAAATTCATTTATTAGAAAAATGCTAGATAATTAATCAGAAAAGTTATACTAGAAATTTAGATTAAAATCAAAAATAAAAAGAATCAAACTGGTCGAGGTGTGTTAAACACTGCCCTAAGGACAAGTTTTCGCCCCCTCGTGCGGGTTGTTGGCGAATTGTCCCCAAGGTACAACGGATTCGATCCTCCTACCGCGAGCACGATCGGGTGGAGGTTCCTTCATATGCCCAAATAAAATAATAAAATAGTTTAAACAATCTTTTACCACCAGTAGTTTGTTGAGACAGATTTTCTTGGTTAGACTCTTGAGACAGTATGGATTTGCAGCAACAAGATCTTCAAGGATTGGAATTGCAGCAATAAGATCTTCAAGGATTGGATTTGCAGCAACAATATCTCCAGGAACAAGATCTCCAAGGATTTCAGCAACAAGATCTTTAAGGATTTCAATAACAAGGATTTTGTAGTAAAGGATTTGCAGTAACAAGATTTGTGGCAATGGTTTTTTTTTTCTTTTTTTTCACTACTTTTTCCTTAGATTATCCATATATTTATATAAGAAAAATATTACCGTTTCTCCTTGTTACCGTTTCTTCCCAACGGAAGGAAAAATGGATTTCTGAAAATCATGGAACGCTCGCTGTGAGCGTTCCGCAAACGCTCATCGCGAGCGCGTCCGAAAATCACGGAACGCTCGCTGCGAGCGTTCCGCAAACGCTCATCGCGAGCGTTTCGTTTGAGCGCGTCCCACGCGAGCATTTAATGCTCGCGTGGGTCAGTTACCACCCCACTTTCTTTTTTTTTTTTTTTTTTTTTTTAAGCTTTTAATAAACGGTAAGTCAACATATTTCTCATCGTTTTTATCTCGATCCAGAGTCCAGGCCATTTCATATAGTATAGCATTTTTCTTGTTTTTTAGCACTCCGCCAACTTTTTAGCCAACTTTTACGTAGGAATGCCTTCGATTATGGGTCGTTGACAATTTTATCTCTGATTATATCTCACAACAGCTTATATATATACACGAGAACGTACTAAAGGTGGGGCTTAATAAGATAAGATAAGAACCTTGGGTCTCCAAATTAATATTAAAGAGCATGCAGGAGCCAAAAATAAAATAAAATTCCTTTCCAAGCAAAATAATTAATATACTCCAGTACACAGCCTTTACTCAATGGCTATAATTGATGTTGTTGATGGGCAGCGTCGGCTTGCTATGGCAACAAAAACAAAGGCACCATGATTGCGGCAGCAAGCGACGTCTTCTATTGCAAGGGCGAAGATACTCTGTGACCTGCACCGGTCCAACCAACAAAGGCGTAGCCCAACCGTGCAAGGGCACCAGCGTGGTGGTGACCATTGTCGACCAGTGCAAGGATTGCAAGGGCACCATTGACCTCTTTCAGGAGGCCTTTGCCATCATTGCTGATCCTGACGCTGTCAAGATCAAGATCAACTATAACCAGTAAGTCCTAATTGAATCTTTGCACTACAACAAAGTTGAGTTTTTTTGTTTGACAAACTTATTATGACGGTATATTTTTATAGCTATACTTTTTTTATAACGATAAAATTAAAATTAAAGTCATCGTAAAAAACTATTTGTTATGGCGTAAATACATTTCATCGTTAAAAATTCGTTTATAACGATGAAATAATTTTTCATCGTTATAATTAAGATTTTAATAAAAAAATTATTATTTTTTTACCGTAATAATTAATAATTACAACGAAATATAATTTCATCGTAATAGATTTAATTTTTTTTTTGCGCTATTACAATAATCATCATAATAGGTTACTAATTTGCCGTAATAGGAAGCTATAGGTTACAAGTTATTTTCGCTATAATAGCTGCTTATTACAATGAAAAGTTTTACCGTAATAGGTTACAAGTTATTACGGTAAATTATTTTCATTGTATAGCTTCCTATTATGACGAAACTAATTCGTCATAATATATTTTATTTAAATTATTTTTTTTAAATTTATAATGATGATATATTTTCACTGTTACGATGTAAATAATTTATTATAATATATAAATTATTACAATAATAATTTATTATGATGACTTTTGTATGTTTCATAATAAATTAATTTATCATAATAGCCATTTCTCCTTTAGCATCGATCTTCTATTGCAGTAGTAGTAGACCAGCAGTACGTACGTAGCGCTAAACGTGGAAGTTGTTAATGAATAGCTACTGCATGATGGCTCAATTATGGACTTGCTCAAGCTTATGCAATTGAAAATGGAGCATATATAGTTCAAGCTGCTGCTGCTGCTGTTATTCCTTGAGTAATCTCAAAGAGAGAAGCAGCATGCAGCAGCTGATCGATCGGGCTCTCAATTTGAGAGCGATCGAGCTGGTTCAAAGGGCTATAGAACATCAGTAGCTGAACTTGGCAAGAACGTAAGGTAGTCTAAACTCACCAAATTAGAAGTAGACAGTAAATTAACCATGATATTTCTACAGTATATTATGTTTAGATCCGGTGTTGTTTTTTCTCATATTTTCCAATGTTTTGCAGGGTCTGAAGACTACACAGGCCTTCCAAGGAAGTGCTGCTAGCAGCGAAGATGCCAAGCTTTCCGTAAAATTAATAGGAATAAATATCGTTCTGGTCGATCTGATGGCATGTAATTAACTACTATAAAGGGATGCGTAACATGCATGCATTTTGTGCCAACAAAATGCATAGCTTTATGGACTAAATAAAGTGGTTCCTATTTCTAAGCATTGAGTTCTCTACTTTGTTTTGAACAATTTTACATTGTTGTGAACAATATTTTGACAAGCAGTTTTAGGAAAGTGTGCGCATATTAATATATATTTAATAGCTTGGGCATCAAAATTTATAAGTTTATCTTTCTTTTTAAGAGAACTTTGGAGGGAAAAAACCTACTTCATCTTCATTTTCGGCAAAATAAACAATTTTAGATCTTTGAAGTATCATATATCCGGATACGCTTGTAATATATAGCTTTATGAACATCTGAGAATTCATAGTGCACCTCAAAGTTTGGACCAAGTTTAAGCTCAAATCTCAAACATAACCAACTAAACTCAGGGCTAGTTGAATCAAGCTCAGCATTAACAAATTAGGTTAAGTTGAGATTTTTAAAACAATGTTAATTGGAGCTAATTAAACCTTCATGTAACCTTGCGCGATAATTAAGCGGCATGAACCTATCCTCTGTTACAAATGTTCAGCATTATATGATCCAATAAAATTTTATCAAAATTTAGAGGTAAATAATTGTAACGATCCATACACTTCCACCATCCAACATAGAAGCTTCAAGAATCTGGGCTTACTGAATGTATCACCCCGCCTAAAGTCCATTCACTCATCGATATGCCTGGATGCCTTTGTCATGTGCTCATAGTCATATAAAGTATAAACCCTTCGGTATATAATATACTTCTCTTGAAACACCCACGAAGAGGAATCCAGCGAGCAAGATGACTGTAATAATATATATATATAACTGAGTTCGCGATAGCGAAACCGTACGTGAAGTTGCAGTCCAGGAGTCCAGAAATAATATTAATTCCCATTCATTCACAAGGCCAAGTCATGTTAATTTGTCACAACAAACTCGACTTCGTAAGTGAATGTTATGCTCTCATTCTCCTTGATCACTTGAAATTATCAAAAGTTGATGGACAGGACGACCGGGCTAATGCTGTCATGCAGACTATCACGTAGTGCTGCTTCTGCTGGTCTCACGAACTATATATAACTGTAGATTTTAGGTGGTTGAAAATATAAAACCGTAGCATCCAAACCGAAACCGGTGGAAAACCAACATGAAATTTGATGTGGCTGATCAAGCGTTGTCAGAATAAACAATAACAGTGACTGACGGAGGCCCTCTCGGCCTCCGAAGCCCCTTCTCTCGGTGTCAGCCTCAAGCCACAGCTCCCGAGCCTCATGAACAGTATCTCAACTCCCGAGACCCAAGGGTTTCGGGCTGCGTGAGCAGTGCTTGGCCTCGAGTTCCGCTCTTGGCCTTAAGCCACGGCTCCCGGGCCTCATAAACAGTATCTCAACCCCCGAGACCCCCTTGGTCTCGGGCTGCATGAACAGTGCTTGGCCTCGAATTCCATCCTCGGCCTCAAGCCACGGCTCCCGGGCCTCATGAACAGTATCTCAACCCCCGAGACACCCTCGGTCTCGGGCTGCGTGAACAGTGCTTGGCCTAGAGTTTCGCCCTCGACCTCAAGCCATGGCTCCCGAGCCTCATGAACAGTATCTCAACCCCCGAGACCCGCTCAGTCTCGAGCTACGTGAGCAGTGCTTGGCCTCGAGTTCCGCCCTCGGCCTCAAGCCACGGCTCTCGGGCCTCATGAACAGTATCTCAACCCCCGAGACCCCCTCAGTCTCGGGTTGCATGAGCAGTGCTTGGCCTCGAGTTCCGCCCTCGGCCTCAAGCCACGGCTCCTGAGCCTCATGAACAGTATCTCAACCCCGAGACCCCCTCGGTCTCGGACTGCGTGAACAGTGCTTGGCCTTGAGTTCCACCTCGGCCTCAAGCCACGGCTCTCGGACCTCATGAACAGTATCTCAACCCCGAGACCCCCTCGGTCTCGAGCTGCGTGAGCAGTGCTTGGCCTCGAGTTCCACCCTCGGCCTTAAGCCACGGCTCCAGGGCCTCATGAAAAGTGTCTCAACCCCCGAGACCCCCTCGGTCTCGGGCTGTGTAAACAGTGCTTGGCCTCGAGTTTCGCCATCGGCCTTAAGCCACGGCTCCCGGGTCTCATGAACAGTATCTCAACCCCCGAGACCCCTTCGATCTCGGGCTGCGTGAACAGTGCTTGGCCTCGAGTTCCACCCTCGGCCTCAAGCCACAACTCTCGGGCCTCATGAACAGTATCTCAACCCCCGAGACCCCCTCAGTCTCGGGCTGCGTGAACAGTGCTTGGCCTTGAGTTCCACCCTCGGCCTCAAGCCCCGGCTCCCGGGCCTCATGAATAGTATCTCAACCCCCGAGACCCCCTCGGTCTCGGGCTGTGTGAATAGTGCTTGGCCTCGAGTTCTGCCCTTGGCCTCAAGCCACGGCTCCCAGGCCTCATGAACAGTGTCTCAACCCCCAAGACCCCCTCGGTCTCGGGCTGCATGAATAGTGTTTGATGCATGATTCGGCCCACTCTGGGCCACCTGGCACACTCATGTAATCCGCCGTACATCCATAGCAAGGTGCGGCCATACCTCATAACGGTGTATGGTCCATCACATGTCTGCCACTATGCACGGCCATATCCTGTTACAGCGTACGGTTCACCAACTGCCCGCAACTGTGCGCAGTCACATCCAACGGTGGCGCACACCACGTACAACCATCGGCGTGAGACACCTGGGAGGCCGCACTGGCAGGTGACGCAGGACACCTTCGGCATGCACGACGACAGTACGATCAGTCACTGTCAGCCTCATCTTTTGTCCATTATTGAATGGGACACCTTGAAATCAGCAATCTACGGGAAAGGAAGGGTGTATCTTCGAACAGGTATAAAAGCACATATTCTCACTATGAGTAAGGATTCTGAACTCTAGCTTTCTAGCCTCTTTCTTCTAGTTAACTTTTGTCTGTTCCCGAGTGACTGACTTGAGCGTCGGAGGGTCCCCACCGGAGCATCCGGTCTCCAGGGACTTTTCTTGCAGGAGTCCGGCGAGGAGGACGTCCGTTTCCCCTGCGCTCGAGGAAAGTGACTTGGCGTCAATAGATTGGCGCACCAGGAAGGGGGGTGAAGAGAAAGACATCGAACCGACAATCTGCAACCTCTCTCTCTTCGAGCCCTTGAGCTATGGTGACAACCCGTGCGAAAGGGATCTCTGTCAGCTGTGCTGGGGGGCAGCGCCAAGAAGCCGATCCGTTGATGGTTGCCCCCTCAGCTCCCACGGCTGGTGCCCTGGCACCGTCGCGTCTCCAGGAGGCTGGACCATCCGCTCCCCCGATCGGTGTCCCTACTCCTCCTCCCCAGCAGCTCCAGGAAGACCGGTTTGCCGCTTTAGCCACGCAAGCTCAATCCCTGGCGATGGCGGTTCAAGGCCTGCAGCACCAATAGGTGGCCCCGCGGTAGCCGGAGCTGTATCCATCGGTTCTGGGGTGGTGCAACCCAGCCAGCATTCCTCCCGAAGGAGATCACCGGTCCCGGAGGCTCGCCACCGTCATGCCTCGCCCAAACCCCCCCACCGAGGAGCCTCTAAGAGACCCCGATCGCCTTCTCGCCACGCCAGTGTTTTTCCTAAGCGACGGCACGGAAAGGAGGTGGAGCGCCCCTGCCGACATCGCCGTCACCCTTCCTCGTCCTCAGAATCCTCGGGGGAGGGGTCCTTCGATGGAAGGATAGCTCACCGAGCCGAGCGTCGACTCGACGAGTATAACCAGCGGTTGGAGGAACTCAGCCGCCGAATCACTCACCTGCCAGAGGCGGACTATGACAGCCGGCCACCGCTGTCCCGCCGCATCATGGAAGAGCCCATCTCCACCCGGTTCCGCCTCCCCCAGCTGGATCCGTATGATGGAACCACGATCCCCTGGACCACCTGGAAAGTTACAAGGTTCTCATGCAGGTCCAGGGGGCCACCGATTCGCTCATGTGCATCGCCTTCCCTGCCACCCTGAAGAAGGCCGCCCGAGCTTGGTACTCTCGCTTGACGCCGTGGAGTATTGATTCTTTCCGTCAGTTGGAAAGAGCCTTCTTGGCCCATTTTGATGTCTGTCGGAAGATTTCAAGGGTGGCTAACAGCCTCTTCGCTGTCCAGCAAAAGAGCGGCAAGTCCTTGCGGGATTACGTTGCTCGGTTCAAAGAGGCAACCCTGGATGTCTACAATCTTGAAGACTCAGTGGCCACCTTGGCCTTGAATCGAGGGCTCCGTCCGTCTCGCTTCGCGTACTCCCTTAATAAGAAGCCGCTCGGATCTTATGCCAAACTTTTGACTCGGGCCCAGAATTATACCCGCGCCGATGAGGCTGATTCCTCTCGGTGCGAGGCGAGCGGGAGTGTCCTCAAGAAGTCGACCCGCCTTGAGCCTGTTGAAGTTCGACCCAGGAAGCCCGAACCTCCCCGCCGACCAGACAACCGTCCTCAAGTCCCAGCACAAAGAGGCGGGCACTACATTCCTCTGCTCGCCCCTATATCGCACATCCTGCTCGAGATCAGGGAGAGTCTTATTTTCAATGCTCACCTCCGATGAACCCAAAAATCCCATGCAACAAGAACCTTTACTGCCGCTATCAACGACACGACAACTGTCGCCAGCTGAAAAAGGTGATAGAGGATCTTATCCAGCATGGCCATCTGGAAAAGTTCGTTCGAAGGAACAACCCGGATACTCCTGGTCTGTCAGGGCCTCCGCCGCCGATGATCGACAACGCTCCAACTAAGAAGACGGTGGCGATGATTTATTGGGGGGCAGGCTGCCCGCCCAAAAGGCCAAGAGGATTGGGGGAGTTAGATCCTATAATTCATTTTTCTAAAAAGGACTTAGAGGGGGTGGTGAAAAAAATGATGATAGCATCGTCATGTCCATGGCGATTGCTAAGCACCCTGTAAAAAGAATTTTGGTTGATAGTGGGAGCTCGGTGGATGTTTTGAGTTATAATGCTTTTGTTCGCATGAACCTGTCGCCCAACATGCTCTGACCCATCGCCACACCCTTGATGGGGTTCACTGGAGACTCCATGAAAGTTGAGGGGGAGGTCACTCTTCTTGTCATGGCTGGCATGGCCCTGCACCAAAGCACAGTCTTCATGAACTTCCTGGTGGTCCGAGTACCCCTCGCCTATAATGCAATCCTCGGGAGGCCTGGGCTCAACCTTTTGGACGCTGTCATATCCACTAAGCGACTCCTCGTAAGGTTTCCCACTAGGGAGGAGTAGGGGAGATGCGGGGGGAGCAGAACCCACCTCCGCTTTGCTACCACATGGCCTCCAGTCCGCAGGGGGTGGTGCCTGCACTTGCACCGGAAGCGCTAGACCCCCGGGACCTAGAGAGAGAGGAGAGCCGGCCGAGCACCTGCTTGCTTTCCCTCTTGGGGAGGACCAAGCAAGGATGATTCGGATCAGAGCCCTACTCTCGGAGGAGGCCCGTGACCAGCTCCTCGCTTTCTTGCGGGCTAATGCTGATGTCTTCACCTGGTCAGTGTCCGATATGCCTGACATTCCGGAGGAAGTGATTACCCACCGCTCAACATTAAGCCGGAGTGCTGACCCATTCGGCAAAAGAAGAGGAGCTTCGCTCCTGACAGGCAGAAGGCCGTGGATGAGGAGGTGCGAAAGTTGTTGGCAGCCGTCATATCCGTGAGGTGCACTACCCCGACCGGCTAGCAAATGTCGTGATGGTTCGCAAGGCCAGTGGGAGCTGAATGATGTGCGTGGACTTCACTGATCTCAATAAGGCATGCCCAAGGACAGCTTCCCACTGCCCCGGATAGACCAGCTAGTGGACGCCACATCCGGGCACGAAACTCTTAGCTTCATGGACGTATTTTCAGGGTACAACCAAATCAGGATGAACACAGCTGATGAAGAAGCCACCTCCTTTATTACTGAAAAAGGATTTACTACTACAAGGTGATGCCGTTTGGGTTGAAGAATGCCGGAGCCACCTATCAGGGTTGATGAATAAGGTCTTTGAGGACCAGATCGGGCGTAACATGGGGGTGTACGTGGACGATATGCTGACCAAGAGCACCAGTGCTGCTGACCACGTCGCCGACCTCGCAGAGACCTTCAACAACCTGCGCCGGTACCGGATGAGGCTAAACCCCCGTAAATGTGCTTTTGGGGTGGCAGCAGGCAAGTTTCTGGGCTTTATGGTGATCCAATGGGGGATCGAAGCTAATCCCAACAAGATTCGGGCTATCTTGGACATGAGGCCCCCAGCTAATAAGAAGGAGGTGCAATGCCTAACCGGGAGGGTTGCAGCCTTGAGTCATTTCATGTCAAGGTCGGCAGAAAGGTGCCTGCCCTTCTTTAAGGTGCTGCGCAAGGTCAACAGCTTCGAGTGGACAAAAGAGTGTCAGGACACCTTCGAAGAGTTGAAGCATTTTCTATCCACTCCCCCGCTGTTGTCCAAGCCAAGGGGCAGAGAAGAGCTCTTTCTATACCTTGCAGCCTCCCAGACCGTCAGTTCTGTGCTCGTGCGTATGGATGCCGATGGAGTACAGAGGCTGGTCTACTACACCAGCAAGGTGCTTCATGATGCGAGACCAGATATTCCAGGACTGAGAAGATCATATTTGCCCTGGTGTCTCTGCCCAGTGCTTCCGACCCTACTTCCTAGCTCATTCCATCGTGGTGCTCACGGACCAACCTCTTCGGACCATCTTATCCCATCCGGACACCTCTTGTCGGTTAGCCAAGTGGGCCATCAAGCTGAGCGAGTTTGACCTATCTATTCGACCAAGGTCTGCCATGAAATCTCAAGTGTTAGCTGATTTCTTGGTCGAGTGTTCTTGGACCGAGAGATGTTCGAAGGAATCGCGTCTGGAGGTGCACGTGGAATCCTCCTCGATCAAGGAACCAGGGAAGGAAGACTAGATCTTGCATGTAGATGGAGCAGCAAATTCTCAAGGAAGCGGGGCCGGGCTCATCCTTGCGAGCCCCAAGGGAGAGGTGGTGGAGTACGCCCTTCGGTTTCAGTTTTCAGCCACTAATAACCAAGCGGAGTATGAAGCCCTGTTGGCAGGAATGAGGCTAGCTGAGGAGCTCGGTGCGGGCATCTGAGGGCCTTCACCGACTCGCAGCTCATTTCTAGGCAAGTGACTGGGGAATACGAAGCCAGAGACTCGACCATGTCCCACTACCTAAGCAGAGTGCAGTCCCAAGCCTCTCGGTTCTCTTACTTCCGCATTAGCTACATTTCCCAGCGGAACGCTAGGGCCGACGCGCTATCCCGGTTAGCCACCTCGGCCGACGAGACCCTAGGAAGAACGTATGTGGAGCACTTGCAGACCCCGAGCATCGAAGCCGCGGATGAAGCACTGCCGGTTGAACAAGGGCCCTCATAGATGGATGCCTATGTCCGGTATTTGGCCGACGACACTCTCCTAGAAGACCCTGCCGAGGCCAGGCTACTCAGACGGTGGGCTTCGAAATTCCTGATGATGGACGGGAAGCTTTATCGAAGATCATTTTCTTACCCGGTCCTTAAATGCGTCGGACCAGTCGAAGTAGACTCTATCTTGTGGGAAATCCATGAGGGCATCTGCGGGAGTCACCTGGGGGCAGGACCCTAGCTTACAAGGCCTTACGACAGGGGTACTACTGGCTGACCATGAGAGAAAATGCGGCCGAGCTTGTTAAGAACTGTGATAGCTGCCAGCCCACGCCAATATTCAGCGACAGTCGTCATCTCAGCTGACCCCCCTGGCGGCACCTTGGCCCTTCGCCCAATGGGGTATGGACATCTTGGGACCATTCCCCCAGCCTCCGGACAGCGCAAGTTCCTCTAGTGGCCGTCGATTACTTCACCAAGTGGATTGAGGCCGAAGCCCTTGCTAAGATCACTGAGAGTAAGGTAAGATCTTCTTTTGGAAGTCTATCATATGCCGGTTCGGACTACCACACACTCTGGTCACCGACAATGGCCGTTTTGACAATGCGCCCTTCCAGGAATTCTGCTCCGAACTGGGCATACATCAGAGATTCACTTCCGTCGGCATCCTCAAACCAACGGAGCGGCCGAAGTAACTAATCGTCATTCTAAGGACTGAGAACCCGACTGGATGATTGCAAGGGGCGGTGGTGGAGGAACTCCACAATGTGCTATGGGCCTACCACACAACGCCATGAGCTCCCACCGGAGAGACCCTATTCAGCCTGGTCTTCGGGTCCGAAGCTGTCATCCCGATGGAGATAGGTTCCCGAGCCCTCGGTGGAGTCGTACAGTGCGGAAGATAACCGGACCAGCTACGAGCCAACCTCGACCTGGTGGAGGAGGTGCGAGACCGAGCACGACTTCGGATGGCGGCTATCGGCAATGAGCCGCCAAATATTACAATGCCCGCATGCGCCCCAAGACCTTCTTGCCGGGAGACCTGGTCCTTCGAGCTGAAATCTCGAGGCCGACGGAAGGAGGCAAGCTAGCTCCGAACTGGGAGGGGCCCTACCGGATCGCCGAAGCACTTCATCATGGAGCATATAAGGTTGAAGAATTGGATGGGAGGCCGCTCCCCCGGACGTAGAACGTTGACAATCTCCGTTGGTACTATCAATATACATTTCCTTCTTGCATTAAATACCGTACTTGTATTCTATTGGGTTCTCACCCCTCATTTTCACATCAATGAATTGAGTTCTAGCACCTCAGTTTTTCCACAAAAAGCCCTGGGCAGCCAGGCATGAAGCCCAGTGTACCACTGGCAGAGCGATGTACCATCGGCTCTCGACAACTACAGCCTGACCCCGATCGGCACAAAAAGCTCAGGGTCAGCCAGGCATGAAGCCCAGTGTACCACCGGCAGAGCGATGTACCATCGCTCTCGACAACTAAAGCCCGACCCCGGTCGGCACAAAAAGCCCTGGGTCAGCCAGGCACGAAGCCCAGTGTACCACTGGCAGAGCGATGTACCATCGGCTCTCAACAACTAAAGCCCAACCTCGGTCGGCACAAAAAGCCCTGGGCCAGCCAGGCATGAAGCCCAGTGTACCACTGGCAGAGCGATGTACCATCGGCTCTCGACAACTAAAGCCCGACCCCCGGT
>UESW01003858.1:1915848-1983549 GCA_900491605.1 Calamus simplicifolius
AATCAAAACTTATAAGCTTTCTCAAGGGGATATCATCAATCTAAATTAACAGGACGTGGATTCCTTCAACTATTAATATTCACCATATATATAATGTTATTGCCTAACCCATTGAGTTAATTGACTCATCTAGAATCTCACTCTATGTGTAATCAAAGCAATAATCACTACATACACATATCTAGAAATAGAATTCGGATTAAGAGCATAAGTAATCATAATATTCATGAGTTTTAAATTATGTTATAAAGTCAGTATAAAATAATTAACTCAACTGGGTCCTGTTCAATACACACAAAGTGTACTAGCACAAATAGTTAGAATAAACCATTCCCCGTAGTCAAGACAGACCTACTAAAAATTTGTGCTATAGTTCTACTGATGGTGTGTCCAATTCCATCTAAAACTGTGAACAATAAACTTGTATTCCAAAAGAACCGATGATCTAGTCTTCTGTGTGTAAGCCGTACTCTACACACTAGATCAAATACTCTTTGTAATACTAGACACATGCACATATATATATATATATAGTAAATGGCACACATTGCTCAAAATAAATTCTCATTAAAATGTAAAGACATAACATAAAGCATATCTTTTAGTCTATATCTCATCAGATACATGGTGTCATCATAGCCACTAGGATCAGCACGTCTCTGAAATATAGAGCTGATCAGGCTCGATACAGAATGCTACTCAATAAAGCTATTAAAAAAACTAATTAAAATAAGTAATTAACTTAAAAACATAAACATATAGTTACAATTATATACTTACAGCCCATCGGCATCCAATCGAAGTACATTGCGACCGACCAAAGAAGAACTCTCAGAGGTCTGTGCCGATTGGGTAGAGGAGAATACAGGATGAGCATCGATGCCTGGAGAGGTGGAAGTCCGTGCGTCAAGGCTGGTAGTGGGATGTGATGCAGCAGGGCTATGTTCGTCAGGGGTAGATCTACTTCGGTCCGTCATACTGTAAATACTAAAGATTAATGCAATGCAATATAATTACGAATAATTAATAACATATAAAAATTTAACACTTATAAAAATAAATCGAAATTGAATGAACCTATATCTTTAACCAGTGTCATTTGTTTCGTGAAATATTGGTTCAACATCCGATGCCGTATCGGACTGTGATTCAGTTTCATTATCATCGGAAGGAACTGAACATTTGCATCCTCAATTTCTTGGACATCACCATTTGGATCTCTAAGTGATGTTTCAGGCCCTTGTGTCGTCCTCAATTGCATGCATTTCCATCTCATCCTCTTGAAATGCAGGGCACTAAGCTAAATAACAAATATTGTGCCTCTTTAATTGTCCGATAAATCAAGGCCGGGCCATGGCTACGATCCTTGACGTGCTATCCGGACCGAGGCCCAAGACCGGGGTCCGTTCAATCATTAGACTTCACAAGTAAGCAAGTGTCCTAAATGAATTCCACTTTCACTCCACTAGGACTTAGGTAAGGCCCTATCCCATTCAAGATTATTTTATGCGATATATTATTCTGCTCGAAATTATCATCGTTTACGTTTAAATTTCGACAGCAATTCCCCTTATGTTCTCCTAAATGTGTGGCTTATATGCCACACTAGGAGAACGTATTAGGATATACAACTGCAAGCTCAATTAATGATGACGAATAGCAGACAAACATATCGTAAAAAATAATCTCAAACTGTCCACTAGGACAATTTGAGAATTTGCAAGACTAAGTCTTACAAAGTCTCAAATGGATCTAAAGGTTATAGTGCTGAGAAATAATATGAAAAATCAAAAACAAACTGACATAGTATGTATGTCATATGAATTTACTTTAGATAAGTAAAAAATGGATTCAACCTGGCCTAAACTAAATCTGATTCAATCTAATAACTCAAATCACATAAAAGCTATGCTCTTATCTTAAATTCTTTTTTTAGGAGGAGTTTATTCTTTGAGTACTTGAATCTGAGTTTACTATATCAAATTTAATATTCTTGCATTAAATTTAGTTCTAAATGAGCTATATCATTTTTTCCTTCATGATATCAAATTTATTTTGATTGGTTGGTTTAGAATTAGGAATTATATCAAATTATGGTTTGCTATCAAATTTCTTTCAATTGAAGAACATGAATACTCTAATTTTTTTTCTAATTTGCTAAGAAAACGATTGTAACAATATTTCAAAACTAAATATTAAAATTTGCTAAGCCAAAATATATAGGTAATAAGAAATATAATTCATTAAAAATTTAATCATCTAAACTATCAAAACCATATAAATTGCATGATAAGTATTCTATAATAATATATCATGAACAATATTTCAAAAAATAAACAGATTCGATAACACAAGACATTTATAAATCTAAATATATAATTTTAAATATATCAAATATTATGCAAATATCAATTATGCATTACAAGATTATAGATTATGCAAATTTCTCTAATATTTCATGTAAAATTGAGTTCATAAACATAATAAATTAAATAAAAAAATTTCATAATGAATGAAAAAAACCCCACCTGGCCTCAAGGGTGGGGAAAAACCCCACCCCAATCATTTTTTTTTAAAAAAAAACCGGTAGCCTGGCCACCGCCGGCCATGACCGCCGCCGTGGCCATGGCCTCAGGGGTTGGGGAAAAACCCCACCCTGACTTTTTTTTTTTTAAACAGTGGCCTGGCCACCGTGCCCAGGCCACTGCCGGCCACGGCTGCTGCCGTGGCCGTGGCCTCAGGGGTGGGGGAAAAACCCCACCCGATATTTTTTTTTAAATGGTGGCCTGGCCACCGTGGCCAGGCCACCGCCGGCCACGGCCGTCGCCATGGCCATGGCCTCAGAGGTGGGGGAAAAACCCCGTCGGCCACGGCCGTCGCCATGGCCATGGCCTCAGGGGTGGGGGAAAAACCCCACCCTGACTTTTTTTTTAAAAAACGGAGGCTTGCCTCGCTAAATCGGGGACACCACCGAGGGTTCCTTGCACCGAGGAGGGCCACCGCCGGTGGGTTCCTAGCGTCGGGGGAGGGGGCGGGGGGAGCCGGAGGAGGGGCCGACGGGTTAGGGCAAGAAAAGGAAGAAGAAGAGCCGAGGGGGGGGGGCCGGGCGCGACTCAGGTTATATATTAGGGATTAGTGATGTATTTTCTGTCGCTAATCCCTTGCTAATTTTTTTTTAATTTATTATGGATTAGCGACGCAATTATGCGTCTCTAATCCATCGCTATATTGGCCGGCGGTAATTTTTTTAATTTTCTGGGAAAATTAGCAACGTAAATAATTGCGTAACTAATGCGTCGCTAATTTGGCGGCAATGATCGACGAGAAATTTTTTATTTTCTAAGAAAATGTGTCGCTAATGCGTCGCAATATTTTTATTTTATAATTATATTTTATAAAAATTAATTTTTAAAAATAATTGCGACACACCTTGTTGCGTCGCAATGTTTTATTTTTAATTTTTTTTATAATATTTATTTTTAAAAAAAATTGTGACGCAATGCTTGCATCGCTAAATTAAATTTTTTTAATTTTCTAATTTATTGTGTCGCTAATGCGTTGCTATTTAATAATTTATTTTTAAAAAAATTGCAACGCATCGATTTTGCATCGCAATATTTTTATTTTATAATTATATTTTATAAAAATTAATTTTTCTGAAAATAATTGTGACGCACATGGTTGCTCGTAAGTTTTTTTTTAATATTTTTTATAACATTTATATTTTTTAAAAATTGCGATGCAATACTTGCATCGCTAAATTTAAAATTAATTTTTTTTAATTTTCTGATTTATTGCGTCGCTAATGCGTCGCTATTTAACATAATTTATTTTTTAAAAAAATTGCAACGCACCGATTTGCATCGCAATATTTTTGTTTCATAATTATATTTATAAAATTAATTTTTCTAAAATAATTGCGACGCACATGGTTGCGTCGCAATATTTTATTTTTAATATTTTTATAACATTTTTTTTTAAAAAAATTGCGGTGCAATACTTGCGTCGCTAAATTAAAAATTATATTTTTTAATTTTTTGATTTATTGCATCGCTAATGCGTCGCTATTTAACATAATTTATTTTTTAAAAAAAAAATTACGACGCACTGATTTGTGTCGCAATATTTTATTTTATAATTATATTTTATAAAAATTAAGTTTTCTGAAAATAATTGTGACGCATCTGGTTGCATCACAATGTTTTATTTTTAAATTTTTTTATAACATTTATTTTTTAAAAAAAATTACGGCGCATACTTGCGTCGCTAAATTAAAAGTTAATTTTTTTAATTTTCTGATTTATTGCATCGCTAATGCGTCGCTATTTAACATAATTTATTTTTTTTTAAAAATTGCGATGCACCGATTTACGTTGTAATTTTTTTATTTCATAATTATATTATATAAAAATTAATTTTTCTGAAAATAATTGTGACGCACATGGTTACATCACAATGTTTTATTTTTATAGTTTTTATAACATTTATTTTTTTATAACATTTATTTTTTATAACATCCGACGGTTGCGATCGACCAAGCCATGATCCCGATCGGCGACGATCGATCTTGGACCGTTGTGATCAATCCGATCGGCGATGATCCGATGATTGCGATCGATCCAAGACATGAGCCCGATCGGCGACGATTGATCTCGGACCGTTGCGATCAATTCGATCGGCGACGATCCGATGGTTGCGATCGATCCAAGCCATGATCCCGATCGGCGACGATCGATCTCGGACCGTTGCGATCAATCCGATCGGCGATGATCTGACGGTTACGATCGATCCAAGCCATGATCTCGGTTGGCGATGATCGATCTCGGACCGTTGCGATCAATCCGATCGGCGACGATCCGATGGTTGCGATTGATCCAAGCCATGATCTCGATCGACGACAATCGATCCGATGCATGTAACAAAATTAATTTTTTTTTAAATAATTGCGGCGCATTTCATTGCGTCGCAATGTTTTATTTTTAATTTTTTTATCTTTTAATTATATTTTATAAAATTTATTTTATTTAAAAAAATTACGATGCATTATTTGCGTCGTTAAATTAAAAATTATTTTTTTTTATTTTCTAGTTTATTGCGTCGCTATTTAACATAATTAATTTTTTAAAAAAAATGGCGACGCACTGAGTTGCGTTGCAATATTTTTATTTCATAATTATATTTTATAAAAATTAATTTTTCTTAAAATAATTGCGACGCACGTTGTTGCGTCGCAATGTTTTATTTTTTTAAAAAATTACGACGCAATACTTACGTCGAAAATTAAAAATTATTTTTTTAAATTTTCTGATTTATGCGTTGCTAATGCATCACTATTTAACATAATTAATTTTTTTAAAAAATATTGCGATGCAAGAAAATATTTATTTCATAATTTTATTTTATAAATATTAATTTTTTTTTTAAAATAGCGACGTACTATTTGTGTCGCTAAATTAAAATTTAATATTTTTTAATTTTTTGAGATATGCATCTAAATGCATCGCTTGTTTTTTGTTGTTGCTAAGACTTCACAATTTGATCGCAATTTGGTGACACAAAGATCACTATCTCAGTATTTTTTTATTGTGATAATAGTCTAGTGGCAGAAGAGTTTTCGATGACAGCAGGAATTAATTAACTTTAGCAGATATTCTTCACCAAGGTATAAGTACATGCTCATGTAGCCAACAATTGTGAAATTAGACTTGCAGATTAAAATCACGTCGAACAGGTTCTTCATCTGATTCCGATCACGAAGGGCTGATCATCTATTTTTTTTCATTTTTTATTCATCAAACATGTCTTTATAATTATTTTTTGTTTTTTATAAGTATAAAATAAATTATTTTCAAAAATCAAACACAACATTAGCTTTTTTTATCTTTTCTCGTGAGATAGACTCATCTGGGAGGTCATTAAAACAGTATCAACGGCAACGAAATTAATGTCAGAGATCATGCCGCCCTTCATCATCTAGCTATTTAATTCGAACCTAAAAATTTGGTGAGGGGCCGTGGAACAATCTATTCCACGCTGGCGTTCTTATCCGCTTGTGAGAATCGTGGGCTCACCTCATGTGGATGCTGTCTTTCTGCCACATCACCACAAAAGCTGAGTCGGACTATCCTTCAGGAAAAGTCTGCACCGGAGGCATCTTCGGTGCACGAAGATGTGCACATTGATCGCTCGCTCGTGTCAACACACATATAAAATGCATCATAAAATGCATCAATAAGCCATGGTACGTGTGCTCACATCAAAAACGGTGCATAAAGACATCCCTATCCTTTATCCCAAGCTGCCCTTATGAGCCCAGCAACCTCGAACCATGGCTGGACCCAGAACAACCACACGTGGTTCCAAGAAGGACCAATAGCCTCATCCCAAATACAACAAGATCCCAAGCTTAATCTATGGCCGCCCAGCCACATGCAAACAAGTAAAACGTTTAAGACCCCTTTTCAACTGGGGACCCCAACCAATAATACAAGTCCTGGATAGGCTGGCAATGGAACAAAGAAGACCATCCGGTGCTGTGAACTTCCAAACCATGAGATCATTTCCTCCGGCCAAAGATACTGGAAAATGTTTGAATAGCTGGAAATTCTATTTAAATCATAGTGGTCCACCACCTTTTATGCCGGACAATCTTTACCCCTTGCAAAATTACATGAAAAAAAAAAATACTAGGGCATAATATCTCTAGCATGGTTCTTTTTTTTTTTTTCTTTTTTCTTTTTTCTTTGCAAAGAAAATGATGGTCATTCTCCCTGCTTTATTTCAACAAGAGAGTGAAAAGCACGCCATAAGACAATCTCAAATTGAATTCCATGAAAACTAGATGATTTGACACTACAAACAAAACTAAGAGCTTCAACAAGCTTACACAAACCAAACCAAGATATTTGGCAAGGTTACATAATGCCATGATGATTTATTCACACAGGGGCTCTAATCAAAAACAACTAAGCCCCAGTTACAGAATTATATACAGCTTCTAAGCAAGAAACAGGAATCTAACTGCTAGTCACAGACCAATGATTTGCATGGCATGCCCATCAACCTCTGCAACAAGAGAACCACAGCTTCTTCAAGAAACTGTGCCTGAGAGAGCTAAATCCCCAGCTTTTGAGGGTCTCAGTGGACAGTTAAAATCAATTTCGCTGTTTGAAGCCAAACTTAATAGCTCTGATTCTTCTAAGCCTTTGGCAGGGCCCAGACTGCAACTCTCTGTCCCATATTTTGCTAGTGCATCTTTGAATTTCTTGATCTGAAATCATTAGCAGTAATTAGAGGTCCAAAGTCTTGAGAAAAGAAACAACAAGACAGTTGATTCATGTCTTACAGTTGCAGTGGTACAGCTGAAGCCACAAACGCGACCTTCAGCACCTCTATAAAACCGAAAGAATGGCAGCACACGAATATGAAGACTCTGGCACATAGATTTGTGGTCTTCGTAATTGACTTTAAGAAATAATGAATTTGGGTTCAACTCTGCTAGCTGACAGATCTGCAAGAGAATTAACCAAATTTGATCAGTTCAACCAGTCCAACTTTTGGTTCAGGAAACAATTCTAGCATGCCCTCCTTCATGACAGTAAATCTGAAGGAAAAATTTCATAGAGCCTAACTATAAATATATCATGAGAACAACAACAGCCCCTTATACTTTTAACTATCATAATTGACTTGTGTGACCATCAAAGGACATCACAGATTTATAAAATTCTAGATATATCTACCTTAGGATGCAGAGTTCTGCAACCTCCACAGCCGGGAGAATAGAAGTCAACAATAACGAGTTTATCTCCAGCATTCAGCAATGTATCCACCAGTTGTTGTGCAGATTTAATCTCTGTCATGTTTGGGTTGGAACTCTTCTCCCACCACCTCAAAGCTCGTGAGACACAGGTTGAAGCCTAAGCCAAAAAATTTAATACCAGCTACAATTTCAACAGCAGAACAAATAACCCTGAAATTAAAGCATGGCTAGTAGATCATTCTTGGTTTAAGATATCAAAAGGATTTCAGAGTCAGCCATGAAGGGTTTTTGCGTAGATCTTATAAAATATTAGCGGATCAGAGTAATGCTTGAAAAAATAAAAGATCCATTTTTTTTTCATTTTCTTTTCTTTTTTTTTTTTGATTGAGAAAAATTTCATGATCCGACCACATTGTGGTCCCTTTTAAAGGTGTGAAATCTTCTGTTCAAAATGGATGGCACAAGAGCATACAACAAGTAGTCATTGTAATTCAAGAACATAAATCACTGGAACTAGAACCTGGAGAAAAACATAAAACGATAATATTCTTTCACAAAACGTAAGAAAGAAAAAAGAAAAACGAAGAGAGAGAGAGAGAGAGAGACGGGACAACAAGAGCTGACAAGTTCCCCATGATTTTTTTTTCTTTAGAAAAAGAAAAGAAGGAAAAGCATCCGGGAGAAAGAACAGGAATATACGTGGATGGAAGGATTTGAGTGGCCTTTCGGGCTCCATCCATCAGAGCCGCTCTGTTCTCTGAGCACAACCTGCCTTCCCTTAAACTCGTTCTTCGAAGCCAAAACTTCCATAGATCCGAGAGTTCTCTCACTCCTCTCCGACCCAACCTCATACGAGCCAGAAACAAACAACCCATTTCTCAAAGAAACCGCCATACAGCAAAAAAAACAACTCTAATAAGAAGATAACAAGGTGGGAATAATCGAGAACTCGGCAAAGAACCCCCTAACTTTCTACAGAATAAAAAGACACGCTACAAATCAACTCAAGCTTCGTAGAATGGATCTGGAAGAGAAGAAGAAAGGGACTTCCCAAGAAGGGAGCCAGAGGAGAGAGGGGTGAAGAATGAAGATGAAAAGAGGAAGGCTGGAAGCCGGCGGTGGGGTCTTCATCGCAAATCCGAAGAGGCGCGCGCCTTTTTATTTTAACTCTATCCATTTGGATTTCCAGCAGTGGTCCCACTTGTGCTATCCTTTCTCTCTCGAGCCTCCACGGCATACCCAAAGTCGCAAGCACGGTCACAGGCTTTGGCTCGCAGCCCAATCAATCACCAAGATGCCGCACTTCTCTGAGAACTGCATTCATCTCCTCCACTAGTGCCAGCGTCTGGTACGATCCGTGGGGCCACGCAATATTGCGATATTAATTAATTTCTTACGAATTTTTGGGCCGCTTGCCCACCGAAACGACTGAACCGATCGCCCCCTGAAACGCTGTCCGTCCCACCGATAAGATCTTCTGGCGTTCGACAGACGTCACGTCACGTCGCACATGTGATCAAACTTACTTCCAGCGTCCCGCAAAATGTTGGAAAAGTTTGTGGTACGCCATTAAAACTCTGGCATGGCCCCAGAACGCTCGACCACCGCGGCCTATCTTCGCCGATAGGATGTCTGTAACAAGAAAGGATTGCATCTCCCCGGCTATTTCGCAACAAATATTTTCATGCTTCCAACTGTACGTTAAAGCTATTGTAAATAAATAAAAAGTCAGACGGTATTACTGCGATGTTGGTGGACGAAGAATTTGATTTTTTTTTTTTTTTTTTTTTGACTTCTCTTTCTTTAGCCGAGCTATATACTGTTTAAATATATATTTTTTATACCTAAATTTATTATTTAAAAAATTTATTACTATTATTCATTAGTTTCGATGAAACTTCTACCTATGATCTATTTTTTAAAATATTTATAATGCTCAAATTTAAGATAACTATCAGAAACCTAACTCAGCGATAGACTAAATTGCTGTCTGAATATTCATCATATTAATTTTTGGATATAAAAGCAGAATGACTTATGTCATCTGGTTCTTACTCAAATCTAACTTATATTTAAATATCTCAAATTTAACTCATCCTAAAGTGATGTAATCATTCGTTCATACTTAAAAAAAAAAATAACTATATTTGTTGAATGAATAAGTATGAGACTTAATTTTTTTTTTCATAAATATATAAATATTTATGAACCCTTCAAATTGTGGATGCTAATTATTACAAGTACCATATCATTAAAATTTTTCTTTAAAATTTTTACTTAAAATGTATTTTACTTTTCAAACATTAAATTATCACAATTTAACCTTTCACACTTTAAAAATATTACATTATTAATATTTTATTATCAATTAAAATTGATGAAATAATGTATTATTTATATATTATCCTAATAGAAATGTATAAATTAATTTGTTTATATAATATATTATATAGGATGTTAAAATTAGTTGCAGCTATCCCTTGTAATTAATTTCTGAAACCATTTTTAAATGGGTGGATATGGATTGTTTTGTCCAGTGCGCGCCGGAGAGGATCCGAGGGGGCTCTTAGCCTTCAGAAACTGTGGGTTTTATTTTAAGGCGGTTTGGCCCACTGGAATCTCTCGCCAATTCCGTGGTATTTTTTCTGCGTGCCCGTTTCGCGTGTAGGTGGGCGGAGTTTGGCGAGTAGATTGTGCACAGGGAGGATACCAATTTGCGACTTATTGGCCACTGGTGTGGCTTTCTATGTTTCTTTCTCTCTCTCTCTCTCTCTTTTATACAAACGGACCATAACATTAATCTAATACGAGTCAACACATAAAGATCCAAATGCTTGGCTTTCAGATCCACGAATCAATATTCTGGGCAACTCTGATGTGAAAATAGTTTAAAAAATTAAAAAAATATATATATTTTTTAAAAAAACCTAATTTTTTAAGTCTATATTTAATCAATGAAGTGTTAAGATATAAAAAAGATAATTCAATTAGTCACACAGTTTATTTTTTGATATATATGATAAATTATGATGACTGTCAAATCCTAAAAACTGTTAGTTATCACAAAAAAAAAAAAAAAAAAAGTAGATGAGTATCATCATGATCTACCTGAATCCGTTTGATGATTGTAAAAAAATTTCCTCAATCAAAAGCCTTTGAGTCTCCGGCTGTCAGATCGCTCTGATGCCACCATATGATTCTGTGAGTTTAGCTTTCAAAATAGAAGAGTTATGAAAGAAGACTTTTATGGTCGATCCGAATGACATATCACGTACCAACTGTAGTATTATAAATGCTGCCATTAAACTTTATCTTAACAAACCGAGGGATGGCCCCAAAGAGATAGAAATCGCTGCCCCATGTATTAGCTGGAGGATCGATTTTCCATGCATTCATGCCCTCTCTGCGACAAAGGCACGTGTTTTGTAGTGCTGTGTGCTTCTTAAAAAATTTTAAAAAAAAATGCTCATGAACGTTGCAGTCTATTTGTATGCATTTAGAATATAACCTTTTATTTTTATTCTAAGAAAAATTTGTATAAAAAACCCTTTGCAGATTGCTTTTCATTGTTTTTTATAAGATAGAATGCTACATATTGACGTCCCAACTGGAAGTTAACGGATGAACCGTCTGTCTTCTCAAAGCTAAGTTCTTATGGTCAAGCCGATCAAAATGGACAAAAGAAATCCCAAGGCTACCAAACGGATCCTTGAGAAGCTAAGTAATGGATGAAAATTGCTTATTTATAAAGCCTGAGTTACTTTTAAAAATATTTGAAGAGGTTATTGCGATATGGTTCGTATGATCTTTGAATGATATGGTAGTAATAAAAAAAATTTCTTCAAATAAATCAGTCGACTCCTATTTGAATTCGTCTGATGTCCGTTAAAGAAGTCTTGAACAAATTAGAATAATTCAGTAGCTTTGGAATGGTACCTTTTTTATTAAGACTTTCTTCATTTGTTAAAACGTCCATGCAATGGTTGGCTACTCTCCATTGATCTTCAACTTCGACACGTAAAACTATGTAATTGGTTTGCCAAATCAGGCTATTATAACTCCAATGATATCGACTAAGGTAATCCTTTTAATAATAAAATTTTAATAAGTTAATATGATGAGAAATACATGTGCAAAATTATAATAAAATATGTGTATATAAATAAATATTTAATTAACTAAATAATAATCAAATTCAGTTATGTAATATCAATAAAATTTACTTAAAATTTATAAAAGAATCGTAGGTCACCCGATTTCAAAAAAGCCTGACCTCAAGTTAACATCATAAACTTATTGTCAACACCTCTCTCTCTCTCTCTCTCTCTCTCTCTCTCTCTCTCTATATATATATATATATATATATATATATATATATATATATATATATATATATATATATATATATATATATATAAAAAAACTAATAAAAGTAAGACCTTTTTTTTTTCTCTTTTTCCTTTTTCTTTTTAATTTTTTTAAATTCAAAAAATTGACTTGATTGCCGAATGAATACCCGAGGAAGACATTAGGTCTTGAAGATGGCTATAAGCTAATTCCTAATTTTTTGAGCAAAGATTTTCATCAGCAAAATTTTTTTGAAGCAAAAGTTAAATTTAAACTTTTTTAAATAAATTTCATTTATTGATTTGATAAGTTAAAAATTAGCATCAATACTTTTAGAAACATTTTTTATTGAACAATGAAACAAAGATACCCTCGTATCCTCTCCCCTTTTTCCTTTGCTTATTGGATGGTGATAAATTTGGCCACAAGATTCACACTTAAAATATTTGTACATAAATTTTTTTTTAATAGGCGACGAGTAACCACATCAATCTAGTATGAGTATATCAAAAAATAGAATCTGCTTAAGAATATAATAGGACAGGAATCGTCCTGCTTCCAAAGCTAAAACCCAAAATGATGGACCACAGAGATCACCATCCAATCAGCCGCCGCATTGGCTTTTCGATAGATATTATGGATCTGTCCATATCCCATAATGTAAATCAGACATCAATGAATAGAGGGTTGATAGGAGCTTGATTATAATAATCCTTCCGACGCCGTCTGATGGCAGAAAGAAAGTCTCCCTTAATAAAAAGATAATGAGCATGAAGATCCTAATGGCATATGAAATGTCAATCTCTGTAACATAAAGCTTCGTCAAAGGAATAGAAAAATTTAAGAAACTAACTCCTTTCGCTATCGGCATAACTTCTATCACTCGAATAATAAATGCTAAGTCAACCTATCTATTTCATATATTTTCATTAAAGTTAATTTTAACAAATCTTACGAGGCTTTTAAAAAATAAATAATGCTTATCGGTGCGCTGTCGAAGCGTTGGGGGCACACTTCAAGGTCGGACGACATTGGGGGCACATCATGCTGCAATTTAGACCAGCCTTAATAGCTGCCATGTGACGTGTTCCCAAGTATCCAATTCCTCCCGTGGTCTCGACAAGAGAGGCCCGGTTCTAAATCATAAGGCTCATGATTTATCTGGACCCACCTAATCCAAGAGACACGAAAAACAGTTACCTCTGAAACATAAGATAATTTTACATCGGATAAAAAAAAACTTAAATTCAACTATTATAAATTAATTTATACTTAAACTTTTAAGCTAATTGTATAACTTATAAGACGTAAAATCATAGAGAAATTGTATTTGGAATCACAGGAAATCATCTTTTCTTTGGCCAAAATTATTTAGAAGCTCCTTATGTTAGTGTGAGAGCTTTTACTTGCATATATTGAGTCCTGCATTAGTTGTGTGCAAAATTTATCTTGAGTATTTATATCAAACAAAAAAAATTCATCAAGATCAAGAAATTAAAATTGTATCTTTTGTTTAGTATTTTTGTCCAAAATTTTAGCTCGATACAAATGGTATTAAGGCAAATCCATTCTATAACTTATAAAGACTAGGTAAGAAACATAAGAGATGGGTTTATGGCATTTATAATAATTGGATTAATTTTGAATTTAGAGCTTTATTTTAACACTTATAATTAAATTTGATTTTGAATTTGAACCTTTACTCCAATGAGGATGCCACAAAGGAACATCTTAATGCATTTGAAAGTTTTTATTGATTCAAACACAATATTAATGGGTTATCTCTTTTGAATTCAGTAAAAGATGGAATAGAGATGCTGATCCTCTATACCTAGGATCTGTTATTGGCCCATCTTGCTTAGAAGAAACGGAAGAATTTCCTCTTCAAAATGTTGGTCAGTTGTTTGATAATACCATATTCCTACTTAAACATTGGACTTAGCTGGCTCCTTTAAAGTATCCAAGTTTTTTTTTTGGTTTTAAGTCTCTTTTTCTTTTGCTTCTCATTTTATCTTTTACTATTTTATCTTTTTTTTTCTCCATTTCTTTTTATATCCTTATAATCTTTTCTTCCAAACAACAACAACAACAACAATAATAATAATTTTTTAAAATGCCAGTTAAGTTAAGAACAAGCGTACCACAAGAATTGGAATCAAAGAATACAAAATAAAACAAACAAAGAGGACAAAACTAAAAGATGGACGAAACTAGATCTCCACTTTGACATCCATCATCATATGAACGTTTAAAATGAGGATGATCCATTCTTGTGGACAGGGGCCATGAAACGTGTGCAAGTTCCTCACCTCAGAAACACATGAGAGAGAACTAAGGGGCAAATTTGAGCGTCGGTTTTGGTTTTACTTTTGACCAACAAGCAATTCATGATAATAACCTGCATTTTTTTTTTTCCCACAGGTTTCTTTTTCATTTTACCCTTGGTTGGTGTCTGGATAATCGTTCTTGGTCCAGTTCTACTTCAACGAGATTCAATGCGACCTGTGAGCAGAGTCGTCCCACTTGACTTCTAGAATTAATTGAAAGGTTCCCTACTTTGGATTATGAAATCATTACACTACCGTAAAAGAGAGCTAATTTCTCCATATCACGCTTTATTAGATGTTAGTGTTTGCCATTGCGTCTCTGATTTCAACGAGAAGAATGTGCGCCTTTTGACCACGCAGCGACAAGAACCAAACCGACACCATGTCTGAAAACGTATCATCTTGTCAGGATTTTGTCTATCAAGAGAGAGAGAGAGAGAGAGAGAGAGATTTTCTGAAATTTTCTATAGGTTAAATTAATAGTGTGCATCTCTCGTTGGTTTGAAGTCAATGCCATTCAGGAGCCGTTTCGTTCGTAAAATTTAGCTCTGAAATTAGCATGGATTATTTTATCAAGTAAGAAAGATTGTTTGAAAATTTTATATAGGCTAAATTAATGGTGCGTTTGTTTGAAGCCAGTTGCTATCGTGATAATAGATCATAAATAAATTGAATCAATTTTAAAATATAATAATAAATTAATTAAATCAAATATAATATATTGATTAATCAGATTAAAAATTAAAATCTGAATGCAACCTGTATATCGTACATGTTATACGATGTAATCTATATAAATCATTTTATCTATACAACTTATATAACCTATGTAATCGGTATGATCTATATAACTTATATAACTTGCATAACCCATATAACCTATATAAAATCCATGTAACTCATATAATTTGTGCAACATATTTAACATCAATTTTCTTATAAAGTTTTATATACTAAAAATCATAACTCAAGCACAATAAAAAAATTTTCATTCAAAAAAAAGAGAGATAATTATAAAATCCTTATATAAGTATATAATCATTATCATAAAAAAATAATTAATTAAAAAGTGATATTAACTTAGATAAATAGGTGTAATGTGTCATATCCAGATTGATGGGTTAGGTTACAAAAATTGATCCATTTAATAATCAGCATAATTATAGATCAATTTTGGGCTAGTGGTTCAACCAATGACTTGACTTGTTTATTAATTATATTTAATGGGCCAATCTGATTTTGACCTGAACTTGTTTATACTTAATCTGAACCTACTAACTTCATATTTGATTCGAGTCGAGTTCATGGATCATGTTGCTGTCAAATCACCTGCAGCGAGCATCGGTGGGCGAAGATCTCCATAGGACATTGGAAATGTAGAGGGAGTGCCTTCTTCCTTCATAGGAACCTGCAAAAAATCCCGGACCGGTGGCTCCGGTGGGGACCCTCCGATGCTCAAGTCAGTGATTTGTAGAACAGAAGTTTGATAGTAGAGCAGTGCTAGAGAAAGAGATCGAAAGAGATCCCCTCACGTTGAGATCGGGTCCTCTTTTTATACCTGTCCAGGGGGTCACCTTTACCCCGTTGAATCTGCTTTGTTAGGATGAGCTCCGAGAACGACGGGCAGGTGAGCCGTTGCTGAATGGGTGCCGTGTATATTGACAACTGCGCAGCACTTGTAAACTGCCCGTGATCTTGGTAAAAGGTAGGCGAGTAGATCGCGCCGTAGTATTAAGTCTGTTCAGCATTGAAGTTTGGCTTCATGATTTGAACTGCGTCGATGGTTGAGATTGGAGCCGAAATTGGAGCCAGGGCCGATGCCGAGGCCAGAAGTCGATGTTGGAACCGAGGCTGATGCCGAGGCCAGAAGCCGATGCTAGAGCCAAGGCCGAGGCCAAGAGTCGATCTGGAGCCGAGAGGAAGTGTGTGGCCAACGTGACAACCATAAGTGCTTTAATATGGGAGAGAATAAGGCGATAAATGCCTTAAAGTGGATGCGCGTGGCCTTTGAGGCCATAAATGTTTTGGTGCGAGAAATATCATGGTTGCGTCGGCCGAGGCCGAAGTTGGAGGCTGAGTTGAATCCGAGGCCGAAGTTGGAGGCCGAGTCGAATCCGAAGCCGAAGCTGAGGTTTATCCGAATCAGAGGCTGAAGCCGAGGCCAAGCCGAATCCATTGCTGAAGCTGGAGGCCAAGCCGAATCCGAGGCCGAAGCTGGAAGCCGAGTCGAATCCGAGGCCGAAGTTGGAGGCCGAGTCAAATCCGAGGCTGAAGCTGAGGCCAAGCCGAATCCGCAGCTGAAGCTGGAGGCCAAGCCAAACCCGCGGCTGAAGCTGGAGGCCGGAGCTACAGCTGAGCCTTAAGCTAGCGATAATTACTCAAAAAATCATGTGGTGTTATCGTTCCGCTTGACAGTTGATTAGCCATATCAGGTGCCCCCCCGCCCCCGAGATGGGTGAGCGTGCACTTACCATTGAATGGGGGCACTTTATCACCCGGTGGCTAATCTTCAGGCACCACGTACCAAGGGCCCTGCCCTTAAACATGTATCGACGCTGTGACGCCATCATCTCGCCCACCTTGACTGTTGGGATCAAGGCGGATCTCCGTCGAGTGTTGGGCGAACACATCATTACGGTGAGGTCACCGCTATCTCTTCGTTGGCAGTGGCTTCCGAGTTCAACACTCTGGGTGGTTGCCGTAGCCGCCCCCAATGGGAAGCGAGCACATAGCCGGAACGAAATTGGCGAGACGGTTTTGAAAAGACAAGTCTATAAAGGGTGGTGTTCCCGGCTACAGATGTTCTTGCTGTTTTCATTTTCATCCCTACTCTGATTTTATCCAAGCCTGTTCATCTCCCATCTTCCCGAGTCCTTCACCTGCGATTCTTCGCGCTCAAGTTCTCCAGGTTAGTTCTGCTATTATAACTGATTCGTCCCTTCATGCTCTATTTCTAGCTCCGGGGGCTATTCCCCTTATCTTCCTCAACAGTCTGCCTCTTCTCCGACGTCCAGCTGGTCCACCTCTGCGGAGGATGTCCCAGCGGAGCAGCCACAGGTGGTCGGGCGATCTCTCATCGAGAATCGCCCAGCCGTCGGACGGACCCTCGCTCAGCGCTGTCCGACCGTCATTGGCCCCTCTCGTGCGGGGGAATCCTTCGAGAGGATTGCCTCTATGATGACAGCCCAGAAGATTATCAATCTTTGGGCTCGTTATCAAATCCCTACCAATCTCCGCCTATACATGCCTCTTCCTGTGGATAGGATAACTTCTTCCTATCCTGGGAGGGTTGCCCTCTACGAATACTACTTTAAGGCTAGCCTTCGCATTCCCCTTCATCCTTTCATATTAAACGTCTTAGATAGGTATTCCTTAACTTTAGCTCAGTTGGTCCCAAATTCCATTAGGACTCTTATAGGTTTCCTGGTACTATGCCACATGCATAGGCTAGAGGCCAGGATTTCCCTCTTTCGTTGTTTCTATACCCTTAGGAAACAATCAGATGGTGGTCCTTTGCCCCTAGGCCCACTAGAATTCTTAGGCTGCATCTCCCCACTTCGGTAAAGGGATGAAAAAGTAGGTTCTTCTTTGCCCAAATTGAGGGAGTGAAGACAGAGTGGGGAATTCCTAATACCGAGGCCAACAAAGACCCCAGAGTTCTTCCAAGGGATCAAGAGGCATTCGGGTAGTTGCTTACTGCCGATGTCCCTCGCTGCAATCGGCTACTAGCCGAGGAGAATCTTCGGCTAGCGGGTATTATTTCTGGCGATGGTGAGTAGTACAGCCTTTCTCCTTGATTTTCTCTTCTCTTCTCCTTTTGACCAAAGTTCATTGGTTCGCAGATATGGCACCATCGCTCCGAGAGATAAGAAGGGCTGCCACAAAGAAAAGAAAAGCTCAAGAAGAGGAGGCCCCCACCATGAGGGAGGTCGCCACTAAAGCCATCAGAGAAGCCGAAGCCAGAGAGGTTTCAGCAAGGAACGAGACCGAGGAAAGACGAACTCGTTCCCCGCCTTCTGCTCCATCCCCCATCGACCTGACGGACACCCCTCCGGAACGAAGGAAGGAGGCGCCGTCATCACCACCAGCGACCCCCAAGGCAGAGCCAACCAACGCGGTTCTGGGACATGATCTGGAGGCCGCCCCTTCTATCGAGGGAGCAGGAGTTGAACCTGCCCAAGCCGAGGAGTCGGGCATGCAACCAGAAGTTGAGCCCGCGCCGGCCTTCATGGAGTCCGCCGAAGAGGAGGAGATCGACGTTTCTTTCCAGTCGATCTTGTCTCATCACACTCGCTGGGCCGAGCAGACAGTGATCGATGCCTCTATGCTCAAGTTGTAGAGGTACCTCCAACATCAGAAGACCTCTGTATTTTTCCGAGAGGCGTCCGTGGCCCAACTTTGTGTAAATATTGCCCCCTTGTCAACCTCTATTATTCTTGTTTCTTCATCTAACCGTGAGTTTTGTAGGCATTGAACTCCTTAACCGCCATGAGGGGCCTTTGGTCCCAGTGTCAGGCCGCTCTCGATCAGTCGTTGGAAGAGATTCAAGAAGTAAAGGCGAGGGCCGAGGCGGCTCTGGAGGAGGCCCAGGCAAAGACTGCCCAGACGCAGAAGGCCGAAGCCAAAGCCGAGGCTGCCCGGCTTAGGACTGAGAAGGCAGAAGATGCGCTGGAGGTAGCCCAGCGCCAAGCGGCCAACAAGTTGGACAATGCTCAAGCGGCCAAGGAAAAGCAAAAAGAGGTAGAAGAAAAGTTGAAGACGGCGGAGTCGGAAGTGTATATGTTGAAGGGTCGACTACACTCCCCACCATCGAGATCGGTGTGGCCGAGGAAAGAGCCAAAAATACTGAGGAAATCGCTCGCCGGTCTGATGCAGAGATTGCCAATCTAAAGGCGGCGTTGACCTAAGCCAAAAAGAGGGCTGCCGAGGCCGAGAGGAAGGCCGTTGAGGCTGTAAAGATTTTAGGAAGTCTGGTACCTTCAACAAAGAATTGGCTGAGACAACGGCCTTTGCATATGACGGTGGCTTCCAGGACTGCAAAGAAAAAATTCGAAAGCTTTACAGCCTCGAAGGGATTGAGGATCTTCAGCCAGACGAGGAGGATGATGGCTCAGATCCAGCCGAATCCTAGTTTTTCATTTGGTTATATCAAGTCCGGCTTTGACTGGTGATTTTGTAAAATTGTTTTGCTATTAATGAATTTCAATTCAATCTTCCCTTGATTCGCCCGTAGCTAGCTAACTCCAGCGAGTATGGGAACGCGAATAGGTAAGGGTCATTTTTAGGGGGTAGCCTAGACTGGAGTCGAGGCTGAAGGATTGAGGCCAGAAGTGAAATCGAGGCCGTCGATCGAGGCTAAAACTAAGGAGCGTGGTCAGGATGAAGTTGAAGCTGGTAGCCATGGCGAGGCCGAAGCTGGTAGCCATGGCAAAGTCGAAGCCGGCAACCATGGCGAGGCTGAAACCGGAGCCAACAGCCAAGAGCGAAGTGAGGCCAAGGCCGATGGCCATGGCGAGGCTGAAGCCGGTAGCCGTGGCCAGGCCGACGCCTGAAGCCGTGACGAAGCTGAAGCCGGAGCTAGTAGCCAAGAGCGAAGTGAGGCCAAGGCCAGTGGCCGTGGCGAGGCTGAAGCCGATAGCCGTGGCCAGGCCTACGCCTAAAGCTGTGACGAAGCTGAAGCTGGAGCCAATAGCTAAGAGCGAAGTGAGGCCAAGGCCAGTAGCCGTGGCGAGGCTGAAGTCGGTAGCCGTGGCCAGGCTGACGCTTGAAGCCGTGACGAAGCTGAAGCCAGAAGCCATGGCGAGGCCGAAGCCCAAAGCCATGACAAGAACGAAGCCGGAAGCCATGGTGAGGCCGAAGCCGACAGCCGCGGCGAGGCCGAAGCCGAAAACTGTGGCGATGCCGAAGCCGATAGCCATGGCGAGGCCGAAGCCAATAGCCCTGGAGAGGCCGGAGCCGAAAGCCGTGGTGATGCCGAAGCCGACAGTCAAGGCGAGGCCGAAGCTGGAAGTCGTGGCGAGGCCGAAGCCGACAGCCGTGGCGAGGCCGGAGCTGGAAGCCATGGTGAGGCCGAAGCCAGTAGTGTTGTCCATGCAGCTCCAGGCTTGGAGTGCCGATGCGGATTCGGGCTTAATTGCCTAGGGGAGACTCGGGCTTGTTGCTGACGCAGAGCCAGGCTTGAAGTGCCGACGCGGAGTCGGGCTTAATTGCCGAGAGGAGACTCGGGCTTGTTGCAGACACAGAGCCAGGCTTGAAGTGCCGATGCGGAGTCGGGCTTAATTGCCGAGGGGAGACTCGGGCTTAATTGCCGAGGGGAGACTCGGGCTTGTTGCTGACACGGAGCCAGGCTTGAAGTGCTGATGCGGAGTTGGGCTTAATTGCTGAGGGGAGACTCGGGCTTGTCGCTGACGCGGAGCCAAGCTTGAAGTGCTGATGCAGAGTCGGGCTTAATTGCCGAGGGGAGACTCGGGCTTGTTGCTGATGCGGAGCCAGGCTTAGAGTGCCGGCGTGGAGCCGGGCTTATGTGAGGAGCCAGAATGCTTAAACACTTCCGTTAGTGCAAAAGGATGAATGATAATTATAGGGTAATGTTCAAAACAAATATGGCAATGGATTACTGATAATACCGCCGAAGGTTATCTGCATTCCATGTATGAGGGAGAGGTTTCCTGTCCAGCTCTTCGATCCGGTAAGCTCCGTGATGAAGTGCCTGGGTGACTCGGTAGGGCCCTTCCCAATTGGAAGATAGCTTGCCTCCATCCGTAGGTTTGGAGACTGTGGCTCGCCTTAGAACCATGTCCCCAGGGAGGAATGTCCTGGGGCGAACTCGGGCGCTGTAGTACTTTGCAACCCTTTGTCAATAAGAGGCCATTCTGATTTGTGCTTGATCACGAAGTTCTTCAACGAGGTCGAGGTTGGTTCTTAGTTGACTGGGATTGTCATTTTCATCATATGACTGTGTCCGGGGACTGGGGACGCCGATCTCCATCGGGATGATAGCTTCTGTTCCGAAGACAAGGCTGAATGAAGTCTCTTCAGTAGGAGCCCGGGGCGTCATGTGATAGGCCCACAGCACGTTCGGGAGCTCTTCTACCCATCTTCCTTTGAAATTATCTAGGCGTGTCCTGAGTCCCTGTAGGATTGTCCGATTCATCACCTCGGTAGCCCCGTTAGTTTGCGGGTGACCGACAGAGGTAAACCTTTGGTGTATCCCTAGCTCAGCACAAAAGTCTCTGAATGGGCCATTGTCGAACTGGCGCCCGTTGTCGGTAACAAGTGTGTGAGGTAGCCCAAATCGGTAGATAATAGACTTCCAAAGAAAGCTTCTCACCTTAGTTTCAGTAATCTTGGCTAGCGCTTCGGCTTCCACCCACTTAGTGAAATGATCGATGGCGAAAAGCAAGAACCTCCGTTGGCCAGAAGCTGGAGGGAAAGGTCCCAAGATGTTCATCCTCCACTGGGCAAACGGCCATGGAGCCAATAGAGGGCTCAGCCGAGAAGTTGGTAGTCGTTGGATGTTGGCATGCCACTGGCAACTATCACATTTTCGGACCAGCTCGATCGCATCCTCCTGCATGGTAGGCCAGTGATAGCCTTGGCGTTGGGCTTTGTACGCCAGTGCTCTGCCCCCCAAGTGGATTCCACATATACCTTCATGGATTTCTCGAAGGATGTAGTCGACATCTGTGGGGCCAACACATCTCAAGAGGGGATGAGAGAAGGACCTCCGATACAGCTACCCGTCGAACATCAGGAACTTGTGTATTCATCGTTTGAAGATCTTGACTTCGGCGGGGTCAGTTGGGAGGGCTCCAGTAACGAAGTATTTATTATAAGCGTCCATCCAAGAAGGCTCCTGGTGGACTAGCATGGACTCTTTTATTGTGTTAATGCTTGGAGCCTCCAGGCGCTCCACATAGGTTCTTCCCAAGGTTCCGTCGGCCAATGTGGCTAGACGAGACAACGCGTTAGCTCTGGCGTTCTCCTCCCGAAGAATGTAGCTGATGCTAAAACGAGCTAAGGGAGAGACCTGCGACTGTACCATACTTAGGTAACGTGACATGATGGGATCTCGCACCTCGTATTCCCCCTTTATCTGGTCGTAGACTAGCTGAGAGTCGGTGAAAACTCTGAGGTGCTTCACCCCGAACTCGCGAGCTAGCCGTATTCCGGATAGTAGGGCTTCGTACTCGGCTTGGTTGTTGGTAGCTAGGAAAAGGAAACGAAGGGCGTATTCAGTCACCATTCCGTCTGGGCTAGCTAGAATGAGGCCCGCTTCACTTCCCTGAGAGTTTGACGCCCCATCCACGTGAAGGAGCCAGTCCCTCCCTCCCTCCTTGATTTCATCATTTGAAGGGTTCGCATGGGATTCTTCTCTTTGCTCTTCTGCCCAGGTGCCTCCAACCAAAAAGTCCGCTAAGACTTGGGACTTCATAGCTGTCCTAGGTCGGAACGATAGGTCAAATTCTCCCAACTTGATCGTCCACTTTGCCAGCCAGCCAGAAGTATCAGGACGGGACAGGACTGTCTTGAGTGGCTGGTCGGTGACTACTACGATCGGGTGAGCTTGGAAATAGAGCCTGAGGCGCTGGGCAGAGACAATCAGTGCGATGATAACCTTCTTAATTTTTGAGTATCTCGTCTCCGCATCATGCAGCACCTTGCTGGTGTAGTACACCGATTTTTGGGTCCCATCAGTGTCCATGCGCACTAGCACGGAACTAACAGCTTCGGAGGAAGCCGCGAGGTACAAGAGGAGTTCTTCTCTACCCCTTGGCTTGGACATTAGTGGTGGGGTTGATAGAAATTCTTTCAGTCCTTCGAAGGCCTCCTGGCACTCCCTCATCCATTCAAAACCATCGACTCTGCGCAGCGCCTTGAAGAAGGCAAACACCTCTCCGCAAACTTGGATAGAAAATGGCTCAGGGCCACTATCCTACCAGCCAAACGCTGCACTTCCTTCTTGTTGGTGGGATACCTCATGTCCAAGATGGCTCGGACTTTATCGGGATTCACCTCGATTCCTCGTTGTGTCACCATGAAACCCAAGAATTTGCCGGCCATCACCCCAAAGGCACACTTGTGGGGGTTCAGCCTTGTCCTGTACCGGCAGAGGTTATCGAAAGTCTCCATCAGATCAGCGATATGGCTGGTGGCGTGGATGCTTTTCGTCAGCATGTCATCCATGTATACCTCCATGTTGCATCCGATCTGGTTCTCGAAGACTTTGTTCATCAGCCTCTGGTAGGTGGCTCCGGTGTTCTTCAGTCCGAACGGCATCACCTTGTAGCAGTAGATTCCCTTCTCGGTTATGAAGGAGGAAGCCTCCTCGTCTGTTGGTTCCATCCTAATTTGATTGTACCCAAAGAAGGCATCCACGAAACTAAGTGTTTCATGGCTAGACGTAGCGTCTACCAGTTGATCAATTCGAGGCAGAGGGAAGCTGTCCTTCGGGCACGCTTTGTTGAGATCGATGAAGTCTACACACATCCTCCAACTCCCATTGTCCTTGCGGATCATCACGACGTTGGCCAACCAATCAGGGTAGTGAACTTTTCGAATGTGGCATGCAACTTTTAGCTTACGGATTTCCTCATTGATAGCCTTTTGCCTATCCGGAGCGAAGCTCCTCTTCTTCTATCGGACAGGCCAGCACTCTCGCTTGAGATTGAGTTGGTGAGTGATTATCTCCTCAGGGATGCCTGGCATATCAGATGATGACAATGCGAAGACGTCAGAGTTGGCACGCAAGAAAGCAAGGAGCTGATCGCGGGCCTCTTCCGGAAGCAATGCCCCAACTTGGATGGTCTTCGCAGGGTCCTCTCCTAAGGGGAAGGTTAGGAGGTGCTCGGCTGGCTCCCCTCTCTTCTTCACGTCTCGGAGGTCGGTCGGTTCAGGTGCAATTGCCGATGCTGTCTCTTGTGGACTGGGGGCTAGGTGGTAGTAGAGTGGTACTGGGTTTTGCTCTCCCCTCATTTTTCCTACTCCTTCACTGGTGGGGAACTTCACAAGTAGCCTCTTGATGGAGATGATAGCATCCAACAAGTTCAAGCCAGGTCTCCCCAAAATAGCATTGTACGCCAAGGGGACCCGCACCACCAGGAAGTTCATGAGAACCGTGCTCTGGCATGGCGGGGTTTCGGCTGTGACAGGGAGAGTGATTTCCCCTTCGACTCGGACTGAATCCCTAGTGAAGCCCATCAACGGAGTGGTGACGGGTAGAAGAGAACTTGCAGGTAATTCATTCTAACACAAGTGTCATAACTTAAAATATTCAATGAGCTTCCACTATCAACCAAAATCCGCTTTACAGGATGTTTGGCGATCATCATAGAAACGACGACGCTATCATCATTTTTATTCACTACCCCCTGTTGGCCCAGATGGCAACCCAAGAGGGGGGGGGGGTGAATTGGGTTCTTAAAAATTTAAGACTTTTTAACTTTAGTTGATTAGTTAGCAAGATGTGCAAGTGAGAGGCTAACTAAACAATACACAAGCAAGTAATAAAGAGAGATAGAGAGAGAGAAAATAGGCACGGCAAACACAAGATAATTTTATAGTGGTTCGGTGCAACCAACACCTACGTCCACTCCCAAGATTCACTTGGGTCCACACTATAATCTCTCTAGATTACAGCCGAGTTGTTTTCCAAGCTCACAACTCAAACTTGTTGTTTTCCGGGTGCACAACGAACCCAGCTGGTTTTACACGGGCTTACCAGCACAAAACCCTACACGTTGTTTTTCACGGGCTCACAACTAACCCAACACAAGCACTCCGGCTTGCAACGAGGTATACAACCTCCACTGATTCAATCCACTGATTGAATCAGCAAACAATAAAATATAGAGTTTAAGTATTGAATGCTCCCCTTGAGCAAATATACAAATGAAGTACAAAATAAAGGTTAGAAAAGCCTGATAAGATTGCAGATGGTAGTGGCTTTGGCTTTCTTCCTTCTTCTCTTTAACTCCTCTTGAAGTGTTGAATCAGGCCTCAGCAAGATTCTTGACCGTTGAAAACTTTGGAGTTGAGATGAAGCTTTTTCTCCTTTTGAAAATCCTTCGATTTGATCTTTGAAACGCTTTGGATTTTCTTTTGACTCTTGTGGATTGATGAGATGGAGCAGACGAAACTTCCTCTTTGATTTCACTCCTTTTGAATCACTCTATTTTGAGCTAAAAGATTTTTCCAATAAGCTCTGTTTTTCCCTCTTTTTGAAAGATATTCTTTTCTCTCTTTTTGATTTTCTCTGGATTGTTTTGATTTGAAAAGAGCTCCTCTATTTATAGATTCTGCAAAATATATCCGTTAGAGACAAGAAAAATAGCCGTTATTCAAAAATCTTACCGTTGGGGCTGATGTGTCATCGTTAAAAATCGCGCCCAGATTTCTGGAGTCGACTCGAGCTTTGTGGGAGTCGGCTCGAAGTCCATTTAGAAACGAACTTTCAGGGGTCGACTCGCGGCGGGAGTCGACTCGAGAAGTGCTCAAAAAATGGCCTTTCTGTTGTCTGAGCGGAGTCGGCTCGCACAGTCAGGAGTCGGCTCGCGAAGGTCAGGGGTCGACTCTTGAAAACCAAGTGGTCGACTCGACAGAAAATCAGACATTTGGGGAGTCGACTCGGAAACCCTTGAGTCGGCTCGGGAGCGATACAAAAATCAGAAAAATTTCTGATTGACTTTAAAACTTGTCCCAAATAAATTTAAATATAAATTTGACTTGAATACATTAAATATGACATTAAGCATGGATTCAAGACATGTTTCAAGAATTCATAGATTGAATTATATGTGTAAAAATTCTTTTTGAAATCTTTAAGCATAGAGCTTGAAACTCCTTTTTCTAATAGATTCAAAACTCATTAAATTTAACATTGAGAGTCCATTCCTTTCAATTTGAATAAGCTCAAGGTTTTTGATAAATAAACTCATTGTTTCTTTAAAATACTCATGGCTTTTGGAAATCATCAAAATCAATAAAGTTGGGGCAATTATGTTTCAATAATTTCTCAACAATCTCCCCCTTTTTGATGATGACAAAAACATTGAGTATATGCATTATAAAATTGAAAAATTTGTGATTCCAAAATCAACTTTTGTGTTCATGGAAAGGCTCCCCCTCAATGAGGTAGCTCCCCCTATGAACCTCAATTTTATAATTCATTCAAAATTTTCAAATTCAAAAACTTAAGCCTTTTTCTTTTGAAATTCAATTTATCTCTTCCCCTTATGCTCTTGCACAATGATGATGCATATACGATTAAATCATATAAATCTCTCCCCCTTTTTTGTAATCAACAAAAAGGTTGAGATGCATCAGAGCATCAACTTGATTAATTCATTCGAATTCATTCAGCATTTAAGTTATCAATTGAGTATTGAGATTTCAAAATTATATCAAATAAACATAAGCATTCAAGGATATTCAATACTCATAATTGAAATGAACATAACTTTTCTCATTACTTCAAAAGTAAGTCAAATTACATCAAAAAGTAAGTCTCATAATGAAATTAAACTAACTTAATTCATCAAAGTTCAAATACATTCATATTCAAAACTTCCTAGATACATCTAGGTATCAAGATCATTTGACACGCTTGAAAATTAAACTTTTTAAGTGTCCAATCATCTCCATGATATCATCCTTTTGAGATTTGTTAAAATCATTCATCTTGAATCTGATCAACTGCTGCATCATATCTCTTCTTAACTGATTGGTTCTATCAAGATACATTGGATCCATCAGCTATCCCTTGAAGTCTTTCAAATATTTTCTTAAGCTCAGCATTGAGTGAATCCACATTAGTACCAACAGAAAATGAAAGTAAGTCAAGTCTTGAAATGATCATTCCTTTAATTCTGTCTTCTCTTAATTGACCAATTTCATCTTTCCTTTGATTATCAAACTCTGCAAACATAGATCTAAGTTGACATACTGCTCATCTGAAAATCTCACAGAAGAAGATGAAGTTTGAGGTGGAGAAGAATAATGCATGCTAGGTCCAGCCTCAGATGGTCCAGCAACAGAAGGTCTCGACCTCAGCTCCAATGTCTTCAACTCTGTCCTCAGCAGCTAATCATCTTGACCTTTTCTTATCCAATTCCATTCTTTCTTGAAGCCCATGCGATGAATAGTGGCCAATGAATAGTAGTCTGTATGTCTCAAATTTTTCTGGGCTCACTATCACTGAAATCAATCCTTGGCTTCTGAATAACTTTAGTCAAGATCATGCCATAGGGAAGACAGGATTTCTCTTCCCCACAATCTGCTATATACCATAATCATGATGGGTAAGTTGATGGCTTCCTGAAACACAGCATCCATAACAAAGATATCTCTCTCAGAAATAGTCAAATCGGCCTGTCTTAGGGAAAAGAATCCTGCTGCAATGTTGTGAGCAATCTTAATCCAATGGCAGCTGACTAGCAAAACTTCTTCAAATCCCTCAAAATTTCTATTCAATAATCTGGTGAGGGCAGGAGACCTATCCTCTGGGTCAAAAGTGGAAGGTCCAGATAGGGGTAAGTCCAATAACTTAGAAGAATGAGGCAGTACATTCAAACCAATCCTCTAACATTGCTGACCAATCCATTGTCTCCTCTAGTCAAATTTTTAAAACTCTTTAACTAGTGCAGGGTAGTGGACAGTCTAAGGAGCATATTTTCTCAAATCCCATTTCTTTCAACTGTGTCCTACAAGAATCCTCATTCTCAAACAATCAAAATCAACTTTCTTCCTGTGGTGACTCTACTGCAAGGATCTACCTGAGGAGTAGTGGCAGTAGGAGCAGGTGAGTCATCCGAAGAGGAAGAAGAGATCCGGAGTCGGCTCGCGAACGGGTCGACGCACGGTCTTCTTTCTTTTCATCCCGGCCGCTACTACTAGCTCCACGGGTTTTGGGGGCCATTGATCAAGGTGGAATGATTGTTTAAGGAAGGAAGATTTTGGAAGGTTTGGAGGGTTTTGGAGGGTTTTGAGAAGATTTGGAATGATTAGAATGAATGGGTCGACTCGTGCCCTAATAAAGCGATTTGGGACCACGTCGAGTCGACTCGCGCAAAGTGTGAGTCGGCTCGCGTAAGTCACAGAGCACGACACGATCTCGAGTCGACTCGCTCAGAGAAGGGGTCGACTCCTGAGTTTCAGCAGAAACTCGAGTCGACTCCGATACTCTCGAGTCGGCTCCGAGACCATTTCAGAGAAAAAATAAAATTTTTCAGAGAATCTGAAATGAGTCCGGATTTGATCTTTGAGTATGATTAAAAATCATGGATTTTGAGAGATCAAATTGATATGAGTTCTAGATAAAATTTCCTTAAGATTTTGAGAATTGAAAGAATCTAGATATATTTCCTTAGAGGTTTCAAAATTTATTCAAAAGGATTACAAATTCCTAACTCTCCTCTAAGATAACAAAATCTTTCTTCATTTAAAGGTTTAGTAAATATGTCAGCTAATTGTTCTTCAGTGTTTACATAATCTAAACAAATTTCATCATTAGCTACATGTTCCCTTATAAAATGATATCTAATTTCTATGTGTTTTGTTCTTGAGTGTTGAATTGGATTTTTAGTTAAGTTGATTGCGCTAGTGTTATCACATCTTATGGGTTTTATCAAGTGTGATACCATAGTCTTCAAGTTGTCGCTTAATCCATAGGATTTGCGCACAGCAACTTCCAGCTGCTACATATTCAGCTTCAGTAGTTGATAATGCAACTGAATTTTGCTTTTTGCTAAACCATGTGATTAAGTTACTTCCTAAGAAATTGGCATGCACCACTTGTGCTTTTTCTATCTAATTTACATCCAGCATAATCAGAATCTGAATATGCAATTAGGTTTAATGTGAGTCTCTAGAATACCATAAACCTACATTTTTAGTTCCATTTAGATATCTTAAAATTCTTTTAACAGCTATTAAATGTGATTCTTTAGGTTCAGATTGAAATCTAGCACATAAACATACTGAAAACATAATATCTGGTCTACTTGCTGTTAAATAAAGAAGGGATCCGATAATACCTCGATAATACTTTTGATCAACCTTTTTACCTTCTTCATCTTTGTCCAGCTTGCATGAAGGACTCATTGGAGTTCCGAGGGGTTTCATTGTTTCCATACCAAACTTTTTGAGTAGTTCTCTTGTGTATTTGGTTTGGTTGATAAAGATTCCCTCTTTGCTTGTTTGATCTGGAGTCCAAGGAAGAAGTTGAGTTCTCCCATCATGCTCATCTCGAATTCTCCCTGCATCAACTTTGCAAATTCTTGACAAAGAGAATCGTTAGTAGCACCAAAAATAATGTCATCTACGTATATTTGTACTACAAGTAAATCTTTACTTTTTCTTTTCAAAAACAAAGTTTTATCAACATTTCCTCTTGTAAAATCATTTTCTATTAAGAATTTACTTAACCTATCATACCAAGCTCTAGGTGCTTGTTTCAAACCATATAAAGCTTTGTGCAATTTAAAAACGTGATTTGAAAATTCGTGATCTTCAAAACCTGGTGGTTGTTCTACATAAACTTCTTCATTTATAAATCCATTTAAAAATGCGCTTTTTACATCCATTTGAAATAAGTTAAAATTCATATGACATGCAAATGCAAGTAATAGCCTAATGGCTTCTAATCTAGCTACAGGTGCAAAGGTTTCATCAAAATCAATACCTTCCTCTTGATTATATCCTTTAGCAACCAATCTAGCTTTGTTTCTAATTACTATGCCATTTTCATCTAGTTTATTTCTAAAATCCATTTTGATCCTATTACTGAATGATTTTTAGGTCTTTCAACTAAAGTCCAAACATTATTTCTTGTAAATTGATTTAGTTCTTCTTGCATTGCTAACATCCAATTATTATCTTTTTCAGCTTCTTCTATAGTTTTAGGTTCAATTTGTGATACAAATGCAAGATGATTACTAATATTTCTCATGTATGATCTAGTTCTTATTCCTTGAGATGGATCGCCTATAATCAATTCCTTGGGATGACTATGAGCATATCTCCAGTCTCTTGGAAGATCTATCATTATGATCAATATTGACATCATCGTCCTTATGTGAATCATCATCTTTAGCTTCTTGCTCATGATCAGAAGATACTTCAATATTAAGTTTTTCAAGATCTTTTTCAATTATGTTTGTATCTTCCTCATCATCAATCTTTTCAGATCCAGTTGCTAAAGATTCATCAAAAACTACATGAATGGATTCTTCAACTACTAAGGTTTTCTTGTTAAAGATTCTATATGCCTTACTAGTTGTTGAATAACCTAGAAAAATTCCTTCATCAGATTTAGCATCAAATTTTCCTAAGTTGTTTTTACCATTATTATGAATGAAACATTTACATCCAAATGCATGAAAGTATTTTATATTTGGTTTTCTTTCATTCCATAATTCATAAGGTGTTTTCTTTAATATTGGTCTTATTAAAGCTCTATTTAAGATGTAACATGCTGTGTTAATTGCTTCCGCCCAAAAATACTTTGGTAAGTTGCTTTCGCATAGCATGGTACGGGCCATGTCTTCTAGAGTCCTATTTTTCCTTTCAACTACACCATTTTGCTGTGGAGTCCTAGGGGCTGAAAAATTATGATTAATTCCATTTTCAGTGCAGAAATTTCAAATAAGTGATTTTCAAATTCTGTTCCATGATCACTTCTTAGAGATACTATAGTAGTGTTTTTCTCATTTGTGACTTTCTTGAAGAATTTCAGGAATATCGAGAAAGTCTCATCTTTGTGAGCTAAAAACATTACCCAAGTATATCTAGAATAATCATCTACAATCACTAGACCATATTTCTTTCCTCCTAGACTTGTGGTTCTAGTTGGTCCGAAAAGATCCATGTGAAGTAGCTCTAGCCCTAGAAGTTGAAACAATGTTTTTAGATTTAAAGAACTTCTAGTTTGTTTTCCAAATTGACATGCATCACATATTTTATTATTTTCAAAATCTAGTTTAGGTAATCCTTTAACTAAATCCATTTTAATTAGTTTTGAAATAAGGTGTGTGCTTGCATGACCTAATCTACGATGCCACAACCAACTAATTTCATTTATGTTAGCATTGTCAGCAATTAAGCAATGATCACTCAAAGATAATTTTTCTAAGTCAACTAAGTAAACATTGCCATGTCTATAACCAGTAAATACAATGCTATCATCAATAGAATTAGTTACAGTGCATAAGAAGATTTAAATGAAACATTAAAGTTTTTATCACATAATTGGCTTATACTAATTAGATTATGCTTCAAACCATCAACATAAAGTACATTATCAATAAATATAGATGGAGTTATGCGAACTTTACCAAGGCCCATAATTTGACCTTTACCGTTATCGCCAAACGTCACAACTCCACCTTTCTTTTCTTCCAGGGTGATGAATTCATCTTTGTCACCCGTCATATGTCTTGAGCAGCCACTATCAAGGTACCACTTTTTCTTTGATCTTTTGGCTACAAGACATTCCTGCAACATAATTTAAACTTTATGTTTAGGTACCCAAGCTTTCTTGGGTCCTTCATGGTTAGTAGCAACAAAAATTGTTCCTTTCGGAACCCATATTTTCTTTGCTTTAACATTTAACTTGTTGTTATTATTTAACGTTTTGCATTCAAATGATTTATGACCTTTTTCATTACATTTAAAACAAGTTATATTACTTTGGTTGGCTTTTATAAAAATATTCTTTAAAGATTTTTGTTTCCTTAATGTGTTATACCCTAAACCTGCTTTGTCAAAAACAGCTTTTTGACTATCTAAAATCATGTTAGTTTAGTTGAACTTAAGTGAATTTCTCAACAATGTCTTTATATTTTTTAACATCTTTCTTAAGAGAGTCATTTTCTTTAGCTTGCTGTTCTTTTTCTAAAGCTAAAGTTTCTAATTGATCTTTTAAATCTTTAGTTGAGTTTTTAGTTTCAGATTTTAACAAATCTATTTCTTGATTAAGATTATCTCTTTCTTTCTAAGTTCTTCTTTTTCATTAGTTAAGTTCTTAACTTCTAAAGCTAATTCATTTTTACTTTTAGCTAAACTAATATTGTCATTTTTCAAAAACTTATACTTCTTTTTCAAGATTTAAAATCAATCATAAGTTCATTGAAAGCCTCAAACATTTCATCAAATGTAAATTCATCATTTGAGTTTTCAGAACTTACCTCATTGTCGTTGTCGTCGTGGCCATGAAGCAGATATTGGCAACTTCCTTTTGTTCATCTTCTTCGACGAGGAAGATTCATCAGACCATGTTGCCATGTATGCTTTCTTCTTTTTCTTGTAGGCCTTTTTCAGCAAAGGACAATCATATCTAAAGTGCCCTGGCTTTTTGCACTCATAACATACTAAGGGCTCTTTTTCTTTTTCTTTCTCCTTGTCCTTTTTCTTATCTTTTTCTCCTCAAATCTTGCTCCAAATTTCTTTTTATGGAAGGGCCTTTTTCTCATAAACTTTCTGAATTTTTTGGCCAAGAGAGCAGTTTCCTCATCATCTTCATCATTACTTTCACTGCTGCTCTCTTCCATTTCTGCAGTCTTGAGGGCAAGTGTTTTCTTCTTTTTGTTTCTCCTCAACATGCTGCTTCATTGTTAACTCGTGGGTCATTAAGGATCCTAGAAGCTCCTCTAAAGGTAATGCATTGAGGTCCTTTGCTTCTTGGATAGCAGTGACTTTGCTTCCCACGATCTTGGTAGTGACCTAAGAATTTTGCGCACAAGATCAGCATTAGAATAAATTCTACCAAGACTTTTAAACCATTCACAATATCAGTGAATCTAGTGAACATGCATGTGATGGTTTCAGTTTGTTCCATTGTAAACAATTCATATTTATGAACCAAAATATTTATTTTTGATTCCTTAACTTGGTTTGTTCCTTCATGTGTAATTTCCAACCTATCCCAAATTTCTTTTGCGGAATTACATGTTGAGATTCGGTTGAATTCATTTGAGTCTAAGGAACAATATAAAATATTAATGGCTTTAGCATTTAGTTGTGCCATTCTCCTATCATTATCATTCCAATCCCTTTCGGGCTTAGGAACAATAGTGCCATCAATAAGGTGTGTGGGTGTACTAGGTCCATTTATTATTACTCCCCACAATTCATAGTCAGAAGCTTGAATGAATATTCTCATTCTAGCTTTCCAATATGAATAGTTGGTTCCATTAAATAAAGGAGGTCTTCGTAGAATGACCTTCAGCAAAACATGAACCACTTTGTGTTGCCATAAGGATCTTTAGCCCTTGATCGTGAGATCAAATTCTAAATGAGCACTTGCTCTGATACCAATTGTTGGCCCAGATGGCAACCCAAGAGGGGGGGGTGAATTGGGTTCTTAAAAATTTAAGACTTTTTAACTTTAGTTGATTAGTTAGCAAGATGTGCAAGTGAGAGGCTAACTTTAAACAATACACAAGCAGTAATAAAGAGAGATAGAGAGAGAGAAAATAAGGCACGGCAAACACAAGATAATTTTATAGTGGTTCGGTGCAACCAACACCTACGTCCACTCCCAAGATTCACTTGGGTCCACACTATAATCTCTCTAGATTACAGCCGAGTTGTTTTCCAAGCTCACAACTCAAACTTGTTGTTTTTCCCGGGTGCACAACGAACCCAGCTGGTTTTACACGGGCTTACCAGCACAAAACCCTACACGTTGTTTTTCACGGGCTCACAACTAACCCAACACAAGCACTCCGGCTTGCAACGAGGTATACAACCTCCACTGATTCAATCCACTGATTGAATCAGCAAACAATCAAAATATTCAGAGTTTAAGTATTGAAAGCTCCCCTTGAGCAAATATACAAATAAGTATAAAAGGTTAGAAAAGCCTGATAAGATTGCAGATGGTAGTGGCTTTGGCTTTCTTCCTTCTTCTCTTTAACTCCTCTTGAAGTGTTGAATCAGGCCTCAGCAAGATTCTTGACCGTTGAAAACTTTGGAGTTGAGATGAAGCTTTTTCTCCTTTTGAAAATCCTTCGATTTGATCTTTGAAAGCTTTGGATTTTCTTTTGACTCTTGTGGATTGATGAGATGGAGCAGACGAATCTTCCTCTTTGATTTCACTCCTTTTGAATCACTCTATTTTGAGCTAGAAGATTTTTCCAATAAAGCTCTGTTTTTCCCTCTTTTTGAAAGATATTTTTTCTCTCTTTTTGATTTTCTATTGTTTTGATTGAAAAGAGCTCCTCTATTTATAGATTCTGCAAAATATATCCGTTAGAGACAAAAAAAAATAGCCGTTATTCAAAAATCTTACCGTTGGAGCTGATGTGTCATCGTTAAAAATCATGCCCAGATTTCGTGGAGTCGGCTCGAGCTTTGTGGGAGTCGGCTCGCACAGTCCAATCCAGAAACGCCTAACTTTCAGGGGTCGACTCGCGATATGCGGGGAGTCGACTCGAGAAGTGCTCAAAAATGAGCCTTTCTGCCGTCTGAGTCGAGTCGGCTCGCACAGTCTTGAGTCGGCTCGCGAAGGTTTCAGGGGTCGACTCTTGAAAACTCAAGTGTCGACTCAGGACAGCATTGAAAATCAGACATTTGGGGAGTCGACTCGGAAACCCTTGAGTCGGCTCGGGAGCGATACAAAAATCAGAAAATATTCTGATAGACTTTAAAACTTGTCCTAAATAAATTTAAATATCAATGTGACTTGAATACATTAAATATGACATTAAGCATGGATTCAAGACATGTTTCAAGAATTCATAGATTGAATTATAGTGTGTAAAAATTCCTTTTTGAAATCTTTAAGCATAGAGCTTGAAACTCCTTTTTCTAATAGATTCAAAGCTCATTAAATTTAATCATTGAGAGTCCATTCCTTTCAATTTGAATAAGCTCAAGGTTTTTGATAAATAAACTCATTGTTTCCTTTAAAATACTCATGGCTTTTGGAAATCATCAAAATCAATAAAGTTGGGGCAATTATGTTTCAATAATTTCTCAACACCCCCTCTAGGTCTTTTTTGGAGAAGGGAATTATAGAATTTTCATCCTCCTCTCGCTGTCTTTTAGAACCGCTGCCTGCCCCTGAGGAGATCATGGCCACCATCTTCTCTGTTAGGGCGTTGTCTAAGACAATCTGTTGTGCAGGAAGTGCTGATGGACCTGCGGTAGTAGGGTTCCCCCGGTGGACAAACTTGCCTAGATGGCCTTGTTGGACAAGCTCCTCAATAGATTTTTTCAGTTGGCGGCAATCTTCAGTGTCATGGCCATAGTTTTTATGATATCGGCAGTAGACTTCCTTGTTGTGGGGGACCCCTGACTTCATAGGAGGTGGGCACCGAAAGTAAGGTTCTTCCTCGATCTCTAATAATATGTGAGATATCAGATAGATGAGGGGTGTGAAATGTTCCTTGGGAACAATAATTTGGGGCCGGTTGTCCGAGCGACGAGATGGCTCAGGCTTTCTGGACCGTCTTTTAGCAGGTTCCACGGGCGTTGACTTCTTGCTAGAATTCTTGTCGGCCTCCCTTCTGGAAGAGTCTGCTTCGTCGACGCGAATGTACTTCTGTGCCCGGCTTAGCAGCTTGGCATAGGAGCCGGGGGGCTTTTTATCCAGAGAATACGCAAATCTGGATGGGCGAAGTCTCTGCTTCAGTGCTAAGGTGGCTACAGAATCCTCCAAGTTATAGACCTTGAGCGCGGCCTCCTTGAACCGAGCCACGAAGTCCTTCAAAGTCTCACCGCTCCTTTATTGGACAACGAACAAGCTATCGGCAACTCGAGGGATCTTTCGGCATGCGTCAAAGTGGACCAGGAAAGATGGCTCGAGTTGCTTGAACTAGTTGATGATGCGTGGTGGCAGACGAGAGTACCATGCACGCGTCGCCTTCCGAAGTGTGGCTAGAAAGGCAACACACAGGAGATAGTCCATCGCCTCCTGGACTTGCATGAGGATCTTGTAACTCTCCAAGTGGTCCAGGGGGTCCGTCGTGCTGTCGTATTGGTCCAACTGAGGAAGATGAAACCGGGGTGGGACCAGCTCCTCCATGATGCGACGAGAAAGCGGGGGATGATGGTTGTAGTCTGCCCCATTTGGGTTGGCGATCTGGCGGCTGAGTTCCTCTAACCGTTGATGATACTCGTCGAGCCGTTGCTCGGCCCGACGAGCGGCCTTCTTGCTCGAGTCTCCTTTAGAAGAGTCAGAGGATGTGGATGAAGAGGCCCGCCGGTGTACAGAGTGCACACGCCGTGGCTCTTTCTCACTGCATCGCCTGTGAGAACGATCAAAATGGTGGGAGAGGGACCGTCGTCGCTTCAAGGTCTCCCGGCAGCGAGGCCTCGGGGATGAGTGGTGGGAGGCCTCAGGAGGGGTCCTTCCCTGATGAGGCTGATTGGCTTCATGACCTTCCTTGCGGAGCAGAGGGGGCTGAGGCGGCCCACATGTGGTAGCGAAGCAATGCTCCTGTAGTCCCCGCACCACTGTCTTCAGATCATGCACTTGATGGGCCAGGGCATCTAGCCGATCGAATTGGCTAACCTGCGGTGGTGCAGGAGGCAGAACATGGAGGTTGTCCTCCGATTGCTCAGCCTGCGGGATGCGCTCCACAATCTGACTGGTAGAAGCTTCCTGAGCTCGCGTGGTCACCATCATCTTCCTTGCAAAGGTCGTGGGGTCGCAGAGGCATGAGGGTAAACGTTTGACTGCAGCTATGCCGCCGCCCCCCTTTCTGGGGCGCCAATCTGTTGCTGTCAAATCACCTACGGCGAGCACCGATGGGCGAAGATCTCCACAGGACGTCGGAAATGTAGAGGGAGCGCCTTCTTCCTCTGTAAGAACCTGCAAAAAGTTTGGACCGGTGGCTCCAGTGGGGACCCTCCGATGCTCAAGTCAGTGGTTTGTAGAACATAAGTTTAGTAGTAGAGTAGTGCTAGAGAAAGAGATCGAAAGAGATCCCCTCGCGTTGAGCTCGGGTCCTCTTTTTATACCTGTCTAGGAGGTCACCTTTACCCCGTTGAATCTGCTTTGTTAGGATGAGCTCCGAGAATGGCGGGCAGGTGAGCAGTTGCTGAATGGGTGTCATATATATCGGCAACTGCGTAGCACTTGTAACTGCCCATGATCTTGGTAAAAGGTAGGCGAGTAGATCGCGCCGTAGTTTTAAGTCTGTTCAGCATTGAAGTTCGGCTTCATGATTTGAACTGCGTCGATGGCTGAGATCGGAGCCGGAATTGGAGTCAGGGCCGATGCCGAGGCCAAAAGCCGATGTTGGAGCCGGGGCCGATGCCGAGGCCAGAAGCCGATGCTGGAGCCAAGGCCGAGGCCAGGAGCCGATCTGGAGCCGAGAGGAAGTGCTGTGGCCAATGTGACAGCCATAAGTGCTTTAGTACGGGAGAGAATAAGGCGATAAATGCCTTAAAGTGGATGCGCGTGGCCTTTGAGGCCATAAATGTTTTGGTGCGAGAAATATCGTGGCTGCGTCGGTCGAGGCCAAAGCTAGAGGCCGAGTCGAATCCGAGGCCGAAGCTAAGGTTGATCCGAATCAGAGGCTGAAGCCGAGGCCAAGCCAAATCTACGGCTGAAGCTGGAGGCCAAGCTGAATCCGGAGCCGAAGCTGGAAGCCGAGTCGAATCTGAGGCCGAGTTGAATCACATGCATCAAAAGATAATTTCATTGCATCAAAAGATAATTTCATTTCAATCAAAAGTCAAGTATTACATCAAATATAGCCTTCATTACATCAACTCATAAACTTCATTACATCAAAATGTAAACTACATTTCATCAAAATTAAACATTCATTACATTAAGATATCAACATTAAACATTCATTACATCAAAAGTTCTTTCTCACTATTCTTGTTAAATGATCTACAATATTTTTCATTCTATCACATTGAAGCTTAACATAGTCTTTAAGTCTCTCATCAACAAATGTGCAAGCTGTTGAGATTTTATCTTGAAGCTCGGCATTGCATCTTGAATAAGTTTTACTATCTCCACAAATCTCTTTAAGTTCTTCAAAGATGTTCTTCAAATCACCACTTAAAGATTCTGCAGAGGAGTTGAGAGTTGACTCAATTTTTGTAATCCGATCATCAAGTGAATAAAGCGATTCTTTTATATTCATGAATTGACTGTCAAACTCATCCTTCTGAGCAGCAAACAAACTTTTTAATTGCTCCATTTGAAGGTCTGAGAATCCAGCAGAAGAAGTGGATAGTTGATCATTAACATGTGCAGGTGTAGGAGCAGGAGTAGGAATGAGACTCCTAGGCTGTGGAGAAGGAGCCCTAACTGATGGTCCAGCCTTGCAAGGCTCAGAAACTCTCGGCACAGGGGTTCTCTCACTAAGGTGTCCTTTCCTATCCCACTGTCCATTCACTTTAGCAAAACCCATCCGATGCAATGTTGCCAAACTATAGTAGTCGGTGTGCCTCAGGTTTTTAGATGGTTCATTCTCTTGAATTACAACCCCTTGGCTCTTGAAAACCATAGTAAGCACCATGCCATACTGTATGATGACCTTCCCTTCCCTCCAGCTTCCGCCATATAAAATATCATTATAGCTACAAGGTTGATTGGCTGTCCAGTCAAAACACTATCCATAACAACAATGTCTCGCTCCGAGACATACTCAAACCGTCCGGTCTTTGGAAATAAAATTCTACTACAAATGTTGTGTAATAATCTCAATTCCAAAGGTAATTGATTAGCTCTTATCTCTTCAAACTCTGTCACTTCCCTTCCTAACATCCTTGCAAGAGCCGCTGACCTATCACTGTGCATGTCAGCTGCTAAACCGGTAATTGGGATGCTAAGGAGGTTTCCAAGCTTTTGAAAGGTAAGGTGAATCCTCTTATTTCTTACTGAGCTAACTAAACCGCCATCACCTCTAGCCAAATTAAAAAAAAACTCTTTTACTAAGGCTGGATAAGTGGGAACATCAAGAGAGCAAGCTTATCCCAGCCCATTTCCTTTAATTGCCTACCGATTGAGAAACCCTCGGATTCAAATAAGTCAAAATCAATCTTTCTCCCCATTGTGATAACCCTCCCGGCTAAGGTATCTACCTGAGTGGAAGAGGTGTTGGGGTTGTCTGAATCCATGGACGAATCACTGCTTGGAGTCGGCTCACGAACGGGACAACGTGCGGACCATTTTCCATGGTCACCGGCGCTCCAATCACTGATTCCCTCCTTTTGGGTGCCATTAGATCTTTGGAAGTTTCGATTTGGATGGAATTTGAGGTGGGGAAGTTTTGGAAGAATTTTGGAAGTTTGGTTAGGATTTGAGAAGTTATGAAATGATGAGGTGTCGACTCTGCCCTAATAAATCAATTTTGGAATCCCAGGTGTCGACTCCCGCAAAGTCGGGTGTCGACTCCAAACCGCTAACACAGTCAGCGCTCGAACTGGAGTCGGCTCCACTTATACGGGTGTCGGCTCCAAGGTCAGGGACCGAGAGCGACACAGTCAGAGGTGTCGACTCCTCATTCTGAGGTGTCGACTCCAAAGACATTTTCAGAAAAAATAATTGAGATTCAAATGACTGAAACTTGTCAAAAAGAGTTCAATAAAAATTTCAAAAAATCTTTGAAATATCAAGGATCAAATAGCTCAAATGACTAGATAATTTGTCCTTAAAATTGTGAGAGGATTTTTAAGAAATTTATAGAAATCTAGATTCTCATTCCTTAGGGTTTCAAAATCACTCTAAAGGGTCACATATCCCTAATTCACCTCTAAGATAACAAAATCTCTCTTCACTCAAGGGTTTTGTAAATATGTCAGCTAATTGTTCCTCTGTATTAACATATTCAAGATAAATTTCATTATTAGCAACATGTTCTCTTATGAAATGATATCTAATTTCAATGTGTTTTGTTCTTGAATGTTGAATTGGATTTTTAGTCAAATTTATTGCACTCGTGTTATCACATCTAATTGGTGTTTTATCAAGGGTTATGCCATAATCTTCAAGTTGCCTCTTAATCCAAAGGATTTGAGCACAGCAACTTCCAGCTGCAACATACTCTGCTTCAGCAGTAGATAATGCAACCGAATTTTGCTTTTTGCTAAACCAAGAGATTAAGTTACATCCTAAGAATTGACATGCACCACTTGTGCTTTTTCTATCTAATTTACATCCAGCATAGTCAGAATCAGAATATGCAATTAAATTTAAAGTTGAGTCTCTAGAGTACCATAAACCTACATTTTTAGTTCCACTTAAATATCTTAAAATTCTTTTTACAGCAATTAAGTGAGATTCTTTAGGTTCAGATTGAAATCTAGCACATAAACATACTGCAAACATAATATCTGGTCTACTAGCTATTAAGTAAAGAAGAGATCCAATCATACCTCTACAATGTTTTTGATCTACTTTCTTACCATCTTCATCTTTGTCCAATTTGCACGAAGGACTCATAGGAGTTCCAAGTGGCTTGATTGACTCCATTCCAAACTTCTTAAGCAGTTCTTTTGTGTATTTGGCTTGATTGATGAAAATTCCTTCTTTGCTTTGTTTGATTTGAAGTCCTAGGAAGAAGTTGAGTTCTCCCATCATACTCATTTCAAACTCACCCTGCATCAACTTAGCAAATTCTTGATATAACAAATTATCAGTAGCACCAAATACATTATCATCAACATATATTTGTACTACTAATAAATCTTATCTTTTCTTTTCAAAAATAATGTTTTATCAACATTTCCTCTTACAAAATCATTTTCAATTAAAAATTTACTTAATCTTTCATACCAAGCTCTAGGTGCCTGTTTCAAACCATATAGTGCTTTGTGTAATTTAAAAACATGATTTAAAAATTCATGATCTTCAAAACCAGGTGGTTGTTCAACAAACACTTCCTCATTTATAAATCCATTTAAAAATGCACTTTTAACATCCATTTGAAATAAATTGATATGCATATGACATGCAAATGCAAGTAATAATCTAATTGCTTCAAGTCTAGCTACAGGTGCAAAAGTTTCATCAAAATCAATTCCTTCTTCTTGATTATATCCTTTTGCAACTAATCTAGCTTTGTTTCTAATTACTATGCCATTTTCATCTAATTTATTTCTAAATACCCATTTTGATCCTATAACAGAATGATCTTTAGGTCTATCTACAAGAGTCCAAACATTATTCCTAGTAAATTGATTTAATTCTTCTTGCATAGCTAACATCCAATTATTATCTTTTTCTGCTTCTTCAATAGTTTTAGGTTCAATTTGAGATACAAATGCAAGATGATTATTGATGTTTCTCATTGATGATCTAGTTCTTACTCCTTGAGATGGATCACCTATAATTAATTCTCTTGGATGACCATAGGCATATCTCCAATCTCTAGGTAGATCTATATCATTATGATTTGCATCAACAACATCAACACTAGGAGAATCATTATCTTTAGCTTCTTGTTCATGATCCGAAGATACATCTATATTTAGTTTTTCAATATCTCTTTCTAGAATGTTTGTATCTTCCTCATCATCAATCTTTTCAGAACTTGATGCTAAAGATTCATCAAAAATTACATGAATAGATTCTTCTACAACTAAGTTTCTCTTGTTAAATACTCTATAGGCTTTACTAGATGTTGAATATCCTAAGAAAATTCCTTCATCAGATTTTGCATCAAATTTTCCTAGATTATCTTTGCCATTATTATGAATGAAACACTTACAACCAAATGCATGAAAATAACTTATGTTTGGTTTTCTATTATTCCATAGTTCATAAGGTGTTTTCTTAATGATTGGCCTAATTAGAGCTCTATTAAGAATGTAGCACACTGTGTTAATAGCTTCTGCCCAAAAGTATTTTGGTAGGTTGCTTTCATATAGCATGGTACGGGCCATGTCTTCTAAGGTTCTATTTTTCCTTTCAACTACTCCATTTTATTGCGGTGTTCTAGGTGCTGAAAATTATGATGAATGTCATTTTCTATGCAAAAGTTTTTAAATAAATGATTTTCAAATTCAGTTCCATGATCACTTCTTAGAGACACTATGGTGTTGTTTTTCTCATTTGTGACCTTCTTGAAGAATTTCAGAAATAAAGGAAAGGTCTCATCCTTATGAGCTAAAAACAATACCCAAGTGTATCTAGAATAATCATCTACAATCACAAGACCATATTTCTTTCCTCCTAGACTTGTGGTTCTAGTAGGTCCAAAAAGATCCATGTGAAGTAGTTCAAGTGGCCTAGAAGTGGAAACAATATTTTTAGTTTTGAAAGAATTTCTAGTTTGTTTTCCAAATTGACATGCATCACAAATTTTATTATTTTCAAAATCTAGTTGTGGAAGTCCTTTTACTAAATCCATTCTAATTAATTTTGAAATAAGGTGTGTGCTTGCATGACCTAATCTACGATGCCACAACCAACCAATCTCATTCATATTAGCAACTAAGCAATGATTACTAGTAGATAAATTATCTAAATCAATCAAGTATACATTGCCATTTCTATTTCCAATAAAAACAATGCTATTATCAATGGGATTAGAACTATGCATATAGAAGATTCAAATGATACTTTAAAACCTTTATCACATAATTAACTAATGCTAATTAAATTATGTTTCAAACCATTAACATATAAGACATTTTCAATATATGTGGCGGGGGTTATTTGAATGTTACCAAACCCCAAGATTTGGCCTTTGCCATTATCACCAAATGTAACTACTCCTCCTCTTTTGCTTTCAAGGGTGATGAATTGATCCTTGTCACCCGTCATGTGCCTTGAGCCGCCGCTATCGAGATACCACTTTCGCTTTGATCTTTTGGCCGTAAGACACTCCTATAAAAATAATTAAGTCTTATATTTAGGTACCCAAGCCTTCTTGGGCCCTTCATGGTTAGTAGCATAAAAGACTGTTCCTTTGGGAACCCATATATTCTTTCCTTTATTATTTAACTTCTTATCAATTTTCCTAAAATTACATTCAAAAACTTTGTGTCCCTTCTTGTTACAGTAATGACATGTAACATTATCATTGTTTTGTTCCTTTCTAAAAAAGTTTTTGATAAATTTTTGCTTTAAGTTAGGTCTATAACCTAAACCAGCCTTATCATATATAGCTCTTTGATTATTTAACAATAAATTAAGTTTTTCAGAACTATAAGTGAATTTATCAACAACATTTTTATATTTATCAACTTTCTTCTTTAGTTTGTCATTTTCATTGGAAATTGATTCTTTTTCTTTTAACAGATTTTCATTTTCAGATTTCAGCACTTTAGTTTCATTATTAAGATTTTCTTTTTCATTAATGAAAGTTAAATTTTCATTTTTCAAAAACTTATATTTCTTTTTCAAAACTTTGAAATCACCAATAAGTTCATTAAAAGCATCAAATAATTCATCAAAAGCAAAGTCATCACAAGGATTTTTGGAACTTACCTCACTGTCGTCGTTTGCCATAAAGCAAATGTTTGCAACTTTCTTTTGATCTTCCTCTGAAGAAGATTCATCACTATCACTCCAGGTTGCAACATAGGCTTTCTTCTAATTCTTAAAAGTTTTTTTCAGTTGAGGACAATCATATCTATAATGCCCTGGTTTCTTGCATTCATAGCAAATCAAGGGCTCTTTCTCTGTCCTTGTCCTTATCTTTTTTCCTTTCTCCTTCCATCTTGGCTCCAAATTTCTTTTTATGGAAGGGTTTCTTTCTCCTCATGAATCTTTTGAATTTTCTTACTAGAAGAGCTGTATCATCATCATCATCATCATTTTCACTACAGCTCTCCTCACTTTCAGCAGCCTTAAGAGCTATGGTCTTTTTCTTTTTCACATCCTCTTCTATGTGCTGCTTCATGATCAATTCATGGGTCATTAGGGATCCTAGAAGCTCCTCTAAGGGTAAGGTATTGAGGTCCTTTGCTTCTTGGATTGCTGTCACCTTCACTTCCCACATTCTTGGAAGTGACCTGAGAATTTTACGAACAAGTTTAGAGTTAGAATATGTTTTGCCTAAACTTTTTAAACCATTTACAATATCAGTAAATCTAGTGTACATGCATGCTATAGTTTCAGTTTGTTCCATGCTAAATAGTTCATATTTGTGCACTAGAATATTATCTTAGATTCTTTAACTTGATTGGTACCCTCATGGGTAACCTCTAATCTATCCCAAATCTCCTTTGCGGAATTACATGTAGAGATTCTATTAAATTCATTAGCATCTAAAAAGAAATACAAGACATTCATGGCCTTAGCATTGAGCTGTGCCATTTTTCTATCATTATCATTCCAATCCCTTTCGGGTTTAGGAACAATAGTGCCATCAACAATGTGTATGGGTGTACTAGGTCCATTAGTTATAACACCCCACAATTCATAATCAGAAGCTTGAATGAATCTCCTCATTCTTTCTTTCCAATATGAATAGTTGGAACCATTAAATAGGGGAGGTCTATTCGTAGAATGACCTTCGGCAAATGATCCAACATGAGCTGCCATTTGGATCTTTAGCTCTTGATTGTGTGATCAAAATCTAATGAGCACTAGCTCTGATACCAATTATTGGCCCAGATGATAGCCCAAGAGGGGGGGGGGGGTGAATTGGGTTCTTTAAAAAATTTAACCTCTTAAAAAATATTGTTTGCTTAAGATGAATGAAAGTAAATGCAATGCAAGTATAAAGCACAATCAATGAGATAGAGATAGAGATAGAGACAATAGAAGCACGGAAAATACAAAGATTTTATAGTGGTTCAGTGTATCCAACACCTACGTCTACTCCCAAGATCCACTTGGGTCCACACTATAATCTCCTCGATTACAGTCGAGTTGTTTTACAAGCTCACAATCCAAACTTGTTGTTTTACCCGGGATCACAACGAACCCAGCCGATTTTCGGGCTCACCAGCACACAACCCTAAACTCAAGCTAATCTAGCTTGACCCGAGGTATACAACCTCCACTAGTTCAATCCCTTTGATTGAACTAGGCACAAACAAAAAGAATAGAGTGTTTCAAAGATACACAGCTCCTCAATGAGCAAATATTCAAAAATAAGTAAACAAGTTTAGAAAAGCCTGATTTGAAGTAGTTTGGCTTTGAGATTTTCTTCTTTTCTTCTTTTCCTCTTCTCCCTTTGGAATGATGAATCAAGCCTCAGCTTTAATTCCTCACAGTCGTTGCAGTTGGGAAGATTGGAAACAAAAGAAACGGAGCTTTTTCTTCAATTTGGAAAATCCACCGATTTTTGATTTGGAGCGCCTTGGATTCCTCTTTGAGCTTTTAGGAGTGGAAGGATTTGAATTTGAAGGTTTTTCTCTTGGATTTCAGGCTCAGACTTTCTCGGATATTGATTTGAAATTTTTGTCTATTTTTCGTCTATTTTTCCTCTCTCTTCTCTTCTTATTTTTTAAACGGTTGTTTTTCCCCCTTTTTATAGATTTTCTTCAATCCGTTTTTGGGATGAAACTAGCCATTGGAGTGTACCTGAAAACAAAATATATCCGTTAGAAATTAGGTAAAAGGAAATATTACCGTTAGAGCTGATCTGGCATTTTAAATTTTCGTCCCAGTCAGGTTGAAGTCGGCTCCAACTTTTTAGGTGTCGGCTCCAGATCGTTTTTCCAAAAATAGAAATTTTCGTGTTCGTTGAGGAGTCGGCTCCAAAAAAGTAAGTGTTGGCTCGCCATCGCCAGGTGTCGGCTCCCGAAAATTGTAAGTGTTGGCTCCAGGATGCTCAAAAAATTAACGTTCTATCCCGCATCGGAGTCAGCTCCAGACACTGTAAGTGTCGACTCCGAAACTCTAGGTGTCAACTTCGAAACTCTAGGTGTCGACTCCGGATTGTATCAAAAATCAGATTAAAATTGAATTGGCTATGGGGTCGGCTCCAGATTCTCTAGGTGTCGACTCCAAGCTCTGAAACTTTGAAATCTCTGATTTATATTTGATTCAAAATTTATTTCTTAATTTCTTTAAATTGATCAAATAAATTTAAGTCCTGAAACATTTATAAAATCCATTAGTAATCAAATAAATATACTCAATTCCTTTATTAATCATTAAAATCAATAAATGGATCAACAGGTTCTAGGATAAACAACCTATAAACTTTGTAAGCCCTCGTGGTAACCTTCTGGTAGATGCCCCTCTCCAACTCCTGGCTGATCAAGCCCAGAAAGGAGATGCGGTGAGAAGAAGTATCATCGTTCCAGGATCGATCATTTGAAATCTGCCTTATTTGTCTGACTCTAAAGCAAGTGAAGATAGCATGGTCAACTATCTCCTTCTTACGGCCACATAACGGGTAAATAGGTTGGATGCTCAAATCTCGCCTAGAGAGTAGGGAGCATGTAGCAAGATAGTTCCTTGCAAGCTTTCAAACAAATAGCCGAATCCTAGGATAAATGAAAAGTTGCCAAAGTCATACCGTATTCATTGACGGTTGAAACTGTGGCCTATAAATCCTCAGATAATCCATCTTTTGATGTTTGTGTCTTGATAGGACTTAGATGGCAGACCCATCCGGGTGACAGTGGCAGAGGCAAGGCCTAGGCGCTAGTTTTGATGCTCAAATTTCTTTGCATGTTTTGGGTGGTAAAGAGCTTCTATATTCCCCTCAAGCAAATGGCTTCGGTGTTGAAATGTCCGCTAACGCTACTATCCAGGGGAAAGCTTGGGCAAAGATAAAACTACCCATGTATCAGGTTTAACAATAGCTTGCATCCTTCTTCCAAAAAAAAATGAAAGTGATATGGTTGGTAAACCGAAAGTAAAATCAGAGTTCTAGGCAGCCCCCAGGTTCTGGGCGGCCTCGAGTTCTAGGCGGCCCCCAGGTTCTGGGTGGCCTCCAGTCCTAGGCGGCCCCCAAGCCCTGGGCGGCCTCCAGTCCTAGGCGGCCCCCAAGACCTGGGCGGCCTCTAAGTCCTAGGCGGCCCCCAAGCCCTGGGCGGCCTCTAGTTCTAGGCGGCCCCCAGGTTCTAGGCGGCCTCCAGTCCTAGGCAGCCCCAAGCCCTGGGCGGCCTCCTAATCCTAGACGGCCCCCAGGTTCTGGGCGGCCTCTAGTCCTAGGCGGCCCCCAGGTTCTGTGCGGCCTCTAGTCCTGGGCGGCCCCCAAGCCCTGGGCAGCATCTAGTTCTAGGCGGCCCCTAGGTTCTGGGCGGCCTCCAGTCCTAGGCGGCCTCGAAGCCCTGGGCGGCCTCTAAGTCCTGGGCGGCCGCAAAGCCCTGGACGGCCTCTAGTTCTAGGCGGCCCCTAGGTTCTGGGTGGCCTCCAGTCCTAGGCGGCCCCCAAGCCCTGGGCGGCCTCTAATCTTAAACGGCCCCCAAGCCCTGGGCGGCCTCCAGCCCTAGGCGGCCCCCAAGCCCTTGGCGGCCTCTAAGTCCTGGGCGGCCCCGAAGCCCTGGGCAGCCTCTAGTTCTAGGCGGCCCCCAAGCCCTGGGAAGCCTCTAGTTCTAGGTGGCCCCCAGGTTCTGGGTGGCCTCCAGTCCTAGGCGGCCCCCAAGCCCTGGGCAGCCTCTATGTCCTGGGCGGCCCCGAAGCCTTGGGCGGCCTCTAGTTCTAGGCGACCCCTAGGTTCTGGGTGGCCTTCAGTCCTAGGCGGCCCCCAAGCCCTGGGCGGCCTCTAAGTCCTGGGCAGCCCCCAGGTTCTGGGCGGCCTCTAGTCCTAGGTGGTCCCCAGGTTCTGGGTGGCCTCTAGTCCTGGGCAGCCCCAAGCCCTGGGCGGCCTCTAGTTCTAGGCGGCCCCCAGGTTCTGGGCAGCCTCCAGTCCTAGGCGGCCCCCAAGCCCTGGGCGGCCTCGAGTCCTAGATGGCCCCCAAGCCCTGGGCGGCCTCCAGTCCTAGGTGGCCCCAAAGCCCTGGGCGGCCTCTAAGTCCTGGGCGGCCCCGAAGCCCTGGGTGGCCTCTAGTTCTAGGCAGCCCCCAGGTTCTGGGCGGCCTCCAGTCCTAGGTGGCCCCCAAGCCCTGGGCGGCCTCCTAATCCTAGGCAGTCCCCAGGTTCTGGACGGCCTCTAGTCCTAGGCTGCCCCAGGTTCTGGGCGGCCTCTAGTCCTGGGCGGCCCCCAAGTCCTAGGCGGCCTCTAGTCCTAGGCGGCCCCCAGGTTCTGGGCGGCCTCCAGTCCTAGGTGGCCCCCAGGTTCTGGGCGGCCTCTAGTCCTAGGCGGCCCCCAAGCCCTGGGCAGCCTCCTAGTCTTAGAATCATTCTCATATCAGAAGCACTAAACATGATGAGCTGTCGTGTCCAGAACAGAAATCGAGAATCATTAAGCATCATGACGCTTTAAATGACTCGAATAAGACAAACACTGGAGCGTCACCATCCATCGAAAAGCTCAAATAAAGGAGATACTGAGCACCTGTTTTAGGGCCAGATAACTCTTCTCTGACTCTAACATTCCCACTAACCCTGATATTCCCTTGGAAAAACTGAAATCCATCATGAGGATTCTTAGCTTTCGGAGCAAGTTTCTTAATACCTCTGCTGTTAATTATCGATAAATGACCACGTGGCACGCTCTCGTCTGAAGCTAATTTTTATCTTACACATCGATTTTTATCCAAAAAAAAGAAAGAAAAATGACTCAATGCTGACGACATGATGGCGAAAACAAGAAAGGAATATCCTTTGGAAGCACAAAGGATATAAGGGAAGGAGACCCATGAGGAGGGGGGGGGGCTTGCTCTTCCTTTAGTAGGAGATCCTGCAACAAAGAAGACTTTTTCGATCTTTTCTGGTGATTCAGCATCAACAGATTGGTGCGCCATGTAGGGGTCTGCGATGAGCAACTCCTGTTCTTCTAACATGGGTACTAGATCTCCGAAAGAGGATCCCTCTAATTGGTCTGGGGGGCATCTCTTGCCTCCCGATCATGGTTGCAAGACTCTTTGCTCTTCTGAGCCAGCAAAGTCAAGCCCTCCGATTTCTTCCTCGCCACTGCCGGCTCCAGCTATTCCCCAGGACCCATTGGTGACCCCAACAAGTTCAAACCCATGTTGGGATGGTTCAGCAGATGCAGGAACAGCATTCTAGAGGAGCCCGGCAACGGCTCGAGCCACCTCTGCTGTCCAGATCGGCTACTCCCGTCAGCCGACAATCAACTCGAGGGAGATCCCCTCCAACAAAGCCTCTCCCCCCCTATTCCTCAGGTGGGCTTCATCCTCAAAGTTCCCGGGGTGGCTCGCGCTCTCTCACTCGTTCTTCGGGCAGCCCACCCACCAAGCGGCGGCGGGGGAAGGAGCCTCATACAGAGCGGATGGTGGGCATGATTTCTCATGGAGGAGCATCATCCTCTAAGAGGCCAAGGGGAGGGGGAGAACTAGATGATGTAATCCCTTTTAAGGGAGACATAGCGGGGGGTAGTGTTGTAAAAGATGATAGCGTCGTCGTTTTAATGACGGTCGCTAAACACCCTGTAAAGAGGATCCTAATCGACAGTGGAAGCTCCACCAATGTGCTTACTTATGATGCATTTCTTCGAATGGATTTATCTCCTGACTCTCTTCGACCTATAGCCGTCCCTCTAGTCGGTTTCACGGGAGATTCTATACGAGTGGAGGGCGAGATTACCCTACCGGCGACGGCAGGATCGCCGCCATGTCAGAGCATAGTAAGGCTGGACTTTCTGGTGGTTCGGGTGCCCCTGGCCTACAATGTCATTCTCGGCCGCCCCGGGTTGAATATGTTAGATGCAGTTATATCTACCAAGCGCCTATTGGTGCAATTCCCTACTAATCAAGGAGTTGGCGAGATGCGTGGGGAGGTGAACTCGGTCAGACCCTGTTATCATCTAGCTCCCAGTCCCCAGACGATTGGGATTCCCCTGGTCGCCGAGTCGTTTGATCCCAGAGAAGTCGAGCAGAGGGGAGAGCCGGCGGAGCATTTGATATCTTGCCCCCTGGGAGGCGATTCTACCAAGACCGTGCAGATTGGTGAGTTCCTCCCCCCTGAAGCCCGGGATCAGCTCCTAGCCTTCTTATCGGCGAATGCGGATGTCTTCACCTGGAAAATGATGGATATGGTTGGGATTCCCCCAGAGGTGATCACTCACCAGCTTAATATCAACCCAAGCTGCCACCCTGTCTGCCAGAAAAAAAGGAGTTTCGCTCCCGAGCGGCAGAGGATCATTGATGAAGAGGTGGATAAATTGCTTATGGCCGGTCAAATTCGAGAGGCACAATATCCTAACTAGCTAGCCAATGTGGTCATGGTCCGGAAGGCCAATGGAGGGAGGAGAATCTGCATCGACTACACCGATCTTAACAAAGATTGTCCCAAGGACAGCTTTCCGTTGCCGTGGACCGACCAGTTAGTAGATTCTACCTCCGGCTATAAACTTCTTAGCTTCATGGATGCTTTCTCGGGGTACAACCAAATAAAAATGAATCCCTTGGATGAAGAGCATACTTCTTTTATCACTGAGAAGGGCATCTATTGTTATAAGGTAATGCCCTTCGGATTGAAGAATGCAGGAGCTACCTATCAGAAGCTGATGAACAAAGTTTTTAAAGACCAGCTTGGCCGCAACATGGAAGTATATGTAGATGATATGTTGACAAAGAGCACCTGTGCTACTAGCCATGTCGCCGACCTGCAGGAGACCTTTTGCAACCTTCGGCTCCATAGAATAAAGCTTAACCCACACAAATGTGCGTTTGGAGTTACTGCAGGGAAATTCTTGGGTTTTCTGGTGACCCGGCGGGGAATTGAAGCAAACCCAGAGAAGATTCAAACCATTCTTGATATGAGGCGGCAAGCATGTAAGAAAGAGGTACAACAACTCACCGGGAGGATAGCAGCATTAAGCCGATTTTTGTCAAGATCGACGGAGAGGTGTTTACCCTTCTTCAAAGTCCTACATAAAGCGGACGGTTTTGAGTGGACGGAAGACTGTCAACGGACTTTTGAAGAACTTAAGGAGTTCTTGTCCACACCGCCCCTGCTGTCTAAACCGAAGGAGGGAGAAAAGCTCTTCCTTTATCTTGCGGCTTCCTCGGAAGCCGTCAGTTCCGTTCTGATGCGTGTCGGCGACCACGCTATTCAGAGACCTGTATATTATACTAGTAAGGTACTTTATGGCGCAGAAGAGAGGTATTCCAGAACAGAGAAGGTCATTTTTGCTTTGGTCATCTCCGCCCGATGACTCAGACCATATTTTCAGGCTCATCCTATAGTCGTGCTTACTGACCAGCCTCTCAGAGCCATTTTGTCTCGCCCTGATACTTCTGGCCGGTTGGCTAAGTGGGCCATCAAACTAGGGGAGTTCGACTTGTCATTTCAGCCCAGAGCAGCTTTGAAATCCCAGGTCTTGGCCGACTTCCTGGTAGAATGCACTTGGTCTGAAGAGTCTCAAGAGGATTCCCCCCGAATTCTTTTAGATGTCGACGAGGAGAATGATAAGGCATGGGTCCTCCACGTCGATGGAGCCTCCAACTCCCAGGGGAGTGGGGCTGGTCTTATTCTCGTCAGTCCAGAGGGTGTGGTGCTGGAGTATGCTCTCCATTTCCTCTTTGAAGCTACTAACAATCAAGCTGAATATGAAGCCTTGTTAGCCGGAATTAAACTAGCACATGGGATGGGAATCAAGCATCTTCGAGCTTTTACTGACTCACAGCTTATTTCTGCCCAGGTGTCTGGGGAGTATGAGGCTCGAGACCCTGTCATGTCCTAGTATCTAAGCAAGGTTAAACTATTAATTCCCTTGTTGGACCATGTTGAGAAATTATTGAAACATAATTGCCCCAACTTATTGATTTTGATGATTTCCAAAAGGCATTGCTTTACTTTCTAAAAGGCTATGAACATGATAAGTCAATAAATGAAATATTCTTACTATGAGCAATTTCAAATTGGAAACTATGAACTATTAAAAATATAATGAGTTTCTTGAATCAATTGAATATATGTTTCAGTGAGCTATACTTATGAATTCAAAAATGATTTTCTATACCAATCTTTTAAAGATCAATGACTTAATGAAAATGCTTTGAAATTGAGCATTACTGATAAATCAACTTTATCTAAGTTATATTTATATTTCAAAGTTGGTTGGGATGATTTTCAAAGCAAATCAGAATGTTTTCTGATTTTTGTATCAGTCCCGAGCCGACTCGAGAGTTTTCGAGTCGACCCCTGAACTTTCTCGAGCCGACTCATGACTGTGCGAGCCGACTTGACTCAGACGGCAGAAAGACTCATTTTTGAGTGCCTCTCGAGTCGACTCCCAGCTTTTCGCGAGTCGACCCCTGAAAGTCACGAGTCGACTCCCAGATTTTCATGAGTCGACCCCTGGAGACTCACTTTTTGGTGCGTTCTGGATTCGATTGCTCGAGCCGACTCGCACAGTACCCGAGCCGACTCCCCGAAATCTGGGCGATAATTTTTGAATTGACACATCAGCTCCAACGGTTAGATTTTTAAATAACGGCTATTTTTCCTTGACTCTAACGGATATATTTTTNCTTAAAAATGTTTCTATTTTTGGTAATCGAGCTCGAGCCGACTCGCACAAAGCCGAGTCGACTCCCGAAATCTGGGCGCGATTTTTACGGATGACACATCAGCTCCAACGGTTAGATTTTAAATAACGGCTATTTTTCCTTGACTCTAACGGATATATTTTTGCAGATTCTATAAATAGAGGAGTTCTTTTCAAATCAAAAAAGAGAAAAATCAAAAAGAGAGAAAAGAATATCATTTGAAAAGAGGGAAAAACAGAGCATTTTGGAAAAATCTTTTAGCTCAACGAAGAGAGATTCAAAAGGAGTGAAATCCAAGAGTGAGATTCGTGCACTCCAGAGCTACATTCTACAAAAGATTCAAGAGGAGATCCCAACGCTTTCAAGAGCAAATCAAAGATCTTCCACATTCAAGAAAAAGGGAGAAAAAGCTTCAACCCAACTCCAAAGCTCAAATCTGTGAAGAATCGGTGCTGAGGCCTGATTCAACATCAAGAGGAGTTGAAGGAAGGAACCAAAGAAGCCAAGCCAGCTCTCAAGCTCTAAATATTCAGGCTTTTCTAAACTCAATTTCTATTTTGAAATATCTGCTCAAAAAGGAGCTGCTTGTAATTAAACTCATTTTAATTGTTTGTGTCTAGTTTAATCTGAGGGATTAAACTAGAGGAGGTTGTTAAACCTCGGTACAAGCTAGGTATAGCTTGTGTTTGGGTTTGGTGCCGGTGAGCCCGTGTAAAATCGGCTGGGTTCGTTGTGATCCCGGAAAAACAACAAGTTTGAGTTGTGAACTTGTAAAACAACTCGGCTGTAATCTAGAGAGATTATAGTGTGGACCCAAGTGAGTCTTGGGAGTGGACGTAGGTGTTGGTTGCACCGAACCACTATAAAAATATCTTGTGTTTGCCGTGCTTAATTGTCTCTTCTCTATCTCTCATATACTTGTGTTTGTGCTTTGCTTATTAGTTGATCCTTCACTTGCACATCTCATTTAAATTGCTTAAAAGTCTTAAATTTTTTAAGAACCCAATTCACCCCCCCCTCTTGGGTTGCCATCTGGGCCAACATATATATATATATATATATATATTTAGTTACTTAAAATATAACTTTACTAATTAAAAATTAATAAAATTAATAAATGGGATGACTAGAAGAAGAATCAACATAGTTTGCCTATGAGAAATTAAAGTAGATAGAAAAAAGCAAAAGAGGTTGATGGTTATAAATTTTGGTATATATGCAAAGATAAGAATAAAAATAATTAAAAATTATTATATATAAGAGTTTAAAAGATGAAATTATAAATATTTAGGGAATAATAAAAAAATATTTTTTCTTAAATTAGTGTTAGAAGAGGAGTTCATTATTATTATTATTAGTGCTTATACTCTTCATATAAAATAATGCTAAAAAGCAAAGCTTTAATTTGAGAGGACATGAACGAAGCTATTTAAATAATTTTTAGTAAATATAAAATAGATTTGAATAGACATATAAAAAATATAATTTATTTAAATAATTTTCAGTGAGAAAAAATATTTATAAAAGAGAGTTGAATAGACATATAAAAAATATAACGTAGATTTTGAAAGAGTATATAAATAAAGTTATTTAAATTATAGTTAGTAAGAAAAATATATATTTATCAAAAAAATTTGAATCAATACATGTGAAAATACAATATAAACTTTGAAAGAGCATATAAATGCTAAAGTTTCAAACATAGAAATGGAGAAATAGAAGATAATTTAGAATTTGAAATAACCTATAATTTAGTATAGCATTTTTTTTATCAAACACCATCTTAATATTCGATTCGTATTCATATCCGTATATAATAAATATGGATATGCTTGATAACCAATTCATATCCGTATCCATATATTTTCAAGCACACATTGTCATTGTTCTGATTGAACAACCCATTAAGGCGATTATCCATCGCCCAGAAGCATGGGGAGAATGACCAAATGGGCTGTTGAACTGAGTGAGCATGACATTCAATATCAACCTCGTCGGCCATTAAAGCCTAGGTTTTAGCGGATTTTCTCCTCGAATGCACCATACATGAAGATGGCTCTGCTTCGGACACCCTCGGACAGCCAAAGCCCAGCGCCCCGTGGTTGCTTCACGTTGATGGATCCTCGAGCGCGGAAGGTTCTGGCACCAGCTTGGTCCTCACCAGTCCGAAAGGTGCAACTTTCGAATATGGTATTTGCTTCTCTTTTCCGGCTTCAAACAATGAAGCAGAATATGAAGCCCTGCTCGCTGGACTCTGAATCGCCTATGAGCTTAAGGTCAAAAAACTAATTACCTATACCGACTCTCAATTAGTCAACTCAATACGAAGACTTTAATGTCGAAATGCACTCACAAACATGCACAAGAATAAGGCAATTTCATTTTCATGTTCAAGATAATCCATATGGTCCAACCATGTTTCAATTTCATCTAAAACAAAGGTAATCATCATTGCATGTCACAGAACAAAAAAGCCCATGACAGAAACAAGGATTCAGGTCTAGGTCCAAAAGCTACAGTGCATACTGCACTGGCTGGATTTGGGAATAGTACTGCAACTCATACCATCATGTCAAATGGAATAATATGGAGATCTATATAGACTGAAAAAATCATTATCTATTTGAAATTAGCTCTTGGCTAGGCACAAACCCCTATGTGTTGAATTGTAGAAAAAACGTTAAATAAGCTAACCATTGTGCCTGTTTTCCCTCAAGATCTTTAGTTGTGTGTATAACTTTCACCCCTGTCAAACCCAAAATACAAATCTAAGTAGAGTGTGGTGTCAAAAGAAACAAAAGCTGAAAGCATATTTGACAAGTTGATACACAATTACGCTTTAGTACATAAGAATCTACTTAGAAGGTGAAGCATGACAAGAAGAGAGATTGATTAACTTACATAAATGGATTCAAGGATCGCCGAAACTTGAGGTTTTGCGGCCTTTCCTTCAACAAACAGAAGGAATTGTGTGACACCAATGACCACCTTGTGGTAAAACAACCATGATAGAATCTGCTCCAAACCAGCTGAAGTGGTCGATACGATATTTATATGTATATTTAACCATCATTAGAGGGATGAATAATTTTATCCTTTTTCTCATACCCAAAGATCAATTTTATCCCTACGAGCGCAAAAGTATATCGAAATTTCAAAACAACACTAATAAAGTCTGTTAAGTGAAACAAATGTTTCAAAGTATAAACAGAGATTAGAGAATTTAAAATAGAGTAAGCAGCACATTGCATGAGATAAAATGCAGATGTTATAAGGCTAGAAATTTAAATTAAACAGCGTGCTACTATTCTTCTGTTCCTGCAAACCAAAACAAATACGTACCGATCCAACAAGATAAACGCCCATGTAAAACATAAAGTCCCTCTCGAAATGCTTCAAATTAAAATCCAGATCCCTAGATCCACTATTCCTGTTTCGTAAAGCACCAACCAAATTATTCAACCAAAAATCCCGCCAAACGACTCGGTAGTCGGTAACATAATAAATATTCGCAAAAATGCAATTAAGACTTTCGAAACCGAAATTCCAGCCGCGGTATAATAAGGGAAGGAAGGAGACGTGCTCCGGCCGAGGATCTCCACTCAATCGAAGGATGACTACGACGGCGCCCGGAGGAAGCCGACGATCCGACGGGGCTGTTTTCCATCCCGAGGAACTTCTGGGACTCGGCCGGTCACCGGGAAGCCGGGTCGTCGACGCCGCCGCGCCACTGGAGGACGAAGGCGAAGGAGGCGAGGAAGAGGGGGAACAAGGTGAGGAGGAGAAGAGGCTCGTCGGACGTTGGTGGGCGTTGAGGCCCGCCATTGGAGAAAAATGTCTCGCCTAAGCATTGGCCTACATGGCTTCTGGTTTGAGGACTCGGGGAATCACTGCGCGGTGGGAGCCTGTGCTCCGTTATTTTAGTCCCATATCGGCAGTTATAAAATTTGATTACTTGTTTTAAAGTTTGGAAAAGAGGATCAAAGCACCTAAGCCTTAGGATTGAAGCGTTTGGGTCTTGATTGACTCTGAAAGTCCCCGGGCCTTACTTGCAGAGATGCGGCGCCCGTTTGGGCGATTCCTTGGAGACTTGGGTCCCTTATCACCTTTCGTGAGGGGCAAAGACGTGTGTGGAGCCTCGACCCGTCTTCCAAGGTCATATGGCCAAATTATACCACAGTCATTCGCTTGATCGGATTTAACAAAACGGGGCTTACAATCCAAAGGCTTATTTTTTTTATAAAAATTTCATAAATGGTTAGGAAATAATGCATGTAAAAAAAAAAAAAATTTAATAAAAATAAAGCAAAGCATAATTGGCGCATAAAAAATTTATTATATAGATCCGAGAGGCGGAGCATATAGGAAAAACTTGATATCAACTTTTGATGCATCTTATAATTTTATTATTTGTTAGGAAGATGAATATAATAAATATATTTGGTATCGAGATGGGATTGGCTAATCCATCTAGTTTACTTTTAAATCTCAAATTCTTTTTTAGATTTAGTAATTCAGACTTTTCTAGTATAACAAATCAATATTTTTTTTAGTGAGATTCATAGCATGCTACTCCCTTTCTTTCACTTCTAGATATTAATTGAATTAGATCCCATCCCACATCTAAGGCGGCCTCAATGGCATCAAATCGTAGCTAATTCGATATTGATGGGAAGGACCTTTCGGAAGCTATCATCGGTGCTAGCCACTTTGTAGCTAAATCCAACAATTCATACCTAAACTTCTGGGTAGTGTTTGGATGTCAAAAAGTTATTCTAGAAATAGGAATACGAATTTTTCAGGAATAGTTATTTCCCTTGTTATTCCAAATTTCTGTTTGGATAAAAATCTGGTATTCCATGTTATTCCAGTGCAATTAATGCAGTGTTATTCCAAATGATGTTTGGATGACATGGGAATAAGCATGTATTCCAGTAGGAATAGATGAAGAATTTTTCAGAATTTTCAAAGATACCCCTTAATGATGATCGCTGATATCTTGGGGATCCCAGACTGCTCCCTAGCCTCGAGGCGAATCCGACGGTTAGGATGCGCAGATGATGACGCCCTACGATACGATCACCCTAAAGGAGCTGTCTTATCGAGGACAAGTGTGCGGACACCTTTCTACATGATGTGGGGATCGGCCACCTACGATTTGATGCCCCTTTCACTTAGATGGTGACACCAGCTCAGGGACGGAGGGCATCTGATATGGCCAATCAGGTCAAAGAGCCCGCGAGCCAATTCCTTGGCGATTGGGCTCACCACGGCCCATCTCGACTTCCGTATCGGTCGCGGCCCGTCTAGGCCTCGGTGCCGGTTTCGCATCAGCCACGCCCATTTCGACCTCCGCGTCGGCTACGGCCTACCTTGGTTTTGGCATCAGCCACGGCCCATCTCAACCTCCGTGTCGACTACGACCCACCTTGGTCTCGGCGACGGACTCGGCCCGTCTCAACCTCCGCGTTGGCCTTGGTCCGTCTCAGCCTTGGTCTCGGTGTCGGCATCGGCTTCGGCATCGGCCTCGGCATCGGTCTTGGCATCGGTCTCGGCGATGACCTTGCTATCGGCCTCGGCATCGATCTCGGCATCGGCCGTCGGCGACAGTCATCCACGTCCAAGCTACGTGGCCTACTTCCCTCGAGAATGGCGGATCACGTCACCACGAACGCGCCCGGCTACGCGCGCGGTGAACGTGCTTCCCCCTGGCGCCGTTAACGATGGGTGTGGCCCCACGTTTAGTCCCATGACCCGTACTTTGTGGCACGTTGAAGACCAGAAATTAACAACCGTCCGAAAGGGACTTGACCACGACGAACGAAGGGTAAGAGGGATTCTCGAACAGGTATAAAAGGCCTCCAGCCCTTAAGGTAGGGGGCTCAAGCTCTATCCAATCATTCAAAAATAACAATTCCTGTTCCCCAAATCACTAACTTGAGCGTCGGAGGGTCCCCGCCGGAATCATCGGTCCGGAAACTTTTCTTGCAGGTTCCTGAGCGGAGTAAGGGGTTTCGCCGTTTCCTCAAAGGCCCACGATGAGTTTTGCCCACCTGACACTCATTAAAAGTGATCTGGCGGCATCACCATTTCGCATTTTAGTCCCACATTGGCAATTATAAAGTTTGATTATTTGTTTTAAAGTTTGGAAAAGAGGGATTGCCTTATGTTGAAGCGATTGGGTCTTGTTTGACTTTAGAAAATCCTTGGGTTTATTCATAAAGATGCGGCGCCTAAACTGGCGATTCCTTAAAGCCCTATTTGGTTCCTCTCATCTCGCGTGAGGGACGGAGACGTTCTTTTCTCACATTCATTGCCTTGATGATTAACAAAACGGGGCTTACAATCCAAAGGCTCGCTCTTTTTTCCCATTCTTTTTTGAAAAGTTTGGGAGAATGTTGCGGCCAATTAGGCAGGGTGGAGGGCCTTTGGGTACCGTGAGTATTTGAAGTTGTAAGATAAACTTGTAGTTTGCCGTTAGGTATATGCATGATCAATTAAGCATGCACCCATACACATTTTCCTTTTATGTCCCTTCTTTCATCCAAAGGATTGATAATTTATGGCTAGTAATATTTTAAATTTTGATTAGACTTAGAGGCCTTGCTGTTTGAAGATCATCATTTTTTAATCTTCATCTTGGGGCATTTACTAGCCTCACACTCCCGTGTCAACCCTTTATAGATAACAACACATCCATAATCAAACAATTAAAGTAGATAGTTTTGACAAATTTTACCTTAAAGTAGTGTTTAATAGGCCAAAAGCTATTCCTAGATAAATGTACAAGATAGTATTTATCTAAGGATAGCTAAGGGAATAAGCATCTTTTTAAAATTATAAGTCTGCCATTAAGGGATAACTTTAGTTGTTTTTGGGTTCTCTAGGGAATAAGTTCAGGGGATAATCCATGATTAAACATGGATTAATCCCTTTGATTAAATTTTTTCAGACCTATCCCCTCTAGCTATAGCATTTGAGGATAAGGAGGGATATGGATAAGGAGGGATATCTCTCCTTATCCCCTATATCAAACATTGCTTAAAGGATGTAATAAAAGGATGTAATAAGGGCGCTGTAGTAACCTCAACATTCGTGTATTACTATCAGAAGGTCCAACTTTTCCGCATACTGAAATATCACAATTAAGATACCGAATCAATTGGTCGGTAAGGGGGATCAAACGTTGGATAATCTGCCACTCGTTGTATAGCTCTTTAATCAGTTTTCTGCAGCCAATGTACAGTGACTTTGTGAACAAATTTTGACTTCTAAATTGGAAGGAGGATGGTTTTAGGAGATTCATTTGGTTCGGAGCGCGAACCAATAAAAAAGAAGAAATGGCGTGCCATGTGGAATTGGGAAGAGGATAGAGACTATTGACGAAGACTCTTCCTCTTCTAGCGATGCCTCTTCATCTTCTTTTTTTACTCGTGCCGCATGGGATTGAAAAGAGGACGGACTCTGCTTCTACACACGATGCCTCTTCAATTTTTTTAATCGAAAAAAATGGCATATCGCTTTGGATTGGAAAGAGGACGGAGACACTTCTAGCTTCCGCACGCCATGCCTCTTCGTTTTTTTTTTTTTACTCGAAAAAAAAAGGCCTAAAGGCTTCCACACGCAATGCCTCTTCGTCTTTTTTTTTTTTACTCAATCGTTATGTTAGGTCCTAGTGAGTCATAATGGGTTGTTGGGTGGGCTACATCTAACGACATTTAATTGGACAAATTTAAGTTTAGTTTAGGATTTAATTTTTTTAATCTATAAATTTATAATATTTTTTTCATTCTAATTATCATTATAAATTTATTATATGGGTTATAATTTAAATTAATTTTTTATTTTTTATCTTAACAACCAAGTCTTCTCTCATCTTTTTTCTTCTAATTATATTTTTTTTATTATTTATCTTGATTGATTCTTATTTATAATGTGTTCAATTAAATTGGTAAATATTTTAAATATCATATTATAAACTTAAGGAAAACCATTTACTTGATACAATTAAGAGTTTTGAATAGAAACTTATATTTAAGTTGATTATGTTTATTTATCAATTATTATATTTAATAATAAAATAATAATTAGATGCTTAACTTAAATGTAATATTTTATATTAAACTTGAATAGATCTAGATGATTTATTGGGTCTAAAATTTTTTCTATAAATCTATTTGATCCAACAAACAAATAGATTGGATCCGAGTCTATAATCAAAACTCAATATAAAATTAGGTCAGACTAAGATCAAGCATGATCCAACCCTTTTATCTATGAACATGAATTGAATAGTAAAAACCACTTGAATGCATTATACTTGTGATGGTTTACACAAACCCTAATGCAGCGTAAAGTTTAATAATGATAATTAGGATGGTCCTAAACATGATATATGTAAGCAAAGTATGAAAACATAGGCCCTAATGCAACATAAAGTTTTATAAAGATAACTACAATAGTATCACAAATGATGCATTACATTAGCACCCAATTGTGATATGAAAGTAAGCAAGAATTATCAAACTCCTATGAATAAATACGAGTAAAAAAGTTAGTCCAAAAATAAAAAAATATATATTTAGTTACTTAAAATATAACTTTATTAATTAAAATTAATAAAATTAATAAATGGGATGACTAGAAGAAGAATCAAGATAGTTTGCCTATGAGAAATTAAGTAGGTAGACAAAAGCAAAAGAGGTTGATGGTTATAAATTTTGGTATATAAGCAAAGATAAGAATAAAAATAAATTAAAAATTATTATATATAAGAGTTTAAAAGATGAAATTATAAATATTAAGGGAATAATAGAAAAATAATTTTTCTTAAATTAGTGTTAGAAGAGGAGTTCATTATTATTACTAGTGCTTATACTCTTCATATAAAATAATGCTAAAAAGCAAAGCTTTAATTGAGAGGACATGAATGAAGTTATTTAAATAATTTTTAGTAAATATAAAAAATATTTGAATAAACATATAAAAAATATAAGTTATTTAAATAATTTTTAGTGAGAAAAAATATTTATAAAAGAGAGTTGAATAGACATATAAAAAATATAATGTAGATTTTGAAAGAGTATATAAATAAAGTTATTTAAATTATAGTTAGTAAGAAAAATATTTATCAAAAAAATTGAATGAATACATGTGAAATATAATATAAATTTTGAAAGAGCATAAATGTTATAGTTTCAAACATAGGAACGAAGAAATAGAAGATAATTTAGAATTTGAAATAACATATAATTTAGTATAGCATTTTTTTTATCAAACACTACCTTAATATTCGATTCGTATTTATATCCGTATATAACAAATATAGATATGCTTGATAACCGATTCATATCCGTATATAATGAATATGGATATGCATATTCGTATCCGTATCTGATACGGCTAGCCGTCTCCCCGGGATGGTATTATCTTCTGCTCAGTTTTCGAAAGCAATGATGTGACAACAAAACCCAAAGCCAGCGTCGGCCTCCTGGTTTTCGAAAGCAATGATGTGACAACAAAACCCAAGGCCAGCGTCGGCCTCCAGTGCCAGCCTCCAACGTCGGCCTCCAGCGTTGGCCTCCAGCGCCGGCCTCCAGTGCCGGCTCCAGCGTCGGCCTCCAGCGTCGGCCTCCAGCGCCGGCCTCTAGCGTTGGCCTCCAGCGTTGGCCTCCAGTGCCGGCTCCAGCGTCGGCCTCCAGTGCCGGCCTCCAGCGTCGGCCTCCAGCGTCGGCCTCCAGTACCGGCCTCCAGCGTCGGCCTCCAGTGTGGCCTCCAGCGTCGGCCTCCAGCGTCAGTCCTCAGCGCCGACCTCCCGTGCTGGAACTCTGACTCCGGCCCCTAGCGTCGGCCTGCAGTATCTCCCACATACACAATGTAATTCCGTACAGCCGACTCCGCAATCTAAGCACCTCGCTCACCAAAATCAGGGCAAGTGTTAGCCTGATAGGCAGTTACCGCTATAAGCGGCCCTGATCCAGCAACAGTCCAACGACTTGCCATTCGATGAAACATCGCAACAGGATGGATTTGACGGTTCAACAGACCGAGGTAAACAGGATCCCCAACAGGTATAAAAAGAGGACCCGTGCTCCATGCAAAGGGACTCTCTCTGAAACCTCCTCTACGAAATCATATCCCTGTTCGACGACTCACTAACTTGGGCGTCGGAGGGTCCCCTCCGAAACCACCGATCCGGGACTTTTTGCAGGCTCCTGGAGGAAGACGGCGGCCTCTTTGCGCGCATGGTGATCCTAGCCTGCCCGACGTTCATCATACCTGTTGCGGCCGAATCACGTATGATGAACGTCGGGCAGGCTAGGATCACCGTGCGCACAAAGAGGCAGCCGTCTTCCTCCGGGAGCCTGCAAAAAGTCCCGGACCGGTGGTTCCGGAGGGGACCCTCCGACGCCCAAGTTAGTGAGTCATCGAATAGGGATATGATTTCGTAGAGGAGGTTTCAGAGAGAGTCCCTTTGCATGGAGCACGGGTCCTCTTTTATACCTGTTGCGGATCCCGTTTACCTCGGTCTGTTGGAACCGTCAAATCCATCCTGTTGCGATGTTTCATCGAACGGCAAGTCGTTGGACTGTTGCTGGATCAGGGCCGCTTATAGCGGTAACTGCCTATCAGGCTAACACTTGCCCATGATTTTGGTGAGCGAGGTGCTTAGATTGCGGAGTCGGCTGTATGGAATTACATTGTGTATGTGGGAGATACTGCAGGCCGACGCTAGGGGCCGGAGTCAGAGTTCCAGCACGGGAGGTTGGCGCTGAGGACTGACGCTGAAGGCCGATGCTGGAGGCCGACACTGGAGGCCGGCACTGGAGGCCGACGCTGGAGCCGGCACTTGAAGCGACGCTGGAGGCCGACGCTAGAGGCCGGCGCTGGAGGCCGACGCTGGAGGCCGACGCTGGAGCCGGTACTGGAGGCCGGCGCTGGAGGCCGATGCTGGAGGCCGGCACTGGAGGCCGACGCTGGCCTTGGGTTTTGTTGTCACATCATTGCTTTCGAAAACCAGGAGGCCGACGCTGGCTTTGGGTTTTGTTGTCACATCATTGCTTTCAAAAACCGGGCAGAAGATAATACCACCCCGGGGAGACGGCCAGCCGTATCAGATGCCCCCCACCCCTGAGATGGGTGAGCGTTTATTTACCCGCGAAAGGGGTGTGAATATCCTCTAGGTGGCCGGTTTTCGCTCCATTATTTGCCTTTTTTGGGATTAGGGAGGATTTCCCTCGGGCAGTGCTACGAAAAGGCGAACGGTATCATTGCGATAAGGTTAACTCCCCCTTTGCATTGGTGGTCTTTTCGAGCTTATCGCATTGGCAGGTCGTCGAAGCGCCTCCCAACTGAAGAGGGACACGTGGTCAGATCGGACGATTGTGGGGTGTTTCGAGAAGGCGTCATGAGGACAAATAGCCCTTATCTTCCTATCTTCCCCACTTCTTTTACCATTGCCCCCTTTTGAGTCCGCCAGCGTTTCTATCTCTCATCCATTCTCTCCGTGCTCTGTTCTTGGCTCGAGTTTTTCTTTTCAGGTTAGTTCCCATGACTTCCTCTCCTTCTTGCTCCATTTCCGGTTCTTGGGGGGTTCCCATCATCCTTCCCAGACTTCCGATTCCCTGTCCAGCCAATGGTCCACTTCTTCTTCTAACCACTCACCGGAGCCACGACCAGTCAACCGTCCCCTAACCGGGATTCGTTCGGCCGGCGAGCGGACTTCCGTCCGGAACCGGTCGGTGGCTGCCGGTCCCTCTAGGGTTGTCAAGGAGTCCCCCGAGGGGACTGCGTCCTCCATGTCTGCTCAAGACATAGCAAACTTAAGGCCAGGTATGGCTTCCCTCCAGACCTTCATCTTTTCTTTCCTACCCCTAACGACAGGGCAACCTCTTCCCATACCGGAAGGGTTGCCTTGTACGGAGCCTTTTTTAAGGTCGGGCTCTGTTTACCGATCCATCCTTTCATTCTTAATCTTCTAGACCGGTACTCCTTGATGCCTTCCCAACTAGTTCCCAATTCCATCCGAACCATTGTTGGTTTTTTAGTACTCTGCCACCTGCAGGGTATTGAGGCTAGTATTTCCCTATTCCGCAGCTTCTATACTGTTGAGAAATTTGGGAGATTGTAATTACCCCAACTTTATTTTGATGATTTCCAAAAGCCATGAGTACCTTAAAGAAACAATGTGTTTTTATCAAAAACCTTGAGCTTATTCAAATTGAAAGAATGAACTATCAATGGTTATATTCATGAGTTTTGAATCTATTAGAAAAAGAAGTTTCAAGCTCTATATTTAAAATTTCAAAAAGGAATATATTTCTTGAAACATGTCTTGAATCCATGCTTAATGTCATATTTAATGTATTCAAGTCAAATTTATATTTTAAATTTAATTGGGACAAGTTTTAAAGTCAATCAGAAATTTTTCTGATTTTTATCGGTCCCGAGCCGACTCAAGGGTTTCCGAGTCGACTCCCCCAATTTCTGATTTTCTCGAGTCGACCCTTGGTTTTCAAGAGTCGACCCCTGATTCTGCGAGCCGACTCCTGTCTGTGCGAGCCGACTCCGCTCAAACAACAGAACCCATGTTTTTTGAGCACTTCTCGAGTCGACTCCCCATTTTCCTCGAGTCGACTCCCGACTTTCAGGAGCCGACACTTTGTTTTCGCGAGTCGACCCTCTCAATTTAAAATGTTTCTATTTTGGTAATCGACTCGAGCCGACTCCCACAAGCTCGAGTCGACTCCGCGAATCTGGGCGCGATTTTTAACGATGACACATCAGCCCCAACGGTAAGATTTTTGAATAACGGCTATTTTTCCTTGTCTCTAACGGATATATTTTGCAGATTCTATAAATAGAGGAGCTCTTTTCAAATCAAAAAGAGAAAAAGAGAGATCATTTGAAAAAAGAGGGAAAAACAGAGCATTTGAAAAATCTTTAGCTCAAAAGAGTGATTCAAAAGGAGTGAAATCCAAGAGAAAGATTCGTCTACTCCTCTCATCAATCCACAAAGTCAAAAGAAAATCCAAAGCGTTTCAAAGGTCAAATCTGGATTTTCAAAAAAGGGAAAAAGCTTCATCTCAACTCCAAAGTCTTCAACGGTCAAGAATCTTGCTGAGGCGTGATTCAACACTTCAAGAGGAGTTGAAGAGAAGAAGGAAGAAAGCCCAAGCCTACCATCTGCAATATCAGGCTTTTCTAACCCTTTTTTTTAATTTGTATATTTGCTCAAGGGGAGCATTTATTGTTAAACTCTTTTTATTTGTTTGCTGATTCAATCAGTGGATTGAATAGTGGAGGTTGGTATACCTCGTTGCAAGCCGGAGTGCTTGTGTTGGGTTAGTTGTGAGCCCTGAAAAACAACGTGTAGGGTTTTGTGCTGGTAAGCCCGAGTTAAAACCAGCTGGGTTCGTTGTGCACCCGGAAAACAACAAGTTTGAGTTGTGAGCTTGGAAAACAACTCGGCTGTAATCTAGAGAGATTATAGTGTGGACCCAAGTGAATCTTGGGAGTGGACGTAGGTGTTGGTTGCACCGAACCACTATAAAATTATCTTGTGTTTGCCGTGCTAATTTCTCTTCTCTATCTCTCTTTATACTGCTTGTGTTTGCTTATTAGTTATCTCACTTGCACATCTTGCTAACTAATCAATTAAAGTTAAAAAGTCTTAAATTTTTAAGAACCCAATTCACCCCCCCCCCTCTTGGGTTGCCATCTGGGCCAACAATTGGTATCAGAGCAAGTGCTCATTTAGAATTTGATCTCACGATCAAGGGCTAAAGATCATTATGGCAACACAAAGTGGTTCAAGTTTTGCTGAAGGTCATTCTACGAATAGACCTCCTTTTTAATGGCTCAAACTATTCTTATTGGAAAGCTAGAATGAGGATATTCATTCAAGCTTCTGATTATGAGCTTTGGGGTGTTATATTAAATGGACCTAGTACACCCACACACCTTATTGATGGCACTATTGTTCCAAAGCCCGAAAGGGATTGGAATGATAATGATAGGAGAATGGCTCAACTTAAATGCTAAAGCCATTAATATTTATATTGTTCCTTAGATTCAAATGAATTCAACCGAATCTCAACTTGTAATTCCGCAAAAGAAATTTGGGATAGGTTGGAAATTACACATGAAGGAACAAACCAAGTAAAAGAATCAAAGATAAATATTTTGGTTCATAAATATGAATTGTTTACAATGGAACAAACTGAAACCATCACATGCATGTTCACTAGATTCACTGATATTGTGAATGGTTTGAAAAGTCTTGGAAAAGTTTATACTAATGCTGATCTTGTTCGCAAAATTCTTAGGTCATTGCCAAGATCGTGGGAAGCAAAAGTCACAGCAATCCAAGAAGCCAAAGACCTCAATGCACTACCCTTAGAGGAGCTTCTAGGATCTCTCATGACCCACGAATTGACAATGAGGCAGCATGTTGAGGAGGAAACAAAAAGAAAGAAAACCTTGCCCTCAAGACTGCAGAAATGGAAGAGAGCAGCAGTGAAATAATGATGAAGATGATGATGAAACTGCTCTCTTGGCCAAGAAATTCAGAAGTTTATGAGAAAAAGGCCCTTCCAAAAAAGAAATTTGGAGCAAGATTGAAGGAGAAAAAGATAAGGAAAGGACAAGGAGAAAGAAAAAGAAAGAGCCCTTAGTATGTTATGAGTGTAAAAAGCCAGGGCATTTCGATATGATTGTCCTTTTGAAAAAGGCCTACAAGAAAAAGAAGAAAGCATACATGGCAACATGGTCTGATGAATCTTCCTCGTCGAAGAAGAAGAACAAAAGAAGTTGCCAATATTTGCTTCATGG
>UESW01003858.1:1986696-2046558 GCA_900491605.1 Calamus simplicifolius
TTCACTTGTCCCTTTGGAACATTTGCCTTTAGACGTATGTCGTTTGGTCTTTGTAATGCACCAGCCACGTTTCAACGATGTATGATGGCCATATTTTCTGATATGATTGGTCAATTTTGGAAGTATGTATGGATGATTTTTTAGTCTTTGGTGCATCATTTGATAGCTGCCTCGAGAACTTAACTAAGGTACTAAAACGATGTATGGAAATGAATTTAGTCCTAAGTTGGGAGAAGAGCCATTTTATGGTTCATGAGGGAATTGTGCTTGGACACATTGTTTCAGAGAGAGGTATTGAGGTTGATAAAGCCAAGGTTGAATTGATCTCAAATCTATCACCCCCAACCTCAGTTAAACAAGTACGATCTTTCCTTGGTCATGCTGGTTTTTATAGACGTTTCATCAAAGATTTCAGTAAAATTTCTCAACCATTATGTAATTTGTTGACCAAGGATAGTTCTTTTAATTTTGATAAAGATGTCTAACAGCCTATAACATTCTTCGAACTGCTTTGACCACTGCACCCATTATCAAGCCCCCAGATTGGACCATACCTTTGAAATCATGCGTGATGCTTCTGATTATGCTGTAGGAGCAGTTCTAGGACAGAAACTCAATCGAGAACCCCATGTAATTTATTATGCTAGCAAAACTCTTTCAGATGCACAAATGAACTATACTACCACTGAAAAAGAATTACTAGCAGTTGTGTTTGCCCTAGAAAAGTTTAGATCATATATGTTAGGGTCTAAAGTTTTAGTTTATTCAGATCATGCAGCGTTGAGGCATCTTATATCAAAAAAGGATACAAACCCCAGACTAATTAGATGGATCCTCCTACTACAAGAATTTGATCTAGAAATCTTAGATAAGAAAGGTTCTAAAAATATGGTAGCAGATCATATCTCTAGGATCTCAGTGGAATACAATAAAGAAATAATCAGAGATAAGTTCCCTGATGAGCAATTGTTTTCAATTTCCCATAGCAGTCTTCCCTGGTTTGCTCATATTGTGAATTATTTAGCAACAGGAAAAGTACCTTCCCACTGGACAAAACAAGAAAAGATAGATTTTTCTCACAAATCAAATATTACTTTTGGGAAGACCCTGAATTATTTAAGTACTGTTCAGATCAGGTGATTAGGCGATGTGTTCCTGAAAGTGAATTCAAAGTATACTTAACTTCTGTCATTCTCTTGCCTGTGGAGGACATTTTAGTGGAAAGAAAACTGCAGCAAAGGTACTGCAAAGTGGGTTTTATTGGCCAACTCTTTTTAAAGATGCACTGAATTTAGCCGTAATTGTCTCCAATGTCAACAAACAGGAAATATATCTCGAAAAGACATGATGCCCCTAAACCCTATCTTGGTTGTAGAAATTTTTGATGTATGGGGTATTGATTTTATGGGCCCATTTCCTTCCTCTTTTGGATTTGAATACATTCTAGTGGCAGTTGATTATGTGTCAAAATGGATTGAAGCCATGGCAACTCGAACCAATGATCATAAAGTTGTAATCAAGTTTATTCAACATAATATCTTTAGTCGTTTTGGATGCCCAAGGGCTATAATTAGTGATGGGGGTATACATTTCATGAATAGACACTTTGAAGGATTAATGAACAAGTATGGAATTACTCATAAGATAGCTACACCTTATCATCCCCAAACTAGTGGCCAAGTTGAAATATCAAATCGAGAAATTAAAAATATCCTTGAGAAAACGGTGAGACCTGATAGGAAAGATTGGTCAGAACGTTTGGATGATGCATTATGGGCTTATCGTACTGCATTTAAAACTCCCATAGGAATGTCTCCTTACAGGCTCGTATTTGGAAAAGCATGTCATTTACCTGTAGAATTAGAACACCATGCATTTTGGGCTATCAAGCAATTTAATTATGATATGAAAAATGCAGGTGTCAATAGAAAACTCCAATTGAATGAGTTAGAAGAGCTACGAAATGAGGTATATGAGAGCTCAAAAATTTATAAAGAACGAACCAAAGCATATCATGACAAATTTATTAGTAGAAAAATTTTTGAACCAAATCAAAAAGTATGGCTTTATAATTCAAGATTACACCTTTTTCCTGGAAAACTTCGTTCACGATAGAATAGACCTTTTATAGTAACTCAAGTATTTTCCCATGGAGCTGTAGAGCTTAAAGACCCCAAGCAGGGAAATACTTCAAAGTAAATGGCCAACGTTTGAAACCATATATAGAAGAAATTAATGATGGAGAAGTTGTTGAATCAATTGATCTTGTGAACCTAACATTATCATAATAAGTAGCACAGTCTGGCTGAAGACTTTAAACTTAGCACTCTTGGGAGGCAACCCAGTTTATTAGTTATTTTTAACTTTCTTTTCTTTTAGTATGTTCTTTTAGTATGACCAGAGAAAAGCAACAGAAGCAGATTGAAAGAAGATGGCAACAATGAAACTTCTAACCTTCAAATACTCTACCAGGTAGTATCTTTCCTTGCAATTAATTAATTTTTCTTCCATTAGGGATAATGAAAATTAAGTTGGGGGGAGGAAAAAGAATAAATAAATCCTCGAGTAAAACTATAATCAGATGTGTCTCGATTTGAAGTTAATCAAGCAGTCTATGAATGATTAATGAATTAATGGTTAGATTATTATTATTATTATTATTATTATTATTATTTTAAAATATTAAGGAATAAATTATTAAAAAAACCTAATAAAAGGTAAGGTTTAGCCATAATAATTTTTAGAATAATTTCAGACCCTCCTAACCACTGATCTTAATAGTACAATCTACTTAATAAGGGTATGGGTTTAATAGTACAATCTACTTAATAGTTAATCAAGCAGTCTATGAATGATTAATGAATTAATAGTTAGATATTATTATTATTTATTATTATTATTATTATTATTTTGAAATACTGAGGAATAAATTATTAAGAAAACCTAATAAAAGGTAAGGTTTAGCCATAATAATTTTTAGAATAATTTCAGACCCTCCTGACCATTGATCTTAATAGTATAATCTACTTAATAAGGGTATGGGTGAAAATGTTATTCAAAAAAAAAAAAACTCTCTTAAAGTTAATAGATTAGGTTCTTAGCATTTTTCACTGAGTAACTGGGCCCCGTCACCTAAGAAAGTGATGTTGTTCGCGTAAAAAGGTGGGAATGTAAAGAACCTAAATAGAGTCAGTCCTACCTAAAGCCTTTTTAACTCGAGTCAGTAAGTCCGAGGGGTATTTTATACCTAATGCCCTAAAACCAACTGGTTTGGGAGCCATTGGCCTAAAGCTCGCTACAAGGGTTAATTAGAAAGCAAGGGGTTAGGACATTGCACTGACTTTACATATAAATAAATAAATAAATAACCAAATTACAAAAGACATTACACCCAACCCAAATTAAGTTAGAAGACTTAATCAGAGAAGTGAAAAGTTGGTGAAGAAAGACGTCTATAAATTCTTATGGACTACACTTTATCACTAAAAAAAAATTTAATAATCCAATGAAGTACCTCCCTTATAATCTAAAAAAAAATTTAAAAAAAGAACTATAAGATAACTATCAATTCTTGGATTAGCTTGGTACATATTTCTAAATTTTTTATTTGCTCGAGGACGAGTAAGATTCAAGTTGGGGGGAGTGATAAGCGCATAAATAAATATCATTAAACCTATAATTAATAATTTAACGTACCTATTATTATTTATTATTTTAATATTTTATATAATATTTAGATAAAATCTTATCAACTTAAATATCTTGATTTTAGGGATTTAATGACGCAAACGGCACTCAATCGGATTTAAGATAAGCTCGAATTGATTTTATAAGGATTTAGCATGGATTTCAAAGCAAAAACGGTAAATACTTTGCAGACTTCATCGTTATCTCAGCCCACCTCCCTGTTCTGCCGATTCTTCTCCATTCAAATTCTAACAGTTTCCTCCACCAATTAAGGAATACATTAAATTAGAAGTTATCAAATTGAAAGAATTAATTTGAATTTTATTGATTTATCTAGATTTCTTTTGTTATTTTCGTTGCTTCCGCTGCATTGTCTCTGTTTTGAAATAGATTCTTCTCCGCGTCCTCTCCGCGTCAAGGCCGCATATGGAATTCTATATATAGCAGAGGAGGGAGAGCAATCGGGGGAGAGTTTTTGGGGTGGTGTTCATCCGTGGATTGAAGGAGTTATCTGCTCGTGCCGTGGTTTGGAGTCCTAGGTGCTCTGTTCCAGCCGTTTGAAGCTCTGTTCCAGCCGTTTGAAGAGCTGTTCCAGCCGTTTGAAGACCCCTGTTCCAGGAGTTCCGTGGGAGGCCCCGTTCATCTGTTCATCCGTAGGTGTGGAGTTCTTGGATGCTCTGCTTCAAGGCGTATGTAGTAGAGGGCCCGGTTTGGTTTAGGAATTTATTATAATCTGTTGCTTTCTTAATGTCATAACTCTTTACTTTATATGAAATAAAATTTTTATTCATGATTAATTATTATTAAATTATATTTAAGTGGAAATAATTTTAGACTGATCTATTCTTTAAAGGGATGGGCCGTGATCTACGGGTACGGACCGTGCTCCTATAAGATAGACCATATCTTGATTATTTTGCACTACTAATTATTTAATTAATTAAATTATAAGTTTATTTCAAGATAATCGCTAAAGTCTCTGTGGAATCGATCCCTTACTCTCGCTATTCTAGTAGTGAAATTAAGGTGTTTAAATCATTGCGCTACGACATGCATCAGTCGGCCTCCAACGTCGGCCCTCAGCGCTAGCCTCCAGCACTGGCCAAAGGCCGACAGACTCCAGCGTCAGCCACCAGCGCCGGCCTCCAGCGACGGCCTCCGGTGTCGCCCCCCAGAGCCAGCCTCCAGCGCTGGCCAAAGGACGATAGGCTCCAGCATCGGCCGCCAGCGTCGGCCTCCAGCGTCGGCCCTCAGCGCTAGCCTCCAGTGCTGGCCAAAGGCCGATAGACTCCAGCGTCAGCCGCCCGCACCGGCCGCCAGTGTTGGCCCTCAGCGCCAGCCTCCAGCGCTGGCCAAAGGCCGACAGACTCCAGCGTCAGCCGCCAGCGCCGGCCTCCAGCGATGGTCTCCAGCATCGTTCTCCAGCGTCGGCCTCCAGCATCGTCTCAAGCGCCAGCCTCCAAGGCCGGCACATCAAAGGCCGACACCTGCCAAGATCGGCCTCTCCAAGCCAGGCGGCCCCGGCACATTCCTAGCCGGCCCCGGCGTCTCCAAGCCAAGCGGCCCCGTCGTCTCCAGTCCCGCCGAGTCAGCCAAGGCCGCCCCCGGCCGGCCCGACTCGGCCCTGGCATCTCCAAGCTAGGCGGCCCCGGTTCCCAGGCGGCAACGGCCTCTCCAAGCCAGGCATCCCCGGCACATTCCTAGCCGGCCCCGGCATCTCCAAGCCAGGCGGCCCCGTCGTCTCCAGTCCCGCCGAGTCGGCCAAGGCCATCCCTGGCCGGCCCGACTCGGCCCCGGCGTCTCCTGTTCCGCCGAGTTGGCCAAGGCCATCCCCGGCCGACCCAACTCAGCCCCGGCATCTCCTATCACGCCGAGTCGGCCAAGGCCATCCCCGGCCGGCCCGACTCGGCCCCGATGTCTCCTGTTCCGCCGAGTCGGCCAAGGCCATCCCCGGCGGCCCGACTCGGCCCCGGCATCTCCTGTTCTGCCGAGTCGGCCAAGGCCATCCCTGGCTGGCCCAACTCAGCCCCGGCGTCTCCAGTCCCGCCGAGTCGGCCAAGGCCGCCCCCGGCCGGCCCGATTCGTCCCTAGCGTCTCCATGCTAGCCGGCCCCGGCGTCTCCATGCCAGGCGGCCCCATCATCTCCAGTCCACCGAGTCGGCCAAGGCCATCCCTGGCCGGCCCGACTCGGCCTCGGCATCTCCTGTTCCGTCGAGTCGGCCAAGGCCATCCCCGGCCGGCCCGACTCGGCCCCGGCGTCTCCAGTCCCGCCGAGTCGGCCCCGCCCGGCACTGCCATGCCGGCTAGATGGGCCCCGGCCATCTCAGGTCAACTCAGCTCGGCCCTGACAAGACAGAACCCCCGGTTCCTGCCAGATCAGCCCCAGCGGTTCAAAAAACCCCCTCTCTGACGTGCGCCGTCCAACAGCCCAATTGCTGATGGGACGTAACCCACCAACCAGCCCAGATTCACGCGACAGCCCAGCAGACCTTCTGACTTCACGAAAACCCATATGATGGTACCAGCGCCAACCCCTATAAAAGGGTAAATTACGTCGAGAACCAGGTAACAGACATTTTAAGCACTCGATGCCCTAACTCTCAAAGGAACTACATGATCCTTCTGAGACCTCTCCCTCCTCAAGAGCTCTCTCGAGCTCCTTCTCTACTGTGACCTCTGTCACTACTTGGGCATCGGAGGGTCCCACTGGAGAACCCTCTCCGGTCTTGGGACTTCTTTGCAGGCAACCCGTTGAACAAGAAGAGCCTCCGTTCCCGACGTTCAGGAGGGGTGATCAAGCGTCATCAGATTGGCGCGCCAGGAAGGGGGGTGCATAAGAAAAAGTAGCGAACGTCTTCCCTGAGCTACGCCTTCCATCCCCTCTCTTCTCCTAGAAGCCATGGTGGTGACACGAGCCCAGGATACCTCCGTAAGCTGCCCGGCGGGGCTCCCCCGCCAATTAGGCAGCAGGAGGCCAATCCCCCTGCTACCAGCCCCCTGGTTGCCGACCCGCCACCGGACGCCGCCTTCCAAACGGCGGAGCAGCTGGCAACCCTCTCCCAGCAAGTTCAGAATCTCACTGCCATGGTCCACGGACTCCAGCAGCAGCAGTCCATGGCCACCCAGCACCAGACTGCTCCCCCGCCAGCCAGCAGTCGGCGAGGGGAGGCTCCCCCGCCGGAGGACCGGCCGACGTCAAGATTCCCCCAGGAAGCCTCTCCGCGAGCCCTCCAAGCGGCCACGGTCTCCTGGCCACGGCCCCAGCGAGCTTCCTCCCAAGCCACACCATCACGAGGAACCCAGGCGGAAGTCCCGACTTTCGTCTCCATCTTCTGCTTCCTCTTCTTCTTCTTCCTCCGAGCCACCTCGGAGGGCCCTGACGATCAACCGCCAGGCGGAGGAACGCCTGGAGGATTACAACCGGCGCCTCGACGAGCTCGCCAGGAAGATAAACCACCAGCCAGAGGAAGAGTTTGACACTCGTCCTCCTTATACCCGCCGCATACTGGAGGAATTGGTTCCCTCCAGGTTTCGCTTCCCCCAGGTGGACCCGTACGATGGTACGACCGACCCTCTCGACCACCTCGAGAGCTACAAGGCCATGATGCAGGTCTAGGGCGCCTCAGACGCCCTTCTCTGCAAGGCCTTCCCTGCGACCTTGCGGAAGGCCGCCCGTGCGTGGCATTCACGCCTATCCCCCCACAGCATAGACTCCTTCTGGGAGTTGGAGAGGTATTCCTGGCCCACTTTGACGCCTGCCGCCGGATCCCAAGGGTGGCGGATAGCCTCTTCTCCGTCCGCTAGAAGGAAGGAGAGTCCATGCGGGACTTTGTGTCCCGATTCAAAACCGCCGCCCTCGAGGTCTACCATCTCGATGATGCGGTTTCCACCCTGGCGCTGAAGCGGGGACTCCTTCCGTCCCGCTTCACCTTCTCCCTGGACAAGAAGCCCCCAAGCTCTTACTCCGACCTCCTCCTCTGGGCCCAGAAGTAAATCCGGTGGATGAAACGACCTCACTCGCCGGGAGTCTTCGAAGGGCTCCAGCCACAAATCCGCTCGCCCTGAGCCGAGCGGACCTCCTCGACATCGCCGATCCGACCCACCTCGCCGGTCGACAATAGGCGCCAGAGCCCTGTCCCCGACGAGGGTAAGCTCACTCCTCTCCTCACCCCTTGATCCCACATCCTGATGGAGATCGAGGGCGAGCCCTACCTTCAACGTCCTCCCCCCATGAAGAAGGGTGTATCCCGCGACAGAAGCCGCTACTGTCGATTCCACTGGGACTATGGCCACGACACCGACAGCTACTACAGTTTGAAACGGGCTATCGAGGAGCTCATCCAATGGGGCTACCTCGGCAAGTACATCTAGAAGACGCCACAGCCGCTGCCGGCCATCATGGGGCCCCCACCAGCTCAAGCCGCCATCGACAACACCCCACGGAGTGGACCGTCGGGATGGTGTCCTGGGGGTCAGCCTCTGCGTCCAAACGGCCGAGGGGGGAGGATGCTCCAAATAATGTAATGTCCCAGGGGGAGACGGCTGTAATGGAGAATGTAAACAATGAAGGCTAGTCGTTGCTATGATGATCGCCAAATACCCTGTAAAAAGGATTTTAGTTGATAGTGGCAGCTCAGCTGACATCCTTACTTACAACGCCTTTGTTCGGATGGGTTTATCTGTTGACTCCCTCCAGCCCGTGGCGACCCCGCTAGTTGGATTCACCGGAGATTCTGTGAGGGTCGAGGGCGAAATATCCTTACCTGTGACGGCCGGAACCCCGCCATGCCAAAGCATCGTGATCATGAAATTCCTAGTCGTAAGGGTCCCTTTGGCATACAACGCCATTCTTGGGCGTCCCGGCCTGAATCTTTTGGACACGGTTATCTCCACCCGACGTCTACTGGTGCAGTTCCCCACCAGCGAGGGAGTTAGAGAAATGCGCGGGGAGATAAGCCCGGTCTTACCTTGCTATCATGCGGTGTCGAGCCCCCTGGAGGCCGACCCGGCCCTGGAGGCATCTGACCCTAGAGATTCCGTCAAAGGAGGAGAGCCCGCCGAGCACCTCCTGACTTTCCCCCTCGATGATGACCCAGCAAGGACCGTCCGTGTGGGCAGACTCCTCCCCTTGGAGGACCGGGAGTGCCTCTTAGCTTTCCTGTGGGCTAACTCGGACGTCTTTGCCTGGTCAGCGTTGACATGCCCAGCATCCCCCCGGAGGTCATCACCCCCAAGCTCAACATCGACCCGCGCCACCATCCAATCCGTCAAAAGAAAAGGAGCTTCGCCCCCGACCGACAAAGAGCGATTGATGAAGAAGTCAACAAGCTGATCAGCGCCGGCCACATCCGGGAGGCGCACTACCCAAGCTGGCTGGCCAACGTAGTCATGGTGCGCAAGGAAAACGGGAGCTGGAGAATCTGTATAGACTTCACCGACCTCAACAAGGCATGCCCAAAAGACAGCTTCCCCTTGCCGAGGATTGACCAGCTGGTCGATTCCACCTCTGGTCACGAGCTTCTCAGCTTCATGGATGCCTTCTTCGGATATAATCAGATAAGGATGGACCCCAGCGATGAGGAGCACACCTCATTCGTGACAGAGAAAGGCATTTACTGTTACAAGGTGATGCCTTTCGGCCTCAAGAATGCGGGAGCGACCTATCAACGGCTGATGAACAAGGTGTTCCAGACCAGCTCGGCCGGAACATGGAAGTCTATGTGGACGACATGCTGACGAAGAGCACCCGTGCCGCCGACCACATCTCTGACCTGGAAGAAACTTTTAACAACCTTCGCTGCTTCCAAGTCCAGCTGAACCCTAAGAAGTGCGCTTTTGGGGTCACGGTAGGTAAATTTCTGGGCTTTATGGTGACCCAGCGCGGAATCGAGGCGAACCCAGAGAAGATCAGTGCCATACTTGACATGAGGTCACCGTCCAACAAGAAGGAAGTGCAACGGCTAATGGGAAGGATAGCGGCGCTGAGTCGTTTCCTCTCCAAATCGGCCGAGAGGTGCTTGCCTTTCTTCAAGGCCCTGCGGAAGGTGAACGGTTTTGCATGGATGGACGACTGCCAGGAAGCTTTCGACAGCTTGAAGGCGTTCCTGTCCTCCCCACCGCTTCTCTCCAAGCCGAGAGACGGGGAGAGTCTTTTCCTTTACTTAGCCGCCTCCTCAGAAGCCGTTAGCTCAGTCCTGGTGCGCCTAGACGCTGACGGAACCCAAAGGCCAGTCTACTACGTGAGCAAGGTCCTGCACGATGCCGAGGTCAGGTATTCCAAAACAGAAAAGGTCATTTTCGCCTTGATGGTTTCTGCCCGGCATCTTCGCCCGTATTTCCAAGCCCATCCTATCATGGTACTGACGGACCAACCTCTCCGAGCCATCCTGGCCCGTCCGGATACTTCGGGTCGACTCACCAAATGGGCCATCAAGCTGGGGGAATTCGACATCTCTTTCCAAGCACGACCGGCCTTAAAGTCCCAAGTCCTGGCCGACTTCCTGGTCGAGTGCACTTGGGCGGAAGAGGATCTCAAGGAGGTCCCTGGGGAGCAGCCCAGGCCCGAGCTGAAAGATGACGGAGAGACCTGGATCCTCCACGTGGACGGCGCATCGAATTCTCAAGGGAGTGGCGCCGGCCTCATTCTTGCCGGGCCAGAAGGAGAAAGAACCGAGTGTGCCCTGAGATTTCTTTTTGAAGCCACCAACAACCAAGCGGAGTACGAAGCCCTGCTGGCCGGGTTAAGATTAGCCCAGGAGGTTGGATCAAGCACCTCAGAGCCTACACGGACTCGCAACTCATCTCTGGGCAAATCAACGGAGAGTATGAGGCACGCGACCCCGTTATGACGCAATATCTAAAAAAGGTTCGACTCTTGACCTCCTCACTATTCTACTTCAGCATCAGTTACATCTCCCGGAGTGAAAACGCAAAGGCCGACGTCCTCTCTCGACTGGCTACCTCCGCCGACGGCCTGACAAGGGACGCCTACATCGAATATCTGGAAAGGCCCAGTATAGAGGGCAGGGAGGAAGTCCTCCCGCTCACCCCGAAACCCATATGGATGGACGCCTATGTCCGCTACCTCACCAACGGCACCCTCCCTGATGACCGCAATGAAGCCAGATTACTCAGTGGAGGGCCTCCAAGTTCATCCTCCTCGATGGGCGCCTGTACAGAAGGTCATTCTCTTACCTGTTGCTTAAGTGCGTAGGCCCCGCCGATGCCGACTACATCCTCAGAGAAATCCACGAGGGCATTTGCGGGAACCATCTGGGGGGCATATCCTTAGCCCAGAAGGCCCTCCGCCAGGGGTACTTCTGGCTCACTATGAAGGAGGACGCGGCCAAGCTAGTTCAAAGGTGTGACGGCTGCCAGCGCCACGCGCATATCCAGCGTCAGCCGCCTATCCCGCTGAGCCCACTCTCGGCTCCATGGCCCTTTGCCCAATGGGGAATGGACATCCTTGGACCATTCCCCCAGCTTCAGGGCAGCGGAAGTTCTTGCTTGTCGCCATCGACTATTTTACCAAGTGGGTTGAGGTCGAGGCATTGGCCAAAATCACCGAGAGCAAAGTTAAGGCTTTCTTCTGGAAGTCGATCATATGCCGCTTTGGCTTGCCTCACACCCTCGTCACGGACAACGGCCGTCAATTCAACAACGAGGCGTTCAAAGCCTTCTGTGAGGAGCTAGGCATTCACCACCGATTCACCTCTGTCGGCCACCCCCAGACCAACGGGGAAGCTGAGGTCATGAACCGCACCATCCTCAGAGGGCTCAGGACTCGCCTAGACGGCTCCAAAGGACGCTGGGTAGAAGAGCTCCCCAGTGTGATATGGGCTTACCACACAACGCCCAGAGCCCCGATGGGCAAACTCCTTTTAGCCTCTCCTTCGGATCCGAGGCTGTCATCCCCGTCGAGATCGGATTGCCCAGTCCACGTGTGGAGTCCTTCAGTGAGGAGGGCAACTCCGCACTGATCCGGGCCAACCTAGACTTCATCGACGAGGCGCATGACAGAGCGAGACTGCGCATGGCGACCTTTCGTCAGCGAGCGGCCAAGTACTACAACGCCCGGGTTCGTCCCAAGGTTTTTCGCCGTGGAGACTTGGTGCTCCGAAAGGCCAAGGTGTCAAAGCCTACCGAGGGGGCAAGCTATCCCCCAACTGGGAAGGTCCCTACCGTGTCGCCGAGGCATTCCACCGGGGGGTATACAAACTAGAAGAGCTTGACGGAAAGCCATTCCACAAACCTGGAATGCAGGCAACCTCCGCTGATATTATCAATGATGTACTCCCAGAGGCATAAGTAATAAAGAAAAAGGTCCTTTCTGGCGACACAATTTGTCCTCCCTTGTGCAAGTCTCTCAAAAGGAGCTCACTGGCATCGCGGCCCACGGGACACCACTCGGCCCCGGCATGGCGGTGCCCCCGAGTTGGTTAAGACCCTAAAGGCTCCGTACCCAGCTGAGTCGCCACTTGGGCGAACACAAACCCCCATGCTGGTTCAAAAGGAGCTCACTGGCATCGCGGCCCATGGGACACCTCTCGACCCCGGCACGACGGTGCCCCCGAGTTGGTTAAGACCCTAAAGGCTCCGTACCCAGCTGAGTCGCCACTTGAGCGGAATACAAACCCCAGGCTGGTTCAAAAGGAGCTCACTGGCATCACGGCCCATGGGACACCACTCGGCCCCAGCACGGCTGTGCCCCCGAGTTGGTTAAGACCCTAAAGGCTCCGTACCCGGCTGAGTCACCACTTGGGCAGAACACAAACCCCCAGGCTAGTTCAAAAGGAGCTCACTGGCATTGTGGCCCACGGGACACCTCTCAGCCCCGGCACGACGGTGCCCCCGAGTTGGTTAAGACCCTAAAGGCTTCATACCCGGCTGAGTCACCATTTGGGCGGAACACAAACCCCCAGGATGGTTCAAAAGGAGCTCACTAGCATCACGGCCCACGGGACACCACTCGGCCCCGGCACGGCTGTGCCCCCGAGTTGGTTAAGACCCTAAAGGCTCCGTACCCGGCTGAGTCACCACTTGGGCGGAACACAAACCCCAGGCTGGTTCAAAAGGAGCTCACTGGCATCGCGGCCCACGGGACACTACTCGGCCCCAGCACGGCTGTGCCCCCGAGTTGGTTAAGACCCTAAAGGCTCCGTACCCGGCTGAGTCGCCACTTGGGCGAAACACAAACCCCCAGGCTGGTTCAAAAGGAGCTCACTGGCATCGCGGCCCACGGGACACCTCTCGGCCCTGGCACGGCGGTGCCCCCGAGTTGGTTAAGACCCTAAAGGCTCCGTACTCGGCTGAGTCGCCACTTCGACGGAGCACAAACCCCCAGGCTGGTTCAAAAGGAGCTTACTGGCATCGCGACCCACGGGACACCACTCAGCCCCGGCACGGCGATGCCCTCGAGTTGGTTGAGTCCCTAAAGGCTCCATACCCGGCTGAGTCGCTCCTCGCGCAGAACACAAACCCCCAGGTTGGTTCAAAAGGAGCTCACTGGCATCGCGGCCCACGGGACACCTCTCGGCCCCGGCACGGCGGTGCTCCCGAGTTGGTTAAGACCCTAAAGGCTCCATACCTGGCTGAGTCGCTACTTGGGCGGAGCACAAACCCCCAGGCTGGTTCAAAAGGAGCTCACTGGCATCGCGGCCCACGGGACACCACTCGGCCCCAGCACGGCGGTGCCCCCGAGTTGGTTGAGTCACTAAAGCTCCGTACCCGGCTGAGTCGCTCCTCGCAGCGGTTCCACACCCCCGAGCGGTTCAAAAGGAACCTGACGACGCCCAGCTCTCAGGTCACCCTCCGGGGTTCACTCCCGGACCCCGCGTTGGGAAAGGATTACTGGCCTCCCTCAGCTAGCCAAAGAAGGCGCGCAGACGTCCCACCAAGGCAGCACAAGGTGCCAGGGTAAAAGTCCTACACTCCTTTCGCTTAGCCGGTGCGAGGCGCGCAAGCTCAAGGAGTGTGGGGGGCATTTGATGGGGCCAGTTGACCCCATGAAAAATAAAATTTTTTGGACGGCCCCAAAGGCCGATAGGCTCCAGCGTCAGCCGTCAGCATCGGCCTCCAGCGTCGGCCCTCAGCGCTGGCCAAAGGCCGACAGACTCCAGCGTCAGCCGCCAGCGCCGGCCTCCAGCGATAGCCTCCAGCGTCGCCCCCCAGAGCCAGCCTCCAGCGCTGGCCAAAGGCCGATAGGCTCCAGCGTCGGCCACCAGCGTCGGCCTCCAGCGTGGTCCCTCAGCGCCAGCCTCCAGCGCTGGCCAAAGGCCGACAGACTCCAGCATCAGCCGCCAGCGCCGGCCTCCAGTGACGGCCTCCAGCGTCGGCCCTCAGCGCCAGCCTCCAGTGCTGGCCAAAGGCCGACAGACTCCAGCGATGGTCTCCAGCGTCGTTCTCCAGCGTCGGCCTCCAGCGTCGTCTCAAGCGCCGGCCTCCAAGGCCGGCACATCAAAGGCCGACACCTGGAGGCCGGCACATCAAAGGCCGACACCTGCCAAGACCGGCCTCTCGAAGCCAGGCGGCCCCGGCACATTCCTAGCCGGCCCCGGCGTCTCCAAGCCAGGCGGCCCCGTCGTCTCCTGTCCGCCGAGTCGGCCAAGGCCGCCCCCGGCCGGCCCGACTCGACCCTGGCGTCTCCAAGCTAGGCGGCCCCGGTTCCCAGGCGGCCACGGCCTCTCCAAGCCAGGCATCCCCGGCACATTCCTAGCCGGCCCCGGCGTCTCCAAGCCAGGCGGCCCCATCGTCTCCAGGCCCGCCTAGTCGGCCAAGGCCATCCCTGGCCGGCCCTACTCGGCTCCGGCGTCTCCTGTACTGCCGAGTCGGCCAAGGCCATCCCCGACCGGCCCAACTCGGCCCCGGCATCTCCTATCATGCCGAGTCGGCCAAGGCCGCCCCGGCCGGCCCGACTCGGCCCTGGCGTCTCCAGCTAGCCGGCCCTGGCGTCTCCAAGCCAGGCAGCCCCGTTGTCTCCAGTCCCGCCGAGTCGGCCAAGGCCATCCCTGGCCGGCCCGACTCGGCCCCGGCATCTCCTATTCCGCCGAGTCGGCCAAGGCCATCCCCGGCCGGACTCGGCCCCAGCGTCTCCTGTTCCGCCGAGTCGGCCAAGGCCATCCCGACCGGCCCGACTCGGCCCCGACGTCTCCAGTCCCGCCGAGTCGGCCAAGGCCATCCCCGGTCGGCCCGACTCGGCCCCGGCATCTCCTGTCCCACCGAGTGGGCCAAGGCCGTCCCCGGCTGGCCCGACTCGGCCTCGGCGTCTCCAATCCCGCCGAGTCGGCCAAGGCCATCCCCGGTCGGCCCGACTCGCCTCGGCATCTCCTGTCCCGCCAAGGCCGCCCCCGGCCGGCCCGACTCGGCCCTAGCGTCTCCAAGCTAGGCCCCGGCGTCTCCAATCCCGTCGAGTCGGCCAAGGCCATCCCTGGCCGCCCGACTCGGCCCGGCATCTCCTGTTCTGCCGAGTCGGCCAAGGCCACCCCCGGCCGGCCCGACTCGGCCCCAGCGTCTCCTGTTCCGCCGAGTCGGCCAAGGCCATCCCTGGCCGACCGACTCGGCCCCGGCATCTCCTGTTCCGCCGAGTTGGCCAAGGCCACCCCCAGCCGGCCCGACTCGGCCCCGGCGTCTCCTGTTCCGCCGAGTCGGCCAAGGCCATCCCGACCGGCCCGACTCGGCCCCGGCGTCTCCAATCCCGCCGAGTCGGCCAAGGCCATCCCCGGTCGGCCCGACTCGGCCCCGGCATCTCCTGTCCCGCCGAGTCGGCCAAGGCCGTCCCCGGCCGGCCCGACTCGGCCCCGGCGTCTCCAGTCCCGCCGAGTCGGCCAAGGCCATCCCCGACCGGCCCGACTCGGCCCCGGCATCTCCTGTCCCGCCGAGTCGGCCAAGGCCGTCCCCGGCCAGCCCGACTCGGCCCCGGCGTCTCCAGTCCCGCTGAGTTGGCCCCGCCCCGGCACTGCCATGCTGGCTGGATGGGCCCCGGCCATCTCAGGTCGACTCAGCTCGGCCCTGACAAGACGGGACCCCTCGGTTCCCGCCAGATCAGCCCAGCGGTTCAAAAAACAACCTCTCTGACGTGCGCCGCCCACAGCCCAGCTGCTGATGGGACGTAACCCACCAACCAGCCCAGATTCACGCGACGGCCTAGCAGACCTTCTGACTTCACGAAAACCCACGTGATGGTGCCAGCGCCAACCCCTATAAAAGGGTAAATTACGTCGAGAACCAGGTAACAGACATTTTAAGCACTCGATGTCCTAACTCTCAAAGGAACAACCTGATCCTTCTGAGACCTCTTCCTCCTCAAGAGCTCTCTCGAGCTCCTTCTCTACTGTGACCTTTGTCACTAACTTGGGCATCGGAGGGTTCCATCGGAGAATCCTCTCCAGTTTTGGGACTTCTTTGCAGGCAATCCATTGAAGAAGAAGAGCCTTCGTTCCCGACGTTCAGGAGGAGTGATCTAGCGTCATCAGAATGCAAGACTAAAATTGATTCCATAAAAGCTTCTTTACGTAAGATGAGAGTAGCCATACCAGGTGTAGAAATGGATGCGAGCACACTTGTCAGTCACGTAGTTTTGACTTTTGATTTAGTAGGAGAATAGATAATAAATTAAATTTATATCTTTTATTGTTTTGATAGAAACAAAACATGTTCTGCAATTTTTTTAGGAATGCTTACAATTTGAATCCTTCATCTCATCAACCAACCGGTGGCAAGTTGTAACTTCACCGTTTTATTATATGTAGACAGTCTCGAAATCTTGGACCATATGAAGTCTGGAAGAATAAAAAAGTCAAAAAAAAGAAAATAAATAAATAAGGAAATAAGGACATGCCAGCCACATTTTCCACGCCAGCTCGGGAAGATCAAGATGAATCCGCATAAAGAATGACCCGTGACCCGAGAAAGGGGGGAGCGGGGAAGAGAGTGCGAGCGAGCAATGGAGGTGGCAGGAGAGAAAGGGACGGTGTGTGTGACTGGTGCCAGAGGATACTTGGCTTCATGGCTGGTCAAGCTCCTCCTCTCCAATGGTTACAAGGTCCATGGAACAGTCAGAGATTTAAGTACTGCTCTTCCCTCTGCTACTACTGTCTAAGTTTCTAGTATTCCTCTTTCCTTGTTTCACTGTGCTGAGATTGATAAAATTTTCTACTTTCCTTTTTTCACTGTGCAAGGGTGATCAACATAGCCCAATTAGGATGGGTTAATTATATGCTTCTTCTGTCTATGGGCTTCAAAGTCTAAGGAAACTCTAGCCATCACTCTTCTATTGTTCTGTTAATATAATATTCAATATATACTTGTGATCCTTGCTGATATGAAAACTGTTTTGAATTTTTGCCTGCAAAATGACACCATCCAACAAGTTTACTTTCTATGCACAGTGATCTGGTTTTAGTGGGCAGAGCATAATAGGGGAAATTTTAGTGGTGTTCTCTAAGGCTTGCAATTTTCTGTGATGTTGCTGTTGGGATTAAATTATTTGAAGTTCAGGCGAGTTTTTCTCTAACAATGAAATTTTATCGGTCATTATTTTATCTAAGTGGTGCATTTGTGAGTTTGGTTTTGCATGTTAGAATTTCCATTTCAGCAACGTATATGTATCCCCCATGTTTCACCTGAAAGAAAGGGTGCAAAGGATAATTCCAATTTTTTTCTTGCCTTTTGCTTTTCTAGGTGCTGCAGGTGTCCAGAAACCAGTAAAATTCATATCCGTCAGTGATTCATGGTAGATACAAACACTTACTTCAGTGATTCTAACTTAAGTAGAATCTTGTTGACTAGAAACTAACTTATTTTCCATTAGCCATTTCAGTTTTCTGGCTATCAACTTTTCTTCTTTTTTTTTTTTTTTTTTTTTTTTGTGGGGGGGGGGGATCATGTCAGAAGATTCTTTGTCTTCCTGCCTCGCTTGACTCCCTATCCAATCTGGAAAGAACAAGACAGTAGGTTGGGACATAATTGTGATAGCCTCTAACTGGGTTCTTTGTCTGGAAAGGAGTTAAGAATTTTTTTTCTCTACGGAAGTTACTGGATTCAATCAGATTCCTGCTTGTTGATTGCACCAGGATGGCTTTAAAAAGAAAAAAAAATGCTTGATTCACTTGTTTGTGTGTTCTCCCTCTTAAACCTACCTGCTGTTTAGTTGTCTTCTCCACTGTTCTTCATTTTCTGTTATGCCTTTGGGCTTTCTGTACTTTCTTTCATCTCCTTAATGGAAGTGGTTCTCTCCTTCCAAGAATGTAAGAGCAGAAAAATACTTTGGTTTGTAAGATAAAAGTGTTAGTGTAAATACACAAAGGCTAAATGGTGATGTCCAAGTTGCCAATCATAGAAGAAACAGATCAAAATGGATTGACGATATTATGCCCAAGTCGATCTTTCAAGAATAATTGGAAAATTGAAAGGACTTGGTAGAGACAACAAACTAAGTTCTCTTATAAGTGGTGAATGGAATAATTCTATAGAATAAAAATCATTATGATTTAAAGATTTGTCTTTTAAATATAGAGAATGGAGAATGTTTTTAATCAAAGTACCAAACAAAGCAGTATTTATTTATATCTTTATGATAAAAAATTTTGGACTCTGTATGCATCTACAATGATAACAACATAGTATTTGATTTAGCATAGTTTCTAATTAACTCCCTCTGTCCCATAATGTAAAATAATTTTTCTAAACATCAAATCCAGGTGTTGACAAGAATTCCTATTTGAGGAAATTTGAGAAGGCTTCTGAAAACCTTCAACTGTTCAAAGCAGACTTGCTCGATTACAACACTTTAAAAGCAGCCATTGCAGGATGTGAAGGAGTTTTCCATGTGGCAAGTCCTGTTCCTGCAACCAAAACTCTTAATCCAGAGGCAAGTCTTCTATATGCATACATATATAGAGGGTCAAAGTTTTCTTGCAAAGGTACTTCAGATAAGCTTATGCACCTATGCAAAATAATATGGCATTATATGCTTATTAGATGCTGCAATGATCATGGATTGAAATTGTCAATGCTCATGTTCATGTATGGCATTAGGAAATGGAGTCATTTGTTTCATACAGGGATACAATACAATGAAGGACATATAGAGTATTGATGGCCTAGAATCATGTATACCTCTTTTCCCCTTTGTTTTAGAAGGGTAACTTTTTAGGTTCTATTGATTGTTATACTATTTTTTTTTAATTCTTTTTTTTCAAGAGAGAGAGGGAGAGAGATTTGGCAAAGAGGCCAACCAACTTCATTATGATTATGAAATTGTAAAGCAAAGGGAACAAGAGATCAAATTAACTTACACCCAACTTAAAATTTAACGATGTGCCTCATGTATTTGAGAGAATGTGATCTGAATTATTGTCTTATTCTTCTTTTTTTTAAGCTGCATATCTCACCTTACAGTTAGAGTTGCTCGCTCCTGCTGTAAATGGTACTCTAAATGTACTGCAAGCATGTTCAGAGATGAAAATCAAACGGGTGGTTGTGGTGTCATCAATTGCTGCTGTTGAACTTAATCCACATTGGCCACATGATAAGCTCAAGGATGAGGAGTGTTGGTCAAATGAAGAATATTGCAGGAAGATTGAGGTGACTTTTTTGATCTTTGGAGCTTTTGTTTCTGTATCTTTTGTTGTAAAATGAAACAAAGTATTTCACCTACACACAATTGAATACTTCGATTTAACATGGATGTGGAATTCTGAATGGATCGCAAATTAGCATGATGATGACTGACATGCTTCATAATTGCCATATGTTTTGTTATGCTCAGAAGCTAAATCTACGGTTAGTAGAGCAAATGAATAGAATGCAAAGAGAGTTCCATTTGTGTGGTTTGCATCGAAGTTTAGAGAAAAGTTCTATCTTGAGTCCCAAAGCAAGATATAGTCCCCACGTATGCTACACCTAATGTCTCTAGACCACAGATTGTCTCAATCACTGGCTGAGGGCCTGGGCTGAGAAGCCCTTTTAGCGATGCATCCTCTGATACAAGACACACCATAACATGATTCATGGCCCAAATTCATCAATCACTTTTCCTGAACCACCCAGCCAGTCTTCTTTATGATGTATGTCTAGATCACTGTACTTATTTGGCATCATAGTTCCTGTAGTAAAATAGAAATCTTAATATACCTTCTCCGAAATAATTTTATAGCTTATGTATCAAGAACTATTGCAAGAATATGTGAAAGCAGTATTTCACAAACTACCTTATGGTGTACAAGATGTCGCATGGATTATAGACTTCTAGACTTTTACCCAACATGACCAGGTAAATGTCTTTCAGATGTTTAACAGTACCTTCTCCGTTCATCACTGACCATGTTAGATTTTATCATGCCCTCCATTTTTATCAAGAAACATATTTATAAGTGGTGCCATTCTGTTAATATAGCTTTCAAAATTTTCCATTAGATTAACTTAGGTCATCCTAATTAATCTAATGTTGTTCCTTTGCAATGATGGCTGTAGCACATAACTTGCAAGTTCTCTGGTTTGTGCAGAAGTCAAGATTGAATGGAGAGCATTAGCAGATGCTGTAGCTCCGAGGACTAAACTGAACTTTTATTTAAGTTGGCCTATACGTGCCCTTGGAACTCCTATGTTTCTTTAGAATATTATAAATAAGAGACATGGTGGTAAACCCACCTCTTTTATGATGGGGCAACCTTACATAGGCTTTAAGTACATTGCCAAACTATAAAACCATCACTAAACTTCCTACAGATACATTTTACTTTTCCCTTCCTAAATTTATCATTCAGGTATATTTAACATGTCAAAAGATACGTTCAAGGTTTTAAATCTTGTAGAATTGGGCCATCCTTATTTTTTTATGAAACAGCACTACCTCTCATCTTGTGTCGATACTTAGGACAAGAGGTGTTGGAAGACACGCTGATTGGGACATTGTGATGATGGTGGAACTATCTTGTCCTAGCACTAGGAACAAAAAGCTGTTTCAGCATCCCATAAGATACATTGAGACCTAAAACCCTGGATATGACTTCCACAAATGATGTTGTGAACGGCTAGCATGCTTTATTTGCCAGCATTAGTGATAGATCCATGAGTTAATTATTAGAGGTGGAAATTCTATCACCAATGCTAGAGCAATGCTTGTATAGGCTGGTGTGCTTGAACTGAAAGGCAATCTAAGTTGTACCCTAAATTTGCTTTTGCAGAACTGGTATTGCCTCTCAAAGACTATGGCAGAACATGCAGCTTGGGAGTATGCAGAGAAAAATGGGCTTGATCTGGTAACTGTTTGCCCGGCGGTGGTTGTTGGACCTTTACTGCAACCCACAGCGAGCACTAGCAGCTTTTTTCTAATCTGTGTCATAAAAGGTCCTCTATTACGCTACGGCTCTTTCTTCTGCAGTAACATAGATAAATTATTCTAAATATTAATGTAATCTGGCCTAGATTGTAGCATTATATTTTGAGGATAACTATATTAATAAGTAAATGTATTATACAATCTATTCTGTGCTATTTAAACATAGATGACAGGCAAAATTTATGGATCTGATCGGTATGGCTCTAGCTTTTTTTTTTTTTTCCTCCCCAGAGAAAAATATATTGTTCAAGCTTTATCTTACTTCAGTTTTACATGTCATAATTTCCACCATAGTGAACTTGAAAGAGAAAAGAGGAGAGGAGAGGAGAGGAGAGGAAAAGGAGGAAGAGAATGGAAGGATAAGCAGGAGGTCCAATCAAAGTATTTCTCTCTTTCTTTTCTTTTTTTTTTTTCCGTTACATCCCATAAATGAGCAAAAATTTAAAAAAATACAAAAAATCATGCCAAAATTTTGTATTTAGGCATGATTTCTTGATATATATATCTTAATGAGTGCAAGTATAACTAATCAACATTTGAATTGATTCATAGTAAAATAAAGAAACCATTCCTCATAAGAGACTAAACGCTTTGGTCTATATGCACTACAACGTATAACTGAGGTTGAAATGTCTTTAATAGAAAGTCAATCTAGGATATCAAGACCCTCTCTATAATGAGTTCGTATATGTTGATCTTGATAGGTTAGCTCAAAGGATAGCAAATCCAGCTAAAGCTTGGTGAGCTAGGATCAATCCCTAGACTAGTTAGTCTCATAGCTGAAAAAGACGGTTATGCAGAGAACTCAGTTTTTTTTGGGTTGTTTGGGGGGGAGGCACTACAATCAGCCAATGCCCAGTAGCAGCCGCTACAAATTTTAAAGATAAGCCAATCAAAGTCACAGTGTCGGAGACCACTAACCAGAGATTGATACAAAGGTGTTTAGAAGAGGTCACCATAGCACTAAAGCCGGCTAGAGAGCATATCCAGATAAGGTAATCTACATATTTAAGCCATCTAGGCGGGTCACCATGAAGGTTGATTGAGGAAGGAAAAGATGTAGGTGCCCTGGATATCTACTCAGACAAAGCAAAAAATAAAGAAGGCAGATCCATTGGAGAGAGTGAATGAGGAGTCAATTCCTAGTGACTACCAAGCCCTACAATGATAAATTACCATGATCTCGTGACACAAGCAATGATGACAATGACTCTTCGAATGATGATGGGTTTGTTGATCAAGGTGGAGGTAATGAATAGGAAGGGGGTGGCATGCAATTCCTTCTTCTACTCTATTCTCTAGTGAGTCTAGTTTGAGTATACAACATAGGATAGGGACCAGAGGCCTAAGGCTTGAGAAGAAGACATCATAGCATACAGAAAGAGGGGACCCAGATGTGGTGGACGTGATATCGATTTGGCTAATGAGGTGCGAGTGGAAATCTTAGACATATCAGGATCCCCCCCTAGTACTTTGGATATCATTATATATCTTTTTATACTATGTTATGATCCATATGGATTTGTGCTCTCTGAGTCTTCATGTTCGAATGTCAGCTCTAGCCTTAGTTTGACTAAGATGAGACCTTGCTCAGTCTTGCTTTAGATTTCCTACCACTATACTCGATAAAGTGATAGTATGACTATCCAGATAGGCTGTCAGGATATTATATGAACACAACACCCAGGCTAGAGTTAAGTCCTAGGTCCCAACTACAAACATGACCTAGACATGTAGTATAGACGACATCAACGCTCCACTTGAAATTGAACAGACATAAGTATGTCGCATTTTCATTTGTTAATATAAGTATTTTACTTTTTATATTTAGTTAATTTAACATGCATTATATAGTCATATCATTCTTTAAAAATGTAACAAAATTTTAAAGTATCTTTCATTTAAACATTAAAAATAAACTCAATTCTATTTCTCACTCAAACATAAATAAAGAAAGCTTAAACCTTAAAAACAAAAAATAAAAATATATATACATATTTTGGTGTACCAATATGGTTCAATATGGTAAAAAATAATATATATTTCAATTTATAAAAATAAAATATTGAAAACAAAAAATAGAAATATATAATTTTTGGTATACTAGGATGGTTCATTATGGTACAATATAGCACTAGGTCCTATTGATCTTCTAGTATGCAACCTCATACCGGCACTACATACCTTACTCTTAATAATCATAGAACTTGCAAGGGGTGGACTAGGAATAGACCTAACCTTCGACTCCTTTTTTTTCCATAGAGTGCCAGCCCCAAGAATCTGCACTATTGTGTCAGTCTAAGCCTTTTTCTATCACACCAAGCAATGGCCCCTGAAAATAATGGGTAATTTATGATGGAGCTCTAGTTATGTTAACTCCTGCTGAAGGGACTTCTCTCTCTAAGAACTCCTGGAAATGGGAGCTTCTCTCTCTAAGATCCCGCTCTTCCGTTTTTCTTCGTTTTTTCTGCGCGATCTCCATGGTTTCATGGCGTCCTTCGGTTCCTCCTGCTGAATCGTTCATGGCGTCCTCTTCGGTTCCTCCTGCTAAATCGTCCATGGTTCCTCCTGCTGAATCGTCCATGGCTCGCCTGGGTCTGGCTCTCCCCTCTGCTCCTGGGAAGGTCTCGGGTGGTATAGATCAGGATGAGGCCTCCTTGGATCCCTCATCCAGATCTATTCCAGCTTTAGCCTCTAGTGCTCTTTCTTCTTCTCTCGTTGGGGCCTCCTTGGATTCCATTGTTCCTCCTTCTCATGATGTCTCGCTGGCTTCGTCTCCCCTGTTACCGGAGGATCCTGTGGCTCTTGCATTGAGTTTCCCAGTGGAGGCTGATATTGCCGCTGCTTCCAGGATCGATTTTTTTATGCTGCTTTGGAGTTAAATGTGCTCCTGGCCTGTGGAGCTGTTTCCTCTCCGGTGTCCGGTGTCGATCTTGCGGCGTTGCCGGCTCGTGCGTCGGAGACGGCTGGTGGCTTATTTTCAAATTTGCGCCCGTACCAGACTCCATCTCATTACCCGGTCCGTTCGTCCGGTCGCTTGGATCATGGCAGCTTGAAGACGTCATCCACTTCTTATCATCCTGATTTTGAATTTAGTAGTCTTTCCTTCCCGCCTCTCCCAAATTCTGGGGGTCTTTCAAACTCCCAACTGCCTCCTCCTCCTCCGAGCGCCACTGCTTCCCCTGTTTCTCCCCCGGTGGTGGTTCCAGCGGATGCAGTTGCTCCGGGAGCCGCTAAGATTAGCTGGGCTTCTCTCGTCTCGGACATCCCAGCTGTTATGGAGCTCTCTTATCATAAACCCACAGTCCAATCGATCGATGGGAGAGTCCGATGCTTGATCCCGCCGGCTGTGGCGATCAACGGAGCCGCTGCCTGGGAAAATACTATTGTTGGTTTCTTCCTGGACAAGCTCCCGTTTTCTCTTGTGAATTCTCAGGCCCATAGATTATGGGATGATAAAGGACTCTCGGAGGTTCTATGCAACGGCAATGGCTTTTTCTTCAAATTCCATGATAAGGCGATGTGCTTGGATATTCTGAATGGGGGCCCCTGGTATTTCGGAGGTCGTCCCATCTTCTTAAAAGCTTGGAGATCTGGAATGAATTTATCTAAAGACGGTTGCAAACGGGTTCCTATCTGGGCACATTTTCTCAACGTTCCTCTAGAATTCTGGACGGCGGAGGGACTCAGTCACATTGCCAGCATTGTTGGAATCCCCCTTCATGCTGACAAAATGACTTCTTCCTTGAAGAGGCTATCTTATGCTAGAATTTGTATTGAGATTGGTATTGATGACCCTCTCCCCAACTCTCTGGATCTTGTTATGGAGGATGGAAACTTAGTGGAAATCCGGATTGAATACAACTGGGTTCCTAAGAAATGCTCCATCTGTAAGGAATTCGGACATCTTCCCAAATTCTGCAAGAAGGCTTCTCACCTTGCTTGGGTTCCTAAAGAATCTCAGTGTCCTCCTAAGACCATTCCTGATGTAGTTCCGAATCGTAGGGATGTTCCGATTTTGCATTCCTCCCCTCCCATGGCTCAGATTGCTTCTCCTTCAATGGCTCAGGCTGGCCCTAGATCAATGGCATCTCCAAGGATTCTTCCTCCTGCGCGTGAATTGCGCAGCTCCGTCAACAGCTTTGCAGCGCTTCGTTCGCTTGATGACCGGGTTGCTGAGGATCCGGCTGCTGCTGTTGATGATCCGAATGGTTCAGGACTTGGTGATCCGACTCCAGCTGTCGATCCGTTTGGTTCAGGTGTCGGGGATCCGATTGCAGCTGTCGATCCGTTTGGGGAAGGTGTTGGTGATCCGTTAGCTGTTGACGATCCGATTGGTTCAGGAGCGGGGGATCCGATTGTATTTGACGATCCGATTGTCCCGATGGCCAGTTCCTCTGTTCCTCCTGTTGGGGACTCCTCCCTCTCTGCTTTGTCCCCCACCATTATAGGTAGTAAGGTCTCTTCCCCCTCCTCGTCTTCATCCTTCTCAAGTACCCCTCTTATTGCTAGGCGGTTATTGTTGGTGGACGAGCTTGAGAAAAAGCAGGGCAAGCTGATGAAGCATAAGAAGAAAAATAGGAGTGCTGGGAATTCCAAGGGGAAGATTTCTTTGAAATTGGATGATTAATTTAGCCTCATGGAATATCCGGGGACTTAATGACCCTTCAAAACATTTTGAGGTTCGTAATCTGGTTCATACACATCATATTTCTTGCTTAGCCCTTCTTGAGACTAAGATTAATCCTTGCAATAAAGTAAAGGTAGAACAGAGTTTATTCAAGTCTTGGAATTGCATTAACTACTACGATGGCAGTGGATCGGGTAGGATTTGGGTTTGGTGGGATCCCATGAAGCTTCAAGCTGATAGCTTTTCCTTGCATGATCAAGTCATCCATATCTCTTTCTCTGTCTGCAGCTCGGGAGATAAATTTGCTGCTTCTTTTGTGTATGGCTCTAACGATGTTTCAGCCCGTAGGCTTCTCTGGGGTAGTTTGAAGGATCATGCTAACCTCTTTGCCCATTTACCTTGGATCATTTTGGGGGATTTTAATGCCATCCGCTATCGACATGAGAGGAAGGGTGGTAGCTCTGATTGGCCTTCCCATATGGATGATTTAAATGATACTCTTTTCGAAGCCGGTTTGGAGGATCTCAGATTCGGTGGATTTCTTTTCACCTGGCACAATTCTAGAGCTTTTGGGCATATCCTCAGGAAGCTGGATAGAGTTCTTGCAAATCCTTTATGGCTCAATTTCTATCCTAACTCTTCAGCTGAATTTCTTCCGTATGGACTTTCTGATCATTCAGCGGCTGTGGTGAAGCTTGGGGCTCATTTCCCTACTTATAAATCTCCGTTCAAATTCTTTAACCACTGGTCTGAGTTTGAGGAGTTCTTCCCTTTAGTTGAGCATATCTGGAATACCCACGTGGATGGTCATGCTATGTTCAGGGTCTGCAGGAAGCTGAAGCTTCTCAAATCAGCCTTGAAGGAGTTGTGTAGAAGTAAGAATGCTTTGGTTAATGGGGATTTGGCTGATCTTAGAGCTGAGCTCACTGAGTTGCAATCTTCTATAGCTGCTGGTAATCATGCGGTGGATCTCATTGATAAAGAGAGAGACTGTGCTATGAGGATTAGTTCAATCTGCAAGGGAAGGGAATCGTATGCTAGGCAGAAGAGTAGGATTCAGTGGCTGCAGGAAGGGGACCGAAATTCTGCTTTCTTTTTCAATTCCATCAAAAGTAGGAACAATGTCAATAAGATTTTATCTATCCAAGATGATTCGGGAGCTTTGATCCGGGACAAGCTTCAAATCAGTCATGAGGTGGTCGTTTTCTTCAAGCAACTGCTGGGTTCTGACTGTTCCACCGCCTATGAAGGGATTGAGTCTCTCAAGCCTTTCGTGAATCAGGTCCTAAACTCTGACCAAATCAGGAAATTGGGTTTTCTTTTCTCTGATGATGAAATCAAGAACTCTATATTCAGCCTTCACCCAAACAAAGCTCCTGGGCCGGATGGTTTTAATGCCTTTTTCTATCAGAGGACTTGGTCCATTGTGGGTGAAGAGGTGATTTCTGCTATCAAGGATTTCTTTGCTAATGGTTTGCTTCTTAAGGAAGTAAATTGCACTATCCTTGTTCTCATTCCCAAGGTTCCTAATGCTTCAAAGCTAAAGGATTATAGGCCGATCTCCTGCTGCAACACTATTTACAAGAGCATTACTACGCTGCTTGCTAACCGGTTAAAGGAAGTTCTTCCTTCTTTTGTTAATGAAGCCCAAGCTGCTTTTGTCCAAGGCAGGCAGATTGGTGATAATATCTTGATGGCTCAAGAGCTGGTTCGTGGCTATCATCTCCATTCATCTTCCCCTAAATGTGCCCTCAAGATTGATCTAAGGAAGGCTTTCGACTCTGTTAGATGGGACTTCCTCTGGGACTCATTGCAGCTTCTTGGTTTTCCTTCATATTTCATTGGCTGGATCAGGAGCTGTGTCTCTTCTGCTAAATATTCGGTGGCTATCAACGGTGAGCTCAATGGTTTTTTTGAAGGGAGGAAAGGCATTCGTCAAGGTGATCCTATCTCTCCATACTTATTTGTTATCTGTATGGATATCTTCTCTAGAATTTTGTCCCGGAAAATTGAGGAGTCTCCATTTTTTAGATACCACTGGAGATGCAGGAAATCTAAGTTATCTCACCTTTGTTTTGCTGATGACTTGATGATCTTTTGCCATGGTGATCTGAATTCTATTCAAGTTGTGAAAGATGCTCTTGCTACATTCTCTTCCCTTTCGGGTCTTAGTCCAAATGTGGACAAATGCTCTACTTTCCTTTCGGGTGTCAAAGGCCATATGCATCAAGATATTTTGAATCATCTGGGATTTCCACTTGGTTCATTTCCCATTAGATACTTGGGGGTCCCGCTCATTTCATCCAAGCTCAATGCTCGTGATTGTCAAGCTCTGGTTGATCGTATTTTGGGGAGAATTAAAACCTGGACCAATCGCTTCCTTTCATATGCGGGTAGAGTTCAGCTTATTCAATCTGTTCTTTTTAGTATCCAGTCTTTTGGTGCGCCCATTTCATTCTTCCTGCCAAGGTCACCAAAACCATTGAGAGCATCCTTTCGGCTTTCCTCTGGAGCGGAGTCTCTATGAATCGTTATGGTGCTAAAGTAGCTTGGGCTGATATCTCCACTCCTAAAGCTGAAGGTGGTCTCGGGATTAAGAAAATTAAAGACTGGAATGTTGCCTCCATGACTCGATATGTATGGCTGTTATGCAATCCTTGCTCTTCTTCCTTATGGGCTACTTGGGTTAAGTTGAATCTGCTGCACAAGGAGCATTTCTGGGTTGCTAAAGTCCCTTGGAATTGCTCGTGGACTTGGAGGAGGCTTCTTAAAATTAGAGACAGAGTGAAGCCTTTCATCTCTGTGAAAGTTGGGAACGGCGAGAGTACCTCACTGTGGTTTGATGCCTGGAGACCTCAAGGCCCTATCTGTACCTCTCCTCATGCTAGAGTTATTTATGACTCGGGCCTCACCGCTGATGCAAAGGTTAGTGCTATTATCTCTTCTGGCTATTGGTTGTGGCCTCCTACAGATTCTTATGAGCTGATTAGTCTCAGAGAGGAATCTAGATCCCTTCATTTGCCCAACTGTTCTCATATTGATAAAGTGGAGTGGGACGGCTCCTTGGACTTCTCAATCAAAAAAGCTTGGAATGTCATCAGATCTCCTTCTAACCGAGTGCCTTGGGCTCACTTGGTTTGGTTCAAGCATCATGTCCCTAGGCACTCATTTATCCTCTGGCTTGCAATCCGTGGGAGGCTACCTTCTCAGGACCGGCTTTTATCATTCGGGTTGATTTGTCATATGAAGTGTGTTTTATGTCTTGATGATGTGGAAGATCACAACCACCTCTTCTTTGATTGCCCATTCTCTTGTCGGGTTTGGACTGCTATTGCTTGTAAGTGCGATCTTTTGCCTTATCCTTATTCTTGGGAGACCCTGTGGCCGAGGCTGTGCTGTGATATAAAAGGATCTTCGCTTTTGTCCACTATTAGGAAGCTTGCCTTGGGAGCTACAATCTATTTCATATGGATGGAAAGAAACTCTCGCAAGCATGGCCGTATACTTCATAATGAGCGTGGAATCGTCACTTCAATCATGGACTCTATCAGGCAGAAGTTGGATGGCTCTAATTTCCCTTTTAATCCTGTAAATCTGCATCTGATTCAAAAATGGCAACTACCCGATACCCTTCTCCGATGACATCTAGATGCTGGGGATATTTTGATGTTGTCTTTCTTAGCTTTCATCTCGTGTGAGATGTCTTCACCTGTTTTTTAGGTTTCTACTTTTCTTACTTGTCTTATCCGGGGTATGCCCCGTTTCTTGTACTTAACTCTCCTTTACTTATAAATTTCATACTTCACTTTTCAAAAAAAATGTTAACTCCTGCCACTTGTGTAATGCTAAAGAAACCCTAGATTGCCCTCAATAGTTGCAACTCAACCTATAATTAATTATTTAGTTACAGTTCAGGTTGGACCATTAAGGCTTGCTTTTCAAAGCAGAAGTCGCATGTGACTCTGTATCGAAAGCACATATGGAAAATAATGTTGGGAATTATGTATACTAGATATGAATCAAATTCATGAAATATTGCAGAAGATATAATACAAAATTCCCAGATACCCAGGATCCTTAGGAACAAATTCATTAAATCTCAAATAAAATCTAATTTTATTCATACCTGAGTCTTTATCGATGTAGATGAGGATGAAGCCGGTTAATCCTTTGCCACTAGCCGTCCACGTGTCCGGCCTCTAACGGTGATCTACGCGGAGAAGAGGGGATGAAGACCTCCAAGGTATGAAGATGACACCACGGGAGAGAGAGAGGGGTGCTAGCGCCTCTTGAATTCCCTTACAGATCTTTGAAGAAAAGTCTAATCTTTTCTTCTCTTGCTCTTCTTTCTTGGTAGGAAGGAACTATATTTATAGGTTGAAAATGAGATGTTCCAAAGAGGAAGAGACCTATCTTCATGGTAAGAAACTCCCATCTTCATGGTAAGAAACTCCTCCCATCTTCATGGTAAGATTAATCCAAGTGTCACAATCTCAGAAATTAGGAGTTGGTTATCCCATAACTACATGCCCTAATTTGTACATTTTCATCATCGAACCGTAGAGATTCATCATGCCTCATCCCATGAGCATGATTCCACTTCACATGGCTGAGATTGGACATCCATACCTGAATAATCATAGCCATCCATCACATGGATTAAGTCACATATCGGTATCCAATTATTTGTTCATCATATATACAAATAATTTCTCCTTAACATTCCTTCTATTATAATGGATCATATCCATTATAATTATCTTCTTTAAATTGGGTCTCACCCAATTATTTAATTGATCATCTTATCTGAATTAAATCTAATTTAATCCTCATTTTAATTCATCCAATATTCTCCTTAATGCGTGTGACCCATTAGGCCCTTTAACATGTTGGTAATAATCATGTCCTAATCATAGACCCTAGGAATGATTGGACAACTCTTTGTTTAATTCAACAACATGATTATAGATCATGAGAGGCCTCTAGCAAAGCATCATGACCAACTAACTGCTAAAGGTTTTGTTGTCGTGACCATCAACATCTGTCCATGAACAGTTACCGTATGATCAAATCCTTTCATCACATATCCAAGATCAATCAGTGGTATGGAATGTATCAACCCTATAATTGATCTTTGTTTACTTGATCTCAGAAAAAATTGACTATATGAATTAGAACTTCAAAACCATTTGAATTCCAACTCAACCTTGCAAGGATTTATCAATCAATTAATCCATCAAGTGGCCATGGGATATAACCCTTTATATCAAGGGAGACAAATCCTGTCTTGATCAAAAACCATTTTCATGGCTTCATGTCATACCTAACCGACACCATATTTGCCACCCATGGCTAGAGCGACGTTTGGATGCCGTCAAAGCATGACATTCACACATGAGATGCAATGAAGATCTCAAGTCAAAGGATCACTCATACCACCGTCATTTAGAGATCAACCATCGACACTATATAGAATATCCATATGGAATCTCTGTACAGGTCATCCAATGCATTGTTACAATAACGAGCATCCACATACCTATCCAAATATCTTCGTACTTCAGCTTGTGAAATCAGCTGCTCACCCCAAGGATGAGAATATGCAATGTGTGCCAGTCTCATGGTGTTCGATGGTATCCAGTTCCATCTACACATTGACTAGGAAAGTTTAAAGAATCGAACCATAACGTGCAATTTGGATCTTACAATTTGTAATCTCTATTATAAATTCCATATGCATGGTTCACATTCTTTTGGACTTTATTTGACATACAAATATATCAAATAAAAGACATCTGGATAGATAAAGAAACCATTTTATTTGATTTGTATTCATAGAATGTATACAGCATTCAATCCAATTGGATCTAGGGTATACACTAACAATCTCCCACTTGCACTAGAGCCATTCACCCATGTATTTAATACTGAGTGACTTAACATGATTATCATGCTTCTGCTGCGGCAGGGCTTTAGTAAGCGAATTAGCTACATTATCCTCAGTGGGGACTCATTCTATTTTTACATCATTTCTACCAATAATCTCTCTAATTACATTGTATCTCCTGAGTACATGTTTGACCTCTGATGAGACCTTGGCTCCTTAGCTTGCGCAATAGCTCCATTGTTGTCACAATACCAGTGTACTGGATCAGTAATGCTTGGAACCACACCAAGTTTAGTGATAAACTTTTTGATCCAAACCGCTTCTTTGGCTACATCTAATGCTGCGATGTACTCAGCTTCGGTCGTAGAGTCGGCAGTCGTCTCCTGCTTGGAACTTTTTCAGCTGATTGCACCGCCATTGAGTGTAAAGATATAGCCTGATTGAGATTTATAATCATCTTTATCAGACTGAAAACTAGAATCCGTATAACCCTGAACTATGAGTTCGAGTCCTCCATAAACCAAGAACATATCCTTAGTCCTTCGTAAGTACTTAAGGATATTCTTGACCAGGGTTTGCCTGGTATCTACTAGTGATACTCAATGCATAAGAAACATTAGGTCTCGTACATAGCATCGCATACATGATGGATCTGATTGCTGAGGCATATGGAATCCTATTCATGTGCTCTCTCTCCATTTGGGTCTTAGGACTCATGTCCTTGGAGAGATGTATTCCATGTGATACCGGCAGGAATCCCTTCTTGGATTCCTCCATGCTAAACCATTTTAGCACTTTATCTGTGTACATTGATTGGGACAATCCAAGCAACCTTCTAAATCTATCTCTATAGATCTTAATACCCAGTATGTAGGCTGCTTCTCCCAAATCTTTCATGGTGAATTTGCTGGACAACCATTCCTTCACTTCTTGCAGCAAGGATACATTGTTTCCTATCAATAATATGTCATCTACATATAATATCAGAAAAACAATAACACTCCTACTAACCTTCTTGTACACACATGGATCATCCTCATTTTTGATAAAATCAAACTTTTTGATTGTTTCATCAAAACGGATGTTCCAACTTCTAGAGGCTTGCTTAAGTCCATAAATGGACCTTTGCAGCTTGCATACCCTTTTAGAATCAATGGACTCAAAACCCTCGGGTTCTGTCATATACACATCCTCCACTAAATCACCATTTAGGAAGGCGGTCTTGACATCCATTTGCTATATCTCATAATCATAATAGGCTGCAATCGCAAGCAAAATCCTTATGGACTTAAACATGGCTACGGAAGAAAAGGTTTCATCAAAGTCAACACCTTGCCTTTGCTTGTAACCTTTTGCAACTAACCTCGCCTTATAGGTAATCACATTACCATCCATGTCTGTCTTCTTCTTGAAGACCCATTTGCACCCAATGGGTTTTATCCTTTCAGGTGGATCAACCAAAATTCATACTTGGTTGTCGTACATGGAGTCCATTTCAGACTTCATGGCTTCAAGCCATCTCTTGGAGTCAATATCACAAATTGCTTCATCGTAGTTAGTAAGCTCATCATCATCTATAAGAAATCCATATCTCTCAGGAATATGATGTGTTCTACTAGACCTACGTAGCTGATGTGTACTTGGAGCTTCCTGTGGCTCCATCATTTCTGATAGAGGTTCACGTAAATGTTGCATGAATGTGAGTTAAGTCTCCTACTCAACTCCCACTACATTTGATATTTGCTCCATGTCATCTAATCGGTCTGTGTCAATTTGTGGTTCTTGAGTTTCACTAATCTCAATATTTCTGCCACTACCATTTCTTAAAAAAATCTCATTCTCTAGAAATATGGCATGCCTTGAGACAAACACCTTTTGCTTGAGTGGGTGGTAGAAATAGTAGTATCCTTTTGTTTCTTTAGGATACCCCATAAAATTACGCTTGTCAGATCTAGCTCTCAGCTTATCTGACTCATTACGCTTTACAATAAGCGTAGCAACCCCAAATCTTTAGATGACTAAGGGTTGGTTTCTTTCCACACCATATCTCATAAGGGAACTGACCGACTTAGATGGAACTCAGTTTAGAGTGTATTCGGCTGTGTGTAGGGCATAACTCCAAAACATTTTTTGGAAGATTTGCAAGGCTCATCATTGATTGCACCATATTTAATAATGTACGATTTCTCCTTTCTGATACACCATTATGCTGTGACATACCAGGAGGAGTCCACTGAGAGAGAATCACATTCTCTTTCAAATATTCTAAGAACTCATGGTTAAGTATTCCCCACCTCGATCTGATCGAAGTATCTTAATACTTTTGCCACTTTATTTTTCTACCTCGGATCTGAATTCTTTGAACTTTTCAAAGGCTTCAAATTTGTGCTTCATTAGATAGATATACATAACCATACCTGCTATGGTCATCTATAAATGTGATAAAGTAAGAAAAACCTCCTATTGCCTAAATATTGATAGGACCACATACATCCGAATGTACTAGTCCTAAACATTCAGTTGCTCGCCCACCCTTTTAGTAAAGGATGACTTAGTCATTTTGCCATGTAAGCACGACTCAGATTCCTCAAACGATTCCCAATCGAATGAGCCCAAGTAGCCATCCTTATGTAACTTGGTTAAACGTGTTTCATTTACATGGCCTAAACGACAGTGCCATAGGAATGAGTTCTTAGAATTATTTGATTTTAATTTCTTAGTTTCTACCTTGAGAATAGGGCATTGTAAATTCAAAACATAAATCCCGTTGAACATTTCAGCAAAACCAAAGAACATTTCATTTTTAAAAATTAAAATTCATGTATTTCCAATTTCAAATGTATATCCATCATTTACAAGATATGAAACGAAAATAATGTTCTTTGTTATGTTTGGAACATAGTAACAATTATTAAGCTCCATTACAAGCCCAGTGAGCAAAGACAAAGAACAAGATCCTATAGCTAAAGTAGCAACCTTTGTTCCATTTCCCATGCACAGGATCACTTCATCTTTTTTCAGCTTTCTATTGCTTCTTATCATCTGCATATTAATACAAATATGAGATCCACAACCGGTATCCAATACCCAAGTGAAATAAGAAGTAACAGAAGAAAACATCTCAATCATAAATATACCTGATATAGAAGCATCTGTATGTTTCTTTTCTTTCAGGCTAGCCAGATAAGCCTTGCAGTTTCGCTTCCAGTGCCCTTCCTTGCCACAGAAGTGACACTTCCCCTAGTTACTTTATTTTTCTTAATGCCCTTATTTGGTTTAGTCGCCTTGGCCTTTTGGACCTTATTCTTCTTTGGCCGCTTCTTACGAGCGCCAGAAGACTCCATGACCATAACCTGCTCCTTTTCTTTCTTAATGTTGGGCTCGGCATTTGTTAGCATATTCGCGAGCTCAGGTAGAGATGTCTCTAGCTTGTTCATGTTGAAATTAAGAACAAACTGCGAATAGTTGGGAGGTAATGACTGCATAACCAAGTCAACACTTAGTTCATGATCCATCACAAAACCCAATCGTGCCAACTTTTCAATCAAATTGATCATTTTCAGTACGTGAGCACCCACTGATGAATCTTCAGTCATTTTGCATTGAAACAGCTCTTTAGAAGTTTGAAACCTCTCGTATCGAGACTGTGCACCAAACAACTCTTGCAAGTGCATCAAAATCTCCTGAGCATTCATATGCTCATGCTGTTTCTGAAGATCAGGTGACATTGAGGCCAACATCAAACATGTGGCCATGTCTTCAGCATCTTTATACTGGTTGTATGCCACATGAACCTCAGTCGGAGCATCCGCTGGTGGGACCTCTGGTGCAACCTCATCTAGGACAAAAAGGATTTTCTCAGATCGAAGAACGATCCTTACATTCCTTAGCCAATCAAGGAAGTTGAGTCCAGTCAATTTGTTGGATTCTAAAATATTCCTAAGGTTAATGTTTACACTCATGGTTTCTTTGATAACCTACATAAAATTAGAATCAATCAATTATTATGAATACTAATCACCAACTTAATATGGTAATTCTAGATTTTTAATTAAGTTGGTTTCTCCCACTATTTTATCAAGGTTAATAGCCCTCTCTATTAATCTCGAGAAATTGGCATTCAATTTCCTTAGTGGGCTAGGATCCTCATTTGAATTACCTTGACCTTGGCTTTAGCACAACAAATCTCGGTAAGCTAAATTTGGTAGATTATTATCAATCACATCTAATGTGACTCCTAGATCATTTAGGGGACATTGCTTTGTCAATTACATCCATATGTGATCACCCTAAAGTTTGCCTCTAGATTAGACTGACCATGACTTTGGCCAATTATGTCAGCTAATCTAGTTAAGTCAACCCATTGTTCCATAATCAACTCCTCATAGGTACACTCGACCTCGGCTTTGGCACAACAAATCTCATGACCTAATGATTTTGTATTATGTGAACAATGGAAGGCTTATGACTTAATATTCGTGGAGGGATTTAGCGCATATAGGTCCCATCTACATCTACAACATTTGTACTATGCTAGGTTACATATCCTATATGTATATTTTAGATTAATCTCAATTAACCTTAATATCATAAGATTCAATCTATGATTGGGACTCCTAATCAAATTAGGATCCTAATCACTATCTAATTTAGGAACCCTAATCATGTGACCAAATCAATTGCTACCATCCTGATCAACCTTAATTGATTTAATCATTTAAGAGCTTTTCCTAACAATGGCCAAATCAGCTGATCAATGGGGTCCTATTTAGCATACCCTTCGATCCCATTGAATGGGTTTTCCCAGGCAGCGAACGAAGCAATAAAAAACCATGATCAAACCTTTCTAGACACCAATGTAGTTAAGCCCAATTAATTAGATCAATTATGGGATCATAGGATCAAACAATGACATGGTTAAGTCTAAGTTTCCTAAATTTTTATCATCTATTAAATTTTATGATAACTATAGATAGTGATCTAGCTAAGGTGTTATGATAAGAGTTCTTAATTCAAATTTTAAATTTTTTTATCATTTAATTATATGTTATGACATGTCGGTTTCACTTCCCATGTAAATCCTAATGTCTCTAACAAACCCTAAAGTTTTCAATGTTCATTATCATAAGAATATCATATCTTAATCATATCAATCATCATGCTAAAATTAAATCCTAAACATGATTTCTAGGATTTCAGCATAGTATATATCATGCATAAATAATAATTACTATTTTAACATGACACATATATGATTAATTATTTTTTATTATCATATAATAAACCTTTTCCTCTATATTTCAAAGTACTCTATTTGAACATGATAATGAATATACATAAATCTAAATAATATTATTTATCATCAAATAATAAATATTTATTTTATTTTAGATTTATTAACATATGAAAACTTATCATGATTTTAAGCATGATAAATAATCATATTATCAATCATATTGACTCAAGTATCCTATCAGATTAATGAATCTGTAGCCTAAGGGGGCTCTAATACCACTGTTGAGAATTATGTATACTAGATATGAATCAAATTCATGAAAACATTGCGAAAGATATAATACAAAATTTCAAGATGCCTAGAATCCTTAGGAACAAATTCATTAAATCTTAAATAAAATCTAATTTTATCCATACCTGAGTCCTTTATTGATGTAGATAAGGATGAAGCCGGTTAATCCTTTGCCACTAGCCATCCATGTGTCTGGACGCCTCTAACGGTGATCCACGCGGAGAAGAGGGGAATGAAGACCTCCAAGGTATGAAGATGACACCACGGGAGAGAGAGAGGGGTGCTAGCGCCTCTTGAATCCCCTTACAGAAGATATCTTTGAAGAAAAGTCTAATCTTTTCTTCTCTTGCTCTTCTTTCTTGGTAGGAAGGAACTATATTTATAGGTTGAAAATGGGACGTTCCAAAGAGGAAAAGATCTATCTTCATGGTAAGAAACTCTCATCATTATGGTAAGAAACTCCTCCCATCTTCATGGTAAAAAACTCCCACCTTCATGGTAAGAAACTCCTCCCATCTTCATGGTAAGAAACTCACATCTTCATGATAAGATTAATCCAAGTGTCACAATCTCAGTCTTTGAAATTAGGAGTTGGTTATCCCATAACTACATGCCCTAATTTGTACGTTTTCATCATCGAACCGTAGAGATTCATCATGCCTCATCTCATGGGCATGATTCTATCTTCACATGGCTGAGATTGGACATCCATACCTGAATAATCAGAGCCATCCATCACATGGATCAAGTCACATATCGGTATCCAATTATTTGTTCATCATATGTACAAATAATTTCTCCTTAACATTCCTTCTATTATAATGGATCATATCCATTATAATGATATCTTCTTTAAATTGGGTCTCACCCAATTATTTAATTGATCATCTTATCTAAATTAAATCTAATTTAATTCTCATTTTAATTCATCTAATATTCTCCTTAATGCGTGTGACCCATTAGGCCCTTTAACATGTTGGCAATAATCATGTCCTAATCATAGACCCTAGGAATGATTGGACAACTCTTTGTCTAATTCAACAACATGATTATAGATCATGAGAGGCATTTAGCAAAGCTTCATGACCACCTAACTGCTAAAGGTTTTGTTGACGTGACCATCAACATCTGTCCATGAACGGTTACCGTATGATCAAATCCTTTCGTTACATATCCCAGATCAATCAGTGGTATGGAATGTGTCAACCCTGTAATTGATCTTTGTTTACTTGATCTCAGGAAAAATTGACTATATAAATTAGAACTTCAAAACCATTTCGAATTCCAACTCAACCTTGCAAAGATTTATCAATCAATTTAATCCATCAAGTGGCCGTGGGATATAACCCTTTCTATCAAGGGAGACGAATCCTGTCTTGATCAAACACCATCTTCATGTGCTTCATGTCATACCCAACCGATACCATATTTGCCACCCGTGGCTAGAGCGACGTTTGGATGCCGTTAAAGCATGACATTCCACACATGAGATGCAATGAATCAAAGGATCACTCATACCACCATCATTTAGAGATCAACCATCGACACTATATAGAATATCCATATGGGATCTCTGTACAGGTCATCCAATGCATTGTTACAATAACGAGCATCCACACACCTATCCAAGTATCTTCATACTTTAGCTTATGAAATCAGCTGCTCACTCCAAGGGTGAGGATATGCAATGTGTGCCAGTCTCACGGTGTTCGATGGTGTCCAGTCTCATCTACACATCGACTAGGGAAGTTTAAAGAATCGAACCATAACGTGCAATTTGGATCTCACAATTTGTAATTTCTATTACGAATTCCATATGCACGGTTCACATTCTTATGGACTTTATCTCACAGACAAATATATCAAATAAAAGACATCTGGATAGATAAAGAAACCATTTTGTTTGATTTGTATTCATAGAATGTATACAGCATTCAATCCAATTGGATCTAGGGCATTACACTAACAAATAGGATAGTTACAGGATTTGGATAGGTAGGCGATAGTTGCAATTAAACATTCCTTAGAACATCTACTAGATTTTCAAAAAATAGAGTAATATAGATAGTAATTTTATATACCATCTCCAAGCAAGATTGACTTCAACAGGGCACCGTATCCTTGAGCAGAGCAATGCAATTTGACCACGATTCAACATGGCACCGAGTTGGTCATTGTCAGCTAAGGCACAGTTAAAGCCGTTGAGGATGAGATAAAGCCGCTGAGGCTGAAATGAGGCCGCTGAGGTAGAGATAAAGCCATTGAAGCTGAAATGAGGTCGCTAATGCAGAGATAAAGTTGTTGAGATTGAAATAAAGCCATTAAGGATGAAATGAGGCCATTGAGACATAGATAAAGCCGCCGAGGCTGAAATGAGGCTGCGGAGGCAGAAATAAAGTTACGGAGGCTGAAATAAGGCTGTTGAAGCATAGATAAAGCCGCTAAGGCTATAATAATGAGACCACTGAGGCTGTAATAAGGTCGTTGAGCCAGTAATAAAGCCGCTAAGACTGAAATGAGAATGCTGAGGCAGAGATAAAGCAGCTGAGGCTGCAATGAGGCCATTGAGGTAGAGATAAAGCCACTAAGGCTGAAATGAGACCGATGAGATAGAGATAAATATGTTGAGACTGAAATAAAGCCACTAAGGCAGAGATAAAGCCACTGAGGCTGCAATGAGACTACTAAGATAGAGATAAAGCCGCTGAGGCTGCAATGAAGCCGCCGAGGTAGAGATAAAGCTACTAAGGCAGAGATAAAGCCGCTAATGCTGAAATGAGGCCGCTGAGGCAGATATAAAACTGCTGAGGCTAAAATGAGGCCACTAAGACAAAGATAAAGCCGCTGAGGTGACGATAAAGCCACTGAGGCTGAGATGGAGCTGTTGAGGTTAAGATAAAGTCGCTGAGACAGAGATAAAGCCACTAAAGCTAAAATAAGGCTGCTGAGACTGAAATGAAGTCGCTGAGGCTAAGATAAAGCCCTTAAGGAAGAGATAAAATAAGTCTACTGCGACCAATTTAGGGGCTATTAAGACCGATTCGAAGGCTTCTAAAACCAATCCGAGGGCTACTGAGACCAACCCAATTGGTAGCCTTGTTGTCTTTTCAAGCTCGACTCGACCTAGTTGGATTCTGACTCCAATTCAAGCCTCAATCGATCCAATTGGGGCCATAATCTAAATTCGAGCCTAACTCAACCTAGTTAGATTCCTGCTCTAAATCAAGCCTCAATCAAACCAATTGGAGCCATAGCCTAGATTTGAACCTTACTCAACCCAGTTCGATTGCTACTTTGAATCAAGCCTCACTTAGCCTAATTGTATTGACATGAGCCTAACTCGACCCTATTGGATTCTTACTTCAAATTGATCCTTGGTCGATGCAATTGGTGCCATTGTCTCAATTTGGGCCTGACTCCACCAAGTTAGACTTTTGCTTCGAATCAAGCTTCATTTGACCCAACTGTTGCCAACTCTAGATTCTAGCACAAATCGGCTCAATTGGATTCCTGCATCAAATTGAGCCTCACTTGGCTTTTTAGTGGCGTTCCCAATATGAGCCTAACTCAATCGACTTAGACATAGATTCATGCTGCAAATCTAGCCTTAGTTGACCCAATTGGGGCCATACCCTCTTTTTAAGCCAGGCTCAACCCAACTGGATTCTTACTCCAAATTGAACCTCATTCAACAGAATTGGAGCCATAGGCTCAATTCAGACCTGGTTTATTAAACCAATTGGACTCCTGCTTTAAACGGAGCCTTTATCGACCAATTGGAGTCATGGTCTTGTTTTAATCCCAACATGGCTCAACTGAATTCCTACTCCAAATTGAGTCTAGGTCGACAAAATTGGAGTAACAGTCTCGATTTGGGCCTTACTCGACCCTACTTGATTCTTGCTTTGGGTCAAGTGTTAGTCAACCGAATTGGAGCCATTGTCTAGATTCTACCATGACTCAACATGGTTGGATTCCTGCTTCGAATAGATCTTCACTCAGCCTAATTCAAGCTATGGTCTCGATATGAGCTTAATTCGACCCAGTTCGATTACCGCTCCAAGTCAATGTACGGCTAATAACCCAACATGTAGCTTACCCTGAATCGAGCTTCAATCAACCCAATTGAAGCCTCGTTTGGAGCCTGACTTGATAAAATTAGATTATGCTCTGGGTTAAGCCTCTTCCGTTGACTCAATTGAAGCCATAGTCTCGATTTGATACTGGCTTAACCTATCTAGATTCCTGCTCTAAATTGATCCGAGTTGATTGAACTGGAACCATGTTCTTGATTTGAGCCCGACACAATCCATTTGGATCCCTACTCTTAAAACAAGCCTTAGTCGACTCAATTGGAGCCATAGTCTTGACTCGAGGCTAACTCGACCCAGTTTGATTCCTGCACTAAAACAAGTCTCAGTCAACAAAATTAGAGCTATGTTCTTATTTCGAGCCTAACTAAACCTAATTCGATTTTTGCTCCAAATCGAGCTTTTTGTTGACCCTATTGGAGCCATACTAACAAATTCAAACTAGTTGGATTCTAGCTCCGAATCAAGCCTCGATCGACCTAATTTGAGCCTTGCTCTCATTTAGAGCCTAACTCAACCTATTGCATTCCTGCTCCAAATTGAGCTTTATTCAACCCAATTAGAGACATGGTCTCGATTCCAACCTAGCTTGATCCAATTGGATTCATACTCTGAATCGGGCCTCAATCGGCCCAATTGGAGCCATAGTCCAGATTCGAGCCTAACTAAAACCTAGTTGGATTCCTACTCCGAATCGAGCCTCAATCGATCCAATTGGTATCATGGTCTCAGTTCAAGCTTGACTCCATCCAGTTGGACTCCTCCTCCGAATCAAGCCTCAATTGACCCAATAGGAGCCATTGTTCAGACTCTAGCCTTGCATGACCTAGATGTATTCTTACTCTGAAACAAGTTTGGCTCGGACTAATTCAAGCTATGGTCTTAATATGAGCCTAGGGTTTCTACTTGGAATCAACCGTCAACCAACCCAATTGTAGCCTTACTGTCTTTTCAAGTTCGATAAAACCCAGTTGGATTCCGACTCCAATTCAACCCTCAATCGATCCAATTGGAGCCATAATCTAAATTCGAGTCTGACTCAACCTAGTTAGATTCCTGCTCTAAATCAAGCCTCAATCGAACCAATTGGAGCAATAGCCTAGATTCGAACCTTACTCAACCCAGTTGGATTGCTACTTTGAATCAAGCCTCGCTTAGCCTAATTTGAAATGTTGTATTGATATGAGCCTAACTCAATCCTATTGGATTCTTACTTCAAATTGAGCCTTGGTCGATGCAATTGGTGCCATTGTCTCAATTCGGGCCTGACTCGACCTAGTTGGACTTTTGATACGAATCAAGCTTCCTTTGACCCAACTGTAGCCAACTCTAGATTCTAGCACAAATCGACTCAATTGGATTCTTGCATCAAATCAATCATCACTTGGCTTTTTAGCAACGTTCCCAATATGAGCCTAACTCGATTGACTTGGACATAGATTCCTGCTGCAAATCTAGCCTTAGTTGACCCAATTGGGGTCGTACCCTCTTTTTAGGCCAGGCTCAGCCCAATTGGATTCCAACTCCAAATTGAGCCTCGGTCAAATGAATTGGAGCCATAGGCTCAATTCAAGCCTGGCTTGACCCAATTGGATTCCTGCTTTAAACGGAGCCTTAATTGACCAATTGGAGTCATGGTCTTGTTTCAAGCGCAACATGGCTCAACTGAATTCCTGTTAAAAATTGAGTCTAGGTCGACAAAATTGGAGTAACAGTCTCGATTTGGGCCTTACTCAACCCTACTCAATTCCTACTTTGGGTCAAGTGTTAGTCAGCCTAATTGGAGCCATTGTCTAATTCTACCATGACTCGACACGATTGGATTCCTGCTTCAAATAGAGCTTCACTCATCCTAATTCAAGCCATGGTCTCAATATGAGCTTAATTCGACCCAGTTCGATTTCTGCTCCAAGTCAACCTATGGCTAATAACCCAACATGTAGGTTACCTTGAATCGAGCTTCAATAAACCCAATTGAAGCCTCGTTTATAGAGCCTGACTTGATAAAATTGGATTCTGCTCCGAGTTTAGCCTCTATTGACTCAATTGAAGCCATAGTCTTGATTTGATACAGGATTAAACTTACTTGGATTCCTGCTCTAAATTGATCCTTGGTTGATTGAACTGGAACCATGTTCTTGATTTGAGCCCGACACAATCCATTTGGATCCCTACTGTAAATCAAGCCTTACTTGACTCAATTGAAGCCATAGTCTTGACTCGAGGCCAACTTGACCCAGTTTGATTCCTGCACTAAACCAAGTCTCAATCAACAAAATTAGATCTTTGTTCTCGTTTCGAGCCTAACTCAACCTAATTCATTTTTTGTTCCAAATCGAGCATTTGTTGACCCCATTGGAGCCATAGTCTCAAAGTCAAACTAGTTGGATTCTAGCTCCGAATCAAGCCTCGATCGACCTAATTTGAGCCTTGCGAGTCAAGAGCCTAATTCAACCTATTGCATTCCTGCTCCAAATTGAGCCTTATTCAACCCAATTAGAGACATGGTCTCGATTTGAGCCTAGCTTGATCCAATTGGATTCATACTCTGAATCGAGCCTCAGTCGTCCCAATTTAAGCCATAGGTCTAGATTCGAGCCTAACTAAACCTAGTTGGATTCCTACTCCGAATCGAGCCTCAATCGACCCAATTGGTATCATGGTCTCGGTTCAAGCTTGACTCCACCCAGTTGGATTCTTGCTCAATTGAACCAATAGGAGCCATTGTTCAGACTCTAGCCTTGCATGACCCAGATGGATTCTTGCTTTGAATCAAGCTTGGCTTGGACCAATTCAAGCTATGGTCTCAATATGAGCCTACTTTGACATAGTAGGGTTTCTACTTCGAATCAACCATCAACCAACCCAATTGTAGCCTTGCTGTCTTTTAAAGCTCGACTCGATCCAGTTGGATTCCGACTCCAATTCAAGCCTCAATCGATCCAATTGGAGCCGTTATCTAAATTCGAGCCTGACTCAACCTTGTTGTATTCCTACTCTAAATCAAGCCTCAAAAGAACCAATTGGAGCCATAGCCTAGATTCGAACCTTACACAACCCAGTTGGATTGCTACTTTGAATCAAGCCTCGCTTAGCCCAATTTGAGCTATTGTATTGACATGAGCCTAACTCGACCCTATTGGATTCTTACTTCAAATAAAGTCTTGGTCGATGCAATTGGTGCCTTTGTCTCAAATCGGGCCTGACTCGACCTAGTTGGACTTTTGCTTCGAATCAAGCATCATTTGACCCAATTGTAGCCAACTCTAGATTCTAGCACAAATCGACTTAATTGGATTCCTGCATCAAATTGAGCCTCACTTGGCTTTTTAGCTGCTTCCCAATATGACCCTAACTCGATTGACTTAGACAGATTCCTGCTGCAAATCGAGCCTTAGTTGACCCAATTGGGGCCATACATTCTTTTAAAGTCAGGCTCAACCCAACTGGATTCTTACTCCAAATTGAGCTTCAGTCAACATAATTGGAGCCATAGGCTCAATTCAGACCTGGTTTATTAAACCAATTGGATTCATGCTTTAAACAGAGCCTTTATCGATCAATTGGAGTCATGGTCTTGTTTCAAGCCCAACATGGCTCAACTGAATTCCTACTCCAAATTGAGTCTAGGTCGACAAAATTGGAGTAACAGTCTCGATTTGGGCCTTACTCGACCCTACTTGATTCTTGCTTTGGGTCAAGTGTTAGTCAACCGAATTGGAGCCATTGTCTAGATTCTACCATGACTCAACACGGTTGGATTCCTGCTTCGAATAGATCTTCACTCAGCCTAATTCAAGCTATGGTCTCGATATGAGCTTAATTCGACCCAGTTCGATTACCGCTCCAAGTCAACCTACGGCTAATAACCAACATGTAGCTTACCCTGAATCGAGCTTCAATCAACCCAATTGAAGCCTCGTTTGGAACCTGACTTGATAAAATTAGATTATGCTCTATTTTTTTTTTTTTTTTTTGAAAGGTAAAGTATGAAATGTATTAATAATGTGAGGATGAAAGTACAGGTACTCAGGGCAATCCCCGGAGTAACTAAAAGGCCCAAAAGGGATAGATCCACAAAAAGGGAAACATCCCTAGACTAAAGGGGAACAAACATCTGAGTACAGACGTGATGTGATCACAGAGAAATCAACACAAAAGGATCAACTAGAAATGGAGGGAGAAAGCTGCCACCTATCAATCAAGCGTTGGTGACCATCCTTCTTTGGGAAGACAGCACCATCCAAACTCGCCCTAACTGACTCCAATATTTTGGAAAGAATCCCAGCTTCATTAAGAGGCCTTTGGCCATGCTTGCGAGAGTTCCTTTCAAGCCAAATTAGGTACAAAGAAGCCCCCAGAGCCAGTCTGCGAATAATGGAAAGAAGGGAGTTGCCTTTGATGTTCCTGCATAGCCAAGGCGTCAAGAGGTCCCAAGAAGAAGGATAATGCTGAAAGTCGCACAAACTGGCAATAGAAGACCATATCCGAAAGGAAAACGAGCAGCTGAAGAAAAGATGGCTGTGATCCTCTGTATGGTCATTGCATAGAAAGCAGTTTAAGTGACAGTGAATACCGATGGAGTGAAGGCGATCCTGAGTAGAGAGTCTACCACGAATCGCTAACCATAAAAGGAAGGAGTGCCTCGGAACATGGTGCTTAAACCATAGAAGGTGAGCCCAGTCTACACGATTGTTATGAGCACGGATACTGTTCCAAACTCTTTTAATGGAGAAAGCGGTGGAACCATCCCAAAGAAGCTGATCTGGATGACTACAGTCGGGTAAAGCAAGGGATCTAGTCTCAATCTTCAATTCAAAGAGCTCAATAGAATTTGCAGCAGGCCATCTCCAGAGGCCAGAGGAGAGGATGTCACTGACCTTTGCATCTATGGTGAGACCAGAATCAGAAATAACTCTGGCATTTGAGGAGGTGCAAATAGGTCCAAGGCTACGCCAAGAATCAAACCAAAGGGAGGTAGAAGCTCCATTCCCAACTCTGACTGTGATATAGGCCTTTACTCTATCCCGAAGCTTAAGGATTTTCCTCCAAGTCCAGGAGCAATTCCATGGAACTTTAGCAACCCAAAAGTGATCTTTATGAAGCAGATTCTTCTTTACCCACGCCGCCCATAGAGATTTAGAGCAGGGCTGGCATAATAACCAGATATAACGGGTCATGGAGGCATAGTTCCAGTCTCTAATTTTTTTGATCCCCAATCCCCCTTCGTCTTTCGGGCACGAGATGTCCGACCATGCCACTTTGGCTCCGTTGCGATTCAAAGAACATCCCTTCCATAAAAAAGCCGATAGAATCCCTTCAATGTCTTTGAGTACCTTAACTGGGAGAATGAAATGGGAACTCCAAAAAGACTGGATACTGAATAAAACAGATTGAATGAGTTGTAACCTTCCAGCATAGGATAGGAAACGATTTGTCCAGATCTTAATCCTCTTCAGAATACGGTCAACAAGAGCATGGCAATCGATAGCTCTAAGCTTCGAGGAGATCAAAGGAACCCCCAGATATCTGATGGGAAAGGAGCCAAGCTTGAAGCCGATGAAGTTTACAAGTTCATGATGAGAATCCACCGGCAATCCTGAAAGAAAGATCGAACTTTTGGCATTATTTGGGACCAAACCGGAGAGGGAAGAGAAGGTATCCAGAGCATCCTTCACAACTCTAATGGAGCTCAGGTCGCCGCGACAGAAAACCAGCAGATCATCAGCAAAGCATAAATGAGTAATTCTGGAATCCCGACATCTCAAGTGGAATTTGAAGGATGGGGATACACGGATTTTTTGATCAAGAATCCGAGAGAGAACGTCCATGCAGATAACAAATAAGTAGGGTGAGATGGGATCACCTTGACGGAGACCTTTCTTCCCTTCAAAGAATCCATTGAGTTCACCATTGATAGCAATAGAATACCTGGCAGAAGTGACACAGGCTTTGATCCAGCCGATGAAAATGGGAGGAAAGCCAAGCAGTCGAAGAGAATCCCAGAGAAAGTCCCAACTAACAGAATCAAATGCTTTCATTATATCAATTTTGAGGACGCAGTTCGGGGAGGAGGTGAAACGATGGTAACCACGAATTAGCTCCTGAGCCATAAGAATGTTGTCTCCGATATGCCTTCCCTGAACAAAAGCGGACTGGGCCTCATTGATAAAAGACGGGAGGACTTCCTTTAACCAGTTAGCAAGGAGCTTTGCAATACATTTATAGATTGTATTGCAACAGGAGATCGGTCTGAAATCCTTAAGATGAGATGCATTCGGGACTTTGGGGATAAGCACAACAGCCGTGCAATTTGTTTCCTTGAGAAGTTTAGCAGTGGAGAAAAAGTCCCTAATAGCCAAAGAGATATCAGCTCCCACGATAGGCCAAGTGTGTTGGAAGAAATAAGCATTGAAGCCATCCGGTCCTGGAGCTTTATTTGGATGAAGCTGAAAGCATTTGGTTAAGTCTTCTCCGTTGACTCAATTGAAGCCATAGTCTCGATTTGATACTGGCTTAACCTACCTGGATTCCTGCTCTAAATTGATCCTCGGTTGATTGAACTGAAACCATGTTCTTGATTTGAGCCCGACATAATCCATTTGGATTTTTTTTTTTTTTGAAAGTTAAAGGTGATTTGTATTAAAAAAAGAAATTATAAGTACAAAGAGCGGGAAAGATCCCGCAAGCATACAAGCAAGGGAAAACATCCACCAAAAGGCAGAAATAACCTAAGGCCAAATAAAGCAGACCAACCCAGTCAAACAATAAGGTTACAACAGACCGGACTGGATTAACTCAAAAGAGAGGAGGGTAGTTGCCATCTAGCAATCAACTGGAGATTTGCCGCAGTTCTGGGAAAAGTAGCACCCTCCAACTTCAGCCTGATCGAGTCCATAATCTTAGAGACAATACTTTGTTCCTTTAGAAGCAAACGCCCATGCTTGCGGGAGTTCCTTTCTAACCATATGAAGTACAAAGCAGCACCCAAGGCAAGCCTACAAACAATAGAATAAAATGAGGCTCCTTTGATATTTCTGGAGAGCCACGGCCTCAGACTCTCCCAAGAAGATGGGAAGTGCGCTAAACCACATTTTCTAGCAATGGTAGACCAACCCCGTGAAGAGAAAGGACAACAGAAAAACAGATGATCGTGATCCTCCAATCCGTGTCGACATAAATAGCAAGCTGTCTGACACTGCAAACCATAAGAGATAAGACGATCCTGGGTAGCAAGTCTACCTCTAATGGCAAGCCATAAAATGAAAGAATGCCTTGGGACATGATGCTTAAACCAGACTAAATGAGCCCAATCAACACGTTGGGAAGGTAGCCGGAGGATATTCCAAGCTCTCTTAATAGAGAACGCAGTAGAACCTTCCCATAATACCTTATCCGAACAGCTGCAATCAGGTAAAGGAAGAGAACCGGTTTCAGATTTCAAGGTGATAAGCTCAAGGGAATTCGCGGCAGGCCACCTCCAATTTCCAGCATAAATGATGGCACTAACCTTAGCATCTTTGGAAAGGCCCGAGTCGGTGATAACTCTAGCATGAGATGAAGAGCAAATAGGTCCTTGAGGTCTCCATGAATCAAACCAAAGGGAGGTGCTATCGCCATTCCCCACCTGAAAAGAAATGAAATTTCTCACTCTATCCCGAATCTTAAGAATTTTCCTCCAAGTCCAAGAGCAATCCCAAGGGACTTTTACCACCCAAAAGTGTTCTTTATGCAGAAGATTTAGCTTAACCCAGGCAGCCCATAAGGATTTAGAGCAAGGATTACATAGAGACCAAATGTGCCGAGCCATTGATGCTGCATTCCAATCCCGGATCTTCTTTATACCCAAACCTCCTTCCTCCTTGGGAGTAGTGATGGTAGACCAAGATACTTTAGCTCCATATCGGTTCAAGGAAACACCGTTCCATAAGAAGGCCGAAAGAATGCTTTCAATATCTTTAGTGATTTTAACTGGAAGAATGAAGTGAGCACTCCAAATTTAACTGGAAGAATGAAGTGAGCACTCCAAAAGGACTGAATACTAAAAAGTACCGATTGGATGAGTTGCAATCTGCCAGCATAGGAGAGGAAACGATTAGTCCAAACTTTAATCCTCCTTAGAATACGGTCAACCAAAGAAAGACAATCAGAGGCTCTGAGTTTAGTGGTAATTAGAGGGACACCCAGATATCTAATTGGAAGAGAGCCAAGAGAGAAACCCAGCAAGTCAGTAATATCCTGCTGGAGATGAACCGAGACACCCGAGAGGAAGGTGTAGCTTTTGGATTGATTAGGAGTAAGACCGGAGAGAGAGGAGAACGTGTCAAGGGCATCCTTCACCACATTTATAGAGTTCAAATCTCCACGGCAAAAAACCATCAGATCATCAGCAAAACATAAATGTGAAGTCTTTGATTTCCGGCATCTCCAATGAAATCTGAAAGAGGGGGAGGCACGGATTTTCTGATCAAGAATCCTAGAGAAGACTTCCATGCATATAACAAAAAGATAAGGAGAGATTGGGTCCCCTTGACGAAGGCCTTTCTTCCCATCAAAGAAACCATTGAGTTCACCATTAATAGCCACGGAATACCTTGCAGTGGAAACACATGACCGAATCCAGCCAATAAATAAAGGAGGAAAGCCAAGAAGCTGCAGAGTATCCCAAAGGAAATCCCATCGAACCGAATCAAAAGCCTTCATAATATCAATCTTTAGAGCACATTTAGGGGTGGAAGAAGGAAGATGATAACCACGGACCAGCTCCTGAGCCAATAGAATGTTATCCCCAATAAGCCTTCCATGCACAAAAGCAGATTGTGCATCATTTATAAATGTAGGGAGGATTTGTTTCAATCGGCTGGCAAGAAGTTTGGTGATACATTTGTACACAGTGTTGCAGCATGATATCGGTCGGTAGTCCTTCAATTTTGAAGCATTAGGAACCTTAGGAATGAGAGCAATAGTTGTGCAGTTGACCTCCTTGAGAAGCAGACCATTGGAGAAGAAATCCTTAATAGCGGCAGTGATATCAGCTCCAACAATGTGCCAGGTCTTTTGGAAGAAGAAAGCATTGAATCCATCAGGGCCTGGAGCTTTGTTAGGGTGTAAGTCAAACATAGCACCCTTGATTTCTTCATCAGTGAAAGCACAGGTTAAAAACCTTCTTTGATCATTAGAGAGAGCGCAATCCACATACTTAGCAAGAACATCTCCTCCATCATATTTAGTGCCACATCTCGTACCAAGAAGATGAGTGTAGAATCCAACGACCTCCTGAGCAATCTGATCCTTCTCACGAATCCATTCTCCATTTTCATTTTGGATACAAAGAATCTTATTAAGGTTATTTCTCCCTTTAATAGAATTGAAGAAGAAGGAGGTACAATGATCTCCATCTTTCAGCCATTGGATTCTGCTTCTCTGCCTAGCGTAGCTCTCTTTTCCATTCAGAGCCATAAACAGCCTCTTAGCACAGTCCTTTTCCTTCTCCAGAACGTCCATGCCTTGATGCCCAGCAGCAATAGAAGATTGGATGCCATCAAGCTCAGAACGAAGAGAGGTGAGATCACCATTGATGATCGCATTCTTGCTCCTACTCAGATCTTTCAATGCAGCTTTAACAAGCTTAAGCTTTTTGTAAACTCTGAACATAGAGTGGCCAACAACAGGGGTGCTCCAAATCTTGTCAATTAACGGATTGAATTCATCAAATTCAGTCCAGAAATTGAAGAATTTGAAAGGACATTTGTAAAGGGGATGATTAATCCTAAGATTTACTACCACAGGAGAGTGATCAGATAGCCCGAAAGGAAGAAATTCTGCATAAGATTGAGCAAAAGATTGATGCCACAGAGAGTTAACAATTGCTCTATCCAACTTCCTAAGGATAAGCCCAGTCGATCTAGAGTTGTGCCAGGTGAAAAGGCCACCACTGAACCGTAGATCCTCCAGCCCGGCTTCAAACAATGTATCGTTAAATTCATCCATGTAGCTAGGCCACTCCAGACTGCCTCCTTTCCTTTCATGACGAAATCTAATGGCATTGAAGTCCCCCATAACAATCCACGGCAGATGGGAAAAGGAAACTGCTTGCTTCTTCAAATTAGTCCAAAGCTGTCTTCTAGCAATGACATCATTAAAGCCATAGACAAAGGAGACAGCAATTTTAACTCCAGAGTTTAGAAGAGTGAGAGAAAGATGGATAACCTGGTCATGTTTGGAGACAGCGTCAGCCTGAAGAATGTTTGGATCCCACCAAATCCAGATCCTACCGGATCCAGAACCATCATAAAAGTTTTCACAGTGCCAGCCGTTGATCAAGCTCATTTGGATCTTTTCTTTATTGAAAGCATTAATCTTAGTTTCTAGGAGAGCTATACAAGAGAGCCTTTGAGAATGAACCAAGTGACGAACCTCCGATTGCTTTGTAGGATCATTTAGACCCCGAATATTCCATGAAGCAAGCTTAATCATTTGGAATTCTTGGAGAGCTTCCCTCTGGAGTTACCAGAGCTACCAATCTTCTTCTTGTCCTTCTTCTTCCTACCCAGCTTTCCCTCAACTTCATCAATCATAATGAGCCTCCTAGCCAGGAGAGGAGTGCTAGATGAAGACGAGGAGGGGGAAGAGACCTCACAACCAACAATGGGGGGGGGGGCAATGCAGAGAGGGAGGAGTCCCCGACAGGAGAAATAGAGTAACTGGCCTTCGGGACAATCAATGTATTCGGATCGTCAAAATTTGGATCACCAGCTCCTGTACCAATCGGATCGTCAACAACTGCTATCGGTTCACCAGCTCCTTCACCAGTCGGATCGACAACTGCAAACGGATCCCCGACTACTGAACTAACCGGATCGTCAAGTCTTGAAACCGGATCGTCAACTGTTGCAATCGGATCCTTAGCAAATAGAACGGCCCGGTCTTCAAGCGAACGAAGGGCAGCAAAACTGTTGACGGAGCTGCGCAACTCACGCGCAGGAGAAGGAATCCTTGGAGATGCCATGGAACTAGGGCCAGCCTGAGCCTTTGAAGGAGGAGCATTCTGAGCCTTGGGAGGAGAGGATACATCCGAACGATGGTTTTCCACAAGCTGACGATCTCCATCTGAAGCAGATTTTGAGTTAAGATGAGAGGATTTGGGAATCCATACTTGATGACTGACCTTCTTGCAGTTAGATGGAAGGTGGCCAAATTCCTTACACACGGAGCACCTCTTTGGAATCCAATTATACTCAATTTGTATCCCAGAAATACTACCGTCTTCCAATTCTAAGTCAAACGCCTTGGGGAGGGAAGCATCTATGTCAATCTCAATGCATATACGGGCGTAGCTTAAACGCCTTAGTGAGGATGTCATCTTATCTGCATGTAGAGGCTTCCCAACCATGCTAGCAATATAACTGAGGCCTTCCTCCGTCCAATACTCCAACGGAACATTATAGAAGTGAGCCCAAACAGGAACTTTCTTACAGCCCTCCTTTGAGAGATTCATACACGGAGACCAGCGCTTTAGAAATATTGGTCTGCCTCCAAAATACCAAGGACCCCCTTCCAAAGCTTCAGCAACTCTAACTGGATCAGAGAATTTGAAAAAGAAGAATCCATTTCCATTACACAGAACATCTGTGAGCCCAGACTTCCCCCAATGCCTCTGAGCACACGCTTGAACCAAGGAGAAAGGCAGCTTGTCAAGGAAAAATCCCACTATTGTATTTTGCCAGATAGAAACTCCCTTACGTGCCACAGAAGCAGGGAGCTTAATCCTAACATTGCCCTCAATGTCCGAAATCACTGGCTTAATGTAAGCAAGCTCCATAGAAGCAGGACAATCCTTGAGAAGCGAAGCCCAGGAAGATTGAGCACAAACTGGACCCGCAGCAGTCCCAAGAATAGGGGAAGAAGAAGCTTTCGGGAGAGGAACAGGGGAAGCCACAGAGACGTCAGCAAGTGGAGACAGGCGCGATGGATTTTGAAAACTAGAATCACCAGATGTATTTGAAATCTCGGCAGCGTTATTTAGAGGCGGGAAGCACTGGCCTCTAAAATCCAAATCTGAAGTAACCTGCCGCGGATTTGAAAAGGGCCCAGAAGGAGGAACAAAAGGAGACAGCAAGCGTACCGGATGTGATAGCTGGGTAGGACGGACCGGGTAAAGGGATGTATGCTGGTACGGCCGAGAGCTAGGAGAAGAAACGAGGCCTGGCTTCAGCACAAGATCGGGCAAGGAGGAACCAGCACCGAGATCATGAAGCGCTCTATTCTCCAAATCAGCAGCAAACAGAGCAAAGCTGGAAGATTCGGCATAATCCTCTACCAAATGATAACCCAAAGCAAGAGCGATGGGATCTTCAAGATGCCGGGGGGAAGATACTCCATCACCAATGAGAGAGAGCGCATCATTCGCTCGGCAAGGACCTCCATCTCCAATGAGAGAAGAAGACGGAGGAACATTGACTGGAATAGAGATGGATGAGGAATCCAAAGAAACCTCATCCAGGGCTATACCATAATAGACCCCCTTAGAAACAGAAGTCGAAGCAGACCCATCTCCACCCGATGATGGCAAGCCGGGAAGATCCGCCATGCCCAGATCAGAAGGGAGGGACAGAAAGAGCAGAGAGAGACCGGTTAGAGAGAAGCTCCCAGGGTAGAGAGAGAGCGCTTCATTCTAACATAATCCATTTGGATCCCTACTCTTAAATCAAGCCTTAGTCGACTCAATTGGAGCCATAGTCTTGACTCGAGGCTAACTCGACCCAGTTTGATTCCTGCACTAAAACAAGTCTTCTTAGTCAACAAAATTAGAGTTATGTTCTTGTTTCAAGCCTAACTCAACCTAATTCGATTTTTGCTCCAAATCGAGCTTTTTGTTGACCCTATTGGAGTTGTACTATCAAATTCAAACTAGTTGGATTCTAGCTCCGAATCAAGCCTCGATCGACCTAATTTTAAGCCTTGCTCTCGTTTAGAGCCTAACTCGACCTATTGCATTCCTACTCCAAATTGAGCCTTATTCAACCCAATTAGAGACATGGTCTCGATTCGAGCCTAGCTTGATCCAATTGGATTCATACTCTGAATCGAGCCTCAATCGGCCCAATTGGAGCTATAGTCTAGATTTGAGCCTAACTAAACCTAGTTGGATTCCTACTCCGAATCAAGCCTAAATCGATCCAATTGGTTTCATGGTTTTGGTTCAAGCTTGACTCCATCCAGTTGGACTCCTCCTCCGAATCAAGCCTCAATTGACCCATGACTCCATCCAGACTCTAGCCTTGCATGACCCAGATGGATTCTTGCTTCGAATCAAGCTTGGCTCGGACCAATTCAAGCTATGATCTCAATATGAGCTACTTGGACATAGTAGGGTTTCTACTTCGAGTCAACCCTCAACCAACCCTATTGTAGCCTTGCTGTCTTTTCAAGCTCGACTTGACCTAGTTGGATTCCGACTCCAATTCTCAATTGATCCAATTGGAGCCATAATCTAAATTCGATCCTGACTCAACCTAGTTGGATTCTTGCTCTATCTAAATCAAGCCTCAATCAAACCAATTGGAGCCATAGCCTAGATTCGAACCTTACTCAATCCAGTTCGATTGCTACTTTGAATCATGCCTCGCTTAGCCCAATTTGAGCTGTTGTATTGACATGAGCCTAACTCAACCCTATTGGATTCTTACTTCAAATTGAGCCTTGGTCGATGCAGTTGGGGCCATTGTCTCAATTCGGGCCTGACTCGACCTAGTTGGACTTTTGCTTCGAATCAAGCTTCATTTGACCCAACTGTAGCCAACTCTAGATTCTAGCACAAATCGACTCAATTGGATTCCTGCATCAAATCGAGCCTCACTTGGTTTTTAGCGGCGTTCCCAATATGAGCCTAACTCGATTGACTTAGACATAGATTCCTGTTGCAAATCTAGCCTTAGTTGACCCAACTGGGGCCGTACCCTCTTTTTAAGCCATGCTCAGCCCAACTGGATTCCAAGACGCAACCGTCGGATCATCGGAGTTGGACCGATCACCGCGGTCTGAGGTCGGTCGTGGCCGATCGGGATCAGGGCTTAGATCAATCGCAACCATCGGATCATCGGTGATCGGACCGATCGCCGCGGTCTAAGGTCGGTCGTGGCCGATCGAGATTAGGGCTTAGATCGATCGCAATCGTCAGATCATCGGAGATTGGACCGATCGCCGCGATCCGAGGTCGGTCATGGCCGATCGGGATCAGGGCTTGGATCGATCGCAACAAGTGGATCATCGGCGATCGGACCGATCGCCGTAGTCCGAGATCCGTCGTGGCCGATCGGGATAAGGGCTTGGATTGATCACAACTGTCGGATTGTCGGCGATCGGACTGATCGCGGTGGTTTGAGATCGGCCGTGGCCTATCGGGATCAGGGCTTGGATCGATCGCAACTATCGGATTGTCGGTGATCGGACCGATCGCCGCGGTCCGAGATCGGTCGTGGCCGATCGGGATCAGGGCTTGGATCGATCGCAACTATCGGACAGTCGGCGATCGGACCGATTGCCGCGGTCCGAGGTCGGTCGTGGCCGATCGGGATTAGGGCTTGTATCGATCGCAACCGTCGGATCGTCGGCGATCGGACCGATTGCCGCGGTCCGAGATCTTTCATGGTCGATCGGGATCAGGGCTTGTATCGATCGCAACCATCGGATCGTAGGCGATCGGACCGATCGCCGCGGTCTGAGATCGGTCGTTGCCGATCGGGATCAGGGCTTCGATCGATCGCAACCATCGAATCGTCGACGATCGAACCGATCGCCGCTGTCCAAGATCTGTCATGGCCGGTCGGGATCAGGGCTTGGATCGATCGCAACCATCGGATCGTCGGCGATTGAACCGATCGTCGCAATCCGAGATCGGCCATGGCCGATTGGGATCAGGGCTTGGATCGAACACAACCATCGGATCGTCGGCGATCGGACCGATCACCGCGGTCCGAGGTCGATCGTGGCCGATCGGGATCAGGGCTTGGATCGAATGCAACCATCAGATCGTCGGCGATCAGACTGATCGCCGCGGTCCGAGATCGGTCGTTGCCGATCAGGATCAGGGCTTGGATCGAACGCAATCGTCGGATCATCGGCGATTGGACCGATCGCCGTGGTCCAAGGTCAGTCATGGCCATTCTGGATCAGGGCTTGGATCAATCGCAACCGTCGGATCGTCGGCGATCGGACCGATCGCTGCGGTCTGAGGTCGGTCGTGGTCGATCGGGATCAGGGCTTGGATCGATCGCAACCATTGGATCGTCAGCGATCGGACCGATCGCCGCAGTCCGAGGTCAGTCATGGCCGATCAGGATCAGGGCTTGGATCGATCGCAACCATTGGATCATCGGCGATCGGACCGATCGCCGCAGTCTGAGATCCGTCGTGGCCGATCGGGATAAGGGCTTGGATCGATCGTAACTATCGGATCATCGGCGATCAGATCGATCGCTGCGGTCTGAGATCGGCCGTGGCCGATCAGGATCAGGGCTTGGATCGATCGCAACTGTCGGATCGTCAGTGATCGGACCGATCGCCGCGGTCCGAGATCGGTCGTGGCCGATCGGGATCAGGGCTTGGATCGATCGCAACCATCAGATCATTGGCGATCGGACTGATCGCTGCGGTCCAAGATCGGTCGTGGCCGATCGGGATCAGGGCTTGGATTGATCGCAACCGTCAGATCGTCGGCGATCGGACCGATCGCCGTGGTTCGAGATCGGTCGTGGCCGATCGGGATCAGGGCTTGGATCGATTGCAACCATCAGATCTTCTGCGATTGGACCGATTGCCGCAGTCCGGGGTCGATCGTGGCCGATCGGGATCAGGGCTTGTATCGATCGCAACCGTCGGATCGTCGACGATCGGACCGATTGCCGCGGTCCGAGATCTTTCATGGTCGATCGGGATCAGGGCTTGTATCGATCGCAACCATCGGATCGTCGGCGATCGGACCGATCGCCGCGGTCCGAGGTCGGTCGTGGCCGATCGGGATCAGGGCTTGGATTGATCACAAGCGTCGGATCGTCGATGATCGGACCGATCGCCGCGGTCCAAGATCGGTCGTGGCCGATCGGGATTAGGGCTTGGATCGAACACAACTGTCGGATCGTCGATGATCGGACCGATCGCCGCAGTCCGAGGTCGGTCGTGGCCGATCGGGATCAGTGCTTGGATCGATCGCAACCATCGGATCGTCGGCGATCGAACCGATCGCCGCTGTCCGAGATCTGTCATGGCCGATCGGGATCAGGGCTTGGATCGATCGCAACCGTTGGATCATCGGTGATCGACCCGATCGCCACAATCCGAGATCGGCTGTGGCCGATCGGGATCAGGGCTTGGATCGAACACAACCGTTGGATCGTCGGCGATCGGACCGATCGCCGCGGTCCGAGGTCGGTCGTGGCCGATCGGGATCAGGGCTTGGATCGAACGCAACCATCGGATCGTCGGCGATCGGACCGATTGCCGCGGTCCGAGATCGGTCATTGCCGATCAGGATCAGGGCTTGGATCGAACGCAACCGTCGGATCAACGGCGATTGGACCGATCGCCGAGGTTCGAGGTCGATCGTGGCCGATCTGGATCAGGGCTTGGATCAATCACAACCGTCGGATCGTCGGCGATCGGACCGATCACCGCAGTCTGAGGTCGATCGTGGTCGATCGAGATCAGGGCTTGGATCGATCGAAACCGTTGGATCGTTGGCGATCGGATCGATCGCCGCGGTCCGAGGTCGGTCATGGCCGATCGGGATTAGGGCTTGGATCGATCGCAACCGTTGGATCATTGGCGATCAGACCGATCACCGCAGTCCAAGATCCGTCGTGGCCGATCGGGATAAGGGCTTGGATCGATCGTAACTGTCGGATCGTCGGCGATCGGACAGATCGCTGCGGTCTGAGATCGGCCGTGGCCGATCGAGATCAGGGCTTGGATCGATCGCAACTATCGATCGTCGGTGATCGGACCGATCGCCGCGGTCCGAGATCGGTCGTGGCCGATCGGGATCAGGGCTTGGATCGATCGCAACCATCGGATCATTGGCGATCGGACTGATCGCCGTGGTCCAAGATCGGTCGTGGCCGATCGGATCAGGGCTTGGATCGATCGCAACCGTCGGATCGTCGGCGATCGGACCGATCGCCGCGGTCCGAGATCGGTCGTGGCCGATCGGGATCAGGGCTTGGATCGATTGCAATCATCGGATCTTTTGCGATCGGACCGATTGCCGCAGTTCGAGGTCGGTCGTGGCCGATCGGGATCAGGGCTTGTATCGATCGCAACCGTCGGATCGTCGGCGATCGGACCGATTGCCGCGGTCTGAGATCTTTCATGGTCGATTGGGATCAGGGCTTGTATCGATCGCAACCATCGGATTGTCGGCGATCGGGCCGATCGCCGCGGTCCGAGATTGGTCATTGCCGATCGGGATCAGGACTTCGATCGATCGCAACCATCGAATCGTCGACGATCAAACCGATCGCCACTGTTCGAGATCTGTCATGGCCGATCGGGATCAGGGCTTGGATCGATCGCAACCGTCGGATCGTCGACGATCGAACCGATCGCCGCAATCTAAGATCGGCCGTGGCCGATCGGGATCAGGGCTTGGATCGAACACAACCGTCGGATCGTCGGTGATCGGACCGATCGCCGCGGTTCGAGGTCGGTCGTGGCCGATCGGGATCAGGGCTTGGATCGAACGCAACCATCGGATCGTTGGCGATCGGACCGATCGCCGCGGTCCCAGATCGGTCGTTGCCGATCAGGATCAGGGCTTGGATCGAACGCAATCGTCGGATCATCGGCGATTGGACTGATCGCCGCGGTCCGAGGTCGATCGTGGCCAATCTGGATCAGGGCTTGGATCAATCGCAACCGTCGGATCGTCGGCGATCGGACCGATCACCGCGGTCTGAGGTCGGTCGTGGTCGATCGGGATCAGGCTTGGATCGATCGCAACCGTTGGATCGTCAGCGATCGGACCGATCGCCGCGGTCCGAGGTCGGTCATGGCCGATCGGAATCAGGGCTTGGATCGATTGCAACCGTTGGATCATCGGCGATCGGACCGATCGCCGCAGTCCGAGATCCGTCGTGGCCGATCGGGATAAGGCTTGGATCGATCGTAACTGTCGGATCGTCGGTGATCGGACCGATCGCTGCGGTCTGAGATCGGCCGTAGCCGATCGGGATCAGGGCTTGGATCGATCGCAACTATCGGATCGTCGATGATCGGACCGATCGTCGTGGTTCGAGATCGGTCGTGGCCAATCGGGATCAGGGCTTGGATCGATCGCAACCATCGGATCATTGGCGATCGGACTGATCGCCGCGGTCCAAGATCGGTCGTGGCGATCGGGATCAGGGCTTGGATCGATCGCAACCGTCGGATCGTCGGCTATCGGACCGATCGCCATGGTTCGAGATCGATTGTGGCCGATCAGGATCAGGGCTTGGATCGATTGCAACCATCGGATCTTATGTGATCGGACCGATTGCCGCAGTTTGAGGTTGGTCGTGGCCGATCGGGATCAGGGCTTGTATCGATCGCAACCGTCGGATCGTCAGCGATCGGACCGATTGCCGCGGTCTAAGATCTTTCATGGTCGATCGGGATCAGGGCTTGTATCGATAGCAACCATCGGATCGTCTGCGATCGGACCGATCG
>UESW01003859.1:0-46177 GCA_900491605.1 Calamus simplicifolius
TCCTATGCAGCGGGGACAGCAAAAATTTAGTCCTAAAGTCCCTAAGAAAAATTTTCAGTACACTACAACTAAATATCCAAGCTTATTACTTTCTTTGCCATAGCATCGATCCATTATGACTTCTGTTTCCTTTTCTTCATTAAAAGCATGAATTGGGGTAATGAAGGACTTGAACATACCTTGTATGAAAACCGAAAGGCATTACCAACCCAAACCAGCGGCAGCCTCAGCATCCATTACTACCATTTATCCATATTCTAATCAGATCATGGCAGTCAACAAACAAACTTGAGAGCAAAAAGAAACTCAAGTATCAATTGAATGGTTACCAACTAAAAGAAGACATAAACTTCAAGCATGAAAAGATGGTAACAAGTCAATTCCCAGCTTGACGGGCACAATAAAGCGACGATAAGCACTTGTTGGATACCAAAACTTACCCATCCAGATGGATGCCATTTGGGATCGAACTCTGAGCCTCATCTGTAACTATTCATGACTATGCCAACACATAAAATGAGGGCTCGCCTTCCATAGGCTACCCCAAAACTTCCAAAAATATTAACCTAAAAGATATGAGATGAAGGTTGGAATTAGAGTTAGAAAATAAAACTGTCATTATAATCCAATAAATAAGCTACTGCTTCCAAATGATTGTCATAACTGAAAAAAAAAAAATTTCATTAGATTTCATTACCAAAAAAAAAAAAGCAAGAAGCTACATCAGTAGACAGAAAAATGAAAGAAAAACATGAGATTTCAAATTTTCAGGTATGGCTGAAGGCATTCATCCTTCATTACCTTCATCTAAGAGATTCCAAAAGTAGCACATTATGGGGTCTAGCCTTTCCAATTTCCATAGGATAACCCCAAAATTTCCAAATGTATTAACCTAAAAAAAATGAGATGAAGGTTGGAAAGAGAGTTAGAAAATAAAACTGTCATTATAATCCAATAAATAAGCTACCGCTTCCAAACGATTGACATAATTGAAAATTCTTTTTAATAGATTTCATAACAAAAAACAAGAAGCTATATCAGATAACAGAAAAATAAAACAACATGAAGACATCCATCCTTCACTATCTTCATCTAAGAGATTCATAACGTGGCACATGATGGGAAAAAAATAAAACATAAAAGAAACCCATAAAATATAAATAAATATTGATCAACATAACCCTATATAATATATCGGAGAATCTCTGCAACTAGAATATATTATCATTTGCAAAATTGATGGGAAAGCAGAGATCTGTACCTCGCCGAATGAAGATCTAAAGTTTAATAAAAACTATACACCGATCAAAACAAAGAGCTAAAAGAGAGAATAGGTGTTTGCTTGATTGCAGGGCGGAAAAAAAAAAAAGCCCTATAGAGCATCTCAGACTTTTCTTCTCTTTTTTCAAATCCCTCAACTAAATAATCCAGAATATAGGCTACTCAAATTTCAAATTTCAAAATTTCCATGTAGTTTTCCCAAATGTGCATATTGGCTCCTCAATTTCAAAAGCAAGACACGAAATCAAAGAAGGTCGGACCATGCAATGAAACCAATAACACATCAACAATCTAGTGTTTAATCAATAAACGGAATCCGCAACAATTAAAAATTAGAATTCACATAAGAACTTATTGTATATATAAAATTGGAATGAGATTTTACATTCCTCTTGCCCTTCTTCTTCAGCGGTGATTTCGAGTCTTGAGACAACCTTGCATCCGAGAGTAAATTTATATGGGCATATTCGGTGAGTGATATACAGCTCTCACGCGATACATGTGATGAGTTTGCGAAGTGGTTTTTGGTAGCCGTTCGAATTTGAGCCTTTGGTTTTGAGATACAGGGTTTGCGAAGTTGTTTCGGGTAGCCCCTTGAATTTGAGCCTATGGTTTTGAGATGCATGCGATGGGTTTGCGAAGCGAATTTGAGCCTCTGATCTTGAGATATAGGGTTTGTGAAGTGGTTTCCGATAGCCCCTCGAGCCTCTGGTTTGAGACGCTCTGGGTTTGCGAAGTGATTTCGGGTAAGGATCCTTTGGTTTCGAGATATAGGGTTTGTGAAGTGGTTTCGGATAGCCATCGAATTTGAGCCTTTTGGATGGGTTTGCGAAGTGGTTTCGGGTAGCCCCTCGAACTTGAGCCGGTTTTGTTTTGTTCAAAACATTGTGCCTTTGATTTAAGAGAAGGGATAAACATCATGGGCACTATCCGACTATCACGCGATGTATGCGTTGGGTTTTCAAGTTGTTTTTTTTTTCTAAAAATTAATTTTTTAAAGATATTGATTGAGTCTATCGTTTTAAAAATAAATAAATAGACGCCTCTAGTTTTGTTTGTTCAAAGATTTTTTTTTAAAAGATATTATTCGAGCCTATCGTTTCAAAAAATGGATAGGCATCATTTGGTGGCATGCGTTTCTAAGAATGGGGCATGCGTTTCATATGGATTGATATAGGCCTATTGTACGATGACATGTGGTACGATTAGGTAACCTTAACGTATAAAAATAAAAAATTGAATGTCCCTCTTCATGACAGCTAACCAATGCAAATTTAATAAAAAAATTTCTTATGTACTTGGATCAAATCTAAAGGAAATTAGCTAACTAATTTCTATAGGATATGCTCTCTTTTAATATCAAAATTCAATAAGAGCCTTTTTTTTTTCTTTTTTTTTTTCTTTTTTTTTGAGCTTGATTGGACTATGTAGTATAACAATTTATTTATCAACACAATTCACATATTAATTGATGCTTTTAATTGATGTTAGATTTTTTATTAAAAAAAAGCCAAATGCCAACAAAATGCATTGTTTGGATAAATAATTTCTAAATCATATATTAAAAAAAAATATGTTTAAAAAATTATTTAAAAATTTGAATTCGGACTGTTATATACTTACACAGCAAACAATACCGATGGTCCGCATATTGTGTGCGGTGAGTTTGGACGTGCCTCTAGTTTTATTTTTTTAAATATTTGTTTTAAGATATTGGTTAAACCTATTATTTTAGAAAATGGATCGAAATCATTAGCATATATTTGGACGTGCCTCTAATTTTATTTTTTTCAAAGATTTTTTTTAAGATATTGATTAAGCCAATTGTTTTAGAAAATGGAATGACATCATCGGCATATTCGGCGATATCCGGCTATCACGCATTACGGTGGGTATATTCAAAGTTGTTTTCGGTAGCTTCATTTGGACGCCTCTGGTTTTTTTTTTTTCTTTTTTCTTTCAAAGATTTCTTTTAAGATAAACATTATGAGCATATTTTTTTTAGATGTTGGTTGAGCCTATTGTTTCACAAATAGATAGATATCATGGGCATATTTGGCGGATATACGCGATATATGTACTGGGTTTTATTTTTTCTAAAGATTTTTTTTTTAAGAAATTAGTTTAGCCTATCATTTCAAAGAATATATAGACATCATGGGCATATTCGGCTGCGTTGTGTGCGATGGGTTTTCAAAGTTATTTTGATGCCTCTAATTTCAATAATAGATAAACATCAACATATTCGGTCGGTTCAGTCAATCATTTGGATGCCTCTAGTTTTGTTTCTGGTAGCTTCATTTGGACGCCTCTAGTTTTTGTTGTTTAAAAGATTTTTTTTTTTAAGATATTGATATCACGCCTTGTGTGCGATGCCTCGTTTTCGATGCACCTCGTTTGGACGCCTCTAGTTTTATTTTCTTTTTAAAGATTTTTTTAAAATATTGGTTGAGCCTATTGTTTTAGAAAAAAAATGGGTAGACCATTGTGGCGCTGGTCTGGCCCAGTGGGTTAGTGAAGATAACCTACGGCCTCAGGCGGATTAGAAGAAGAAATTATCGGCGGGACAGGGGCGGTGACCTTATTATGGAGTTGCAGAGGAGGGACAGTTGGGTGGGAAGCTCTATGGAGCCCTGGACTAGCTGAGTCAGAGCTTGGACCTGCTGAACAAGCATGGCAAACTAGTCTTGAGTCACTGCGATCGACGATGGTGAAGGAGTCTCGGCCGGCGGAGGTGCTACACTATTTATTGGATCATGCCTCCAAGAGGCAGTCTGACCCTGAGCATTAGAAGTGGCTCTCTTCTGATTGGCCATTGGAGGGTTCTTCTCTGATCTTGAACCTTGTCTCCTTGATCATAATTTTATGGAACTTAAGGCCCTTCTTCTTGCGCCAATCTGTTGTTGCAGAAATTTGCTCTCCAACTCAGGTGCAGTTTGACTCCGGATCTGAATACTGATCTCTTACTCAAGTGAAACCTGCAAGACAGTCCTCATGCAGAGAGTGTCTAGGGTGACCCTTTGCGGAAGACCCTTCAATGCCCAAGTCAGTGAAGATTCACAGCAAGCAGATGTGAGGAGAAGGCTCTTGCAGAAGAGTCCCTCAAGAAAATGGCCTCTCGAGAGTGCTAAGCTTTGCTTGAGCTTTAATGGGATTCTTAGTCAGAGTGTCACTATCAGTGTACCTAAGGAGCTTTAGGACAAGGATTTATAGGTGATCATCTAATTCCTTGGATGTGTCATAGGGGTCCAAAACCGTTCAGATTCGAATCGAGTTTGTTATAAGACCGATAGTATCGGTATCTAGTTACACTACAAGAAAGTATAGTATTTGAGGCGAACCTATTATGGCGAAATATTTTCATCGTTATAGGTTTATTTATAACGGCGAAATAAAAATTAAATTCATCATAACAATTATTTATTACGACGAAATAATTTTCATCGTAATTAAGAGACTTATTACGACGAGTTTAAAAAATCTCGTAATAAGTCAACATTTTATTTTACGATATTATTTTTTTAAATTTTTCTTTCTTATTACGGCGAAATACTTTTTGCCGTAATTAAAAGACTTATTACGATGAATTTTATAATTCATCGTAATAAGTCACAATTTATTTTACGATTTTATTTTTTTTAATTTTTCTTTCTTTTTATTATGGCAAAAACGAGTTTCACCGTAATTAAAAGACTTATTACGACGAGTTTAAAAACTCGTCGTAATAAGTCCACGTTTTAATTTAATATTTTAATTTTTTTTAATTTTCTTTCTTTTAATTACGGTGAAAACGAGTTTCGCCATAATTAAAAGACTTATTACGATGCATTTTTAAACTCGTCGTAATAAGTCCACATTTTAATTTAAAATTTTAATTTTTTTTAATTTTCTTTCTTTTTATTACGGCGAAAACAAGTTTCGTCGTAATTAAAGACTTATTACGATGCATTTTTAAACTCGTCGTAATAAGTCCACATTTTAATTTAATATTTTAATTTTTTTTAATTTTCTTTCTTTTAATTACGATGAAAACGAGTTTCGCCATAATTAAAGACTTATTACGACGAGTTTAAAATGCATCGTAATAAGTTCACATTTTAATTTAATTTTTAATTTTTTTTAATTTTCTTTCTTTTAATTATGATGAAACGAGTTTCGTCGTAATTAAAAGACTTATTACGATGAGTTTAAAAACTCGTCATAATAAGTCCACATTTTAATTTAAAATTTTAATTTTTTTTTATTTTCTTTCTTTTAATTACGGCAAAAATGAGTTTCGCCGTAATTAAAAGACTTATTACGATGAGTTTTTAAACTCGTCGTAATAAGTCCACATTTTAATTTAAAATTTTAATTTTTTTTAATTTTCTTTCTTTTTATTATGGCAAAAATTATTTCACCGTAATAAAAATATTTATTACGATAAGTTTTTAAAAAATCATCGTAATAAATTGAAAATATCTGCCGTACTCCCGAAAACTCGTCGTAATAAGTCCACATTTTAATTTAAAATTTTAATTTTTTTTAATTTTCTTTCTTTTAATTACGGCAAAAATGAGTTTCGTCGTAATTAAAAGACTTATTACGATGAGTTTTTAAACTCGTCGTAATAAGTCCACATTTTAATTTAAAATTTTAATTTTTTTTAATTTTCTTTCTTTTTATTATGGAAAAAATTATTTCACCGTAATAAAAATATTTATTACGACGAGTTTTTTAAAAAATCATCATAATAAATTGAAAATATCTGCCGTACTCCCGACCTTATTACGGAGAAATTATCTTTCGCCGTAATAAGATCCCTTAAAACACCGCGGAAACCCTCTCCGATTTTATTTTACTGTGAACCCTTCCTCCGCCGTCTTCCCTCCCGAGCTTCTCTCCACCGTCGACGCCCGGACGCCGCCGTCAGCTCCCGAGCACCTCTCTGCCTGCGGACGTCGAGTTTAAGATAGGAGTTTAGAGAGAGAACAGAGCCAAGGAGAGCTGATTTCACGATCGCTTCCCTTGTTTCAGTGACAAATCAAGTAGGTAAACCCATGTGTTTCTTCTTTTTATCTTTGTTATGGAATCTTGGAATCCAAAGGCAAGCCGCTATTAATTGTTGAAGATCAATTTTTGAAGAAACTCTATTATGCACTTTATTTCAGAAAAGTCTAGTGATTTGAAGGCCATACGTGTATTTAGGGGGCGAACGGACCTCTAGTAAAACACTAAAACTTAGATTCGGCGATGGATCATTTATGGATGCCAGGCCATACGGACCTCTAGACTAACTCCTCTGGTTGTCCCTAATTTCTCCGATGGATCATTTATGGATGCCAGGTTTCGAGTTCTTGAAAGACTCTATTTGGAGAAGCTTAGCATCGGATGATTTTGTGGTTGTTTTAGGCTCCAATGTTGGCTGATATTGGCTGATGACTGGGTAAGGCCATAGGTAGCTGAGGATCACTCAAATAGAGACACTGTTCGTCAATCCTACCCTAATTGAAACTAATTGTCAGCTAGCTCTAAGTTGCTAAATACATCTTCCATCTCCATATTGTCTATTTTGTTTCAAGCAACCAGTTTATTGCTTCCCTTATTTTTTTTCTCTCTCTAAGTTAAATGAAACCCTATGATCTAAATCCAATTTTGAGAAGTATAGCAGGTGTAGGTATGGTCTAGGTTGGGATCAATGACTGTGAAACCAGGTATTAATTAGTTTATTAACTGACTATGATATATAGTGGAAATTGGAACGGATTAATGAAGATGAATATAGTCCAAAAATTGATCGGACTTAACCCATTGATAAGTGAATCAAAGGTAAGTAGGCTAATTATAAATTAGCAAATTTTATTTGGTAATTATTTAAGTATAAATGTTTATTTAAGAATTTATAATTTTTGATTAACTATTATTATTTAATTATATGCAGTTAATTGAAATAGCAATGCATAATGCTAATTATTTTATTATGCACAATTGAAATACTAATGATTAATGCCCATGGTTAAATAGTTGTTATTTTGCATAATCTGATTATTACTGTTCAATTATGTGAAATAGAAATATTTATTATTACTATTTTATTTTGTATACAATTATTGATTTAGCATAATTTAATTACTGCAAATCACTGAATCAAGTAAATAATTCATTAATGTTAAATTATTATCATGCAATTTTGTTGTATTTAGGCCTTAGATAACAAATACCACGTTATAATAAAAATAGAAAATAATGAAAACTACATGCAAGATTGTTAACAAATACCACATCATAGCTCAATCTGAGAGCTGCGATCATAGCTCAATCTGAAAGCAAGGATTGTGGAATCAATAGTTCAGTGAGTAGCTTTCAAAATTTGAAATAGGTACAAACACAACAGCTTATAGTACTTCAAGGTATGTTAGCTCTTGAGTTTTTTTGAATGTGCTCTATTCTCCATTGCAAGATTGTTACTGATTGTGATGGAGTTTCTTTTAACTTGTTAAATCATTATTTTACCAGTTTTTGGATTCATATGTTGAAAATATCTTTTATTACCAATATTTTCCTTAATTAGTAGGATAATTCACTAAATAAAAAAGAGAAATGTTATCACTAACATATCCTTGCAACAAACAGCTGTTGTACGTCACCAACGATGCCGATTGATAAGAGTTGGATACATAAGAAACGAAATTGTCCAGAATATGATGCCGGTATTAAGAAGTTCATAGAAAAGGCAAGGCTTCATGTTAATGAAGAAGGGAAGATACGTTGTCCTTGTGTGCGGTGTTATAATGGCAAATGGCATAAGCCTGATTTAGTTAAATTACACTGTATGTTAAAGGGTTTCTCGAAGACGTATCAGACATGGTATTTTCATAGAGAACAGTTTGGAAGCAATGTCTCAGATGAAAATGAGACGGAAGATGATGACCCAGAAAGGGAACAAGATGAGATGGTCGAAGCATTGCAGGACATCGCTGGGCCAAGTGGTGCTCACACTGAGGTTGGCAATGATGATGACAATCCGATGATGTCTGACCATGAAAGGACCGATCACAGTAAGAAATTGGATGATCTTTTCAATGAGGTGGAATCCGAGCTTTATCCTGGATGTGAAAAGTTTTCTTCTTTGACATTCTTAGTGAAGTTAATGCACATTAAGGTCCTCAATCGGTGGACAAATAAGTCTTTCAATATGTTGCTTGAACTATTAAAAGAGGCATTTCCGAATGGTACTAGAATACCATCTTCGCACTATGAGGCCAAAAAGAAGATGAATGAGTTGGGTTTAGGCTACGAGAACATACATGTATGCAAGCATGATTGTGATATCTTTTGGAAGGAGAATGCCTATTTAGAAAAATGTTCGGTATGCAACGAGCCTAGGTACCAAGTGGTTGAAGACAAAGGTAAGAAGATACCTTATAAAGTTATGCGGTATTTTCCACTCACACCTCGTTTGAAACGTCTATATGCCTCAAGATATACAGCTGAAGATATGAGGTGGCACTATGATAAGCGATCGATCACAGATGGGGTGTTACGGCATCCAGCAGATGGAGAAGCATGGAAAGATTTTGATCAAAAGTATCCTAATTTTGCCAGTGAACCAAGAAATGTAGGTTAGGTCTTGCTTCAGACGGATTCAATCCATTTGGGAACATGAGTAATGCATACAGTATGTGGCCGGTCATTTTAGTACCTTATAACTTGCCTCCATGGAAATATATGAAAGAGACATTCTTTATGATGTCGTTGCTTATCCCCGGTCCTAAATCTCCAGGAAGGGATATGGATATATTTTTAAGGCCAATAGTGGATGAACTTAAACATTTATGGACCGAAGGTGTTGATGTATATGATGCATCTACCAAAGAGAGTTTTCGGATGCACGTAGCTGTTTTATGGACTATAAATGATTTTCCAGCATACTCATTATTATCTGGTTGGAGCACAAAGGGTTATAAGGCATGTCCAGTTTGCAATGAGCAAACCTCATCCAAAAAGCTGAAAGACAAGATTTGCTATATGGGACATCGCCGTTACTTGCCTATTTATCACAAGTGGCGAAATAGTAGACTCCATGATGGAAGTAGAGAGCATGGAGTCAAACCAAAAATGTTGACCGAGAAAAAATTTTAATGCAATTAGAACACATAGCTGCTGAACAGTCCGGAAAGCATCCAAACAATAAACATCGAAAGCGAAAGCGTGCACCAAATGAGTTGAATTGGTATAAGAAGAGCATTTTCTTCGAGTTGGAGTATTGGTCATCATTAAAATTGAGACATAACTTAGATGTAATGCATATTGAGAAGAATATATGTGACAATGTCGTGGGAACTTTATTAAGCATCGAAGGTAAGACAAAAGACACATATAAGCAAGAGAGGACCTGGCTTCAATGGGGATCCGAAGGGAGTTGTGGTTACAAACTCAAGGTAATAGAGTTTATAAGCCTCCTGCATCTTACACCTTAACATTAGATGAAAGAAGACAATTCTGTAAGTGGCTAAAATCTGTGAAGGTGCCCGATGGATATTCTTCCAATATTTCAAGGTGCGTAAATGAAGGTGATGGAAAGATATCCGGCTTGAAGACACATGATTGTCATGTACTACTTCAAAGATTGTTACCTATTGGCATTCAACCATTCTTGCAGAAACATGAGAGTAGTACTTTAATTGAGCTTTCTAATTTCTTCCAACAACTTTGTTCAAGGACATTGTATGTTAGGGATTTGGAGTTGTTACAAAAGCAGATTGTGGTGATCTTATGTAAGCTTGAACGAATTTTCCACCAGCATTTTTTGACGTTATGGTGCACTTATCAATTCATTTGCCTTACGAGGCCTTACTTGCCGGACCTGTTCAAAGTAGATGGATGTATCCTTTTGAAAGGGCACTTGGTACGTATAAACAATACGTACGTAATAAGGCTCATCCAGAATTTGGTTTTAAGCCATTGTTCCTTATGTATGGCCATTATAACTGTTGTTGGTTTGAGGATTAAACTTTTAGGAATTGCAGTAGCAAAACAGAGGAGAAATTGTTCATAAAAAAGACCTTGTTAAAAGAACTTTAGAAGCATTACAATTTATAACTAGATTAATAACTACCCACTAAGAACATGGTCTTAACTACCCACTAAAACACATGGATCCAAGTTTACCCCATGATCACAAACATGGAATAGAAAAATAACCAACACCTAACAACTTTGAAATATTCAAACACATTTATAACTCCATATCAGCAGTCCTAAACATTTCTTCTAACACTCCTCCTTGCTTTAGGAGCTGCAAACCCCGAGCTTCTCTCTTAGATCTTCAAATTTGCTGACAGGCAGTGGCTTCGTGAAGATATCTGCCAATTGGTTTTCAGATTTGCAATAAACAAGAACAATTTCTCCTTCCTTCTGCACTTCTCTTAAAAAGAAAAATTTGATCTTGAAATGCTTGGTCTTTCCATGAAACACGGGATTATGAGAGATAGCAATAGTAGCTTGGTTGTCAACAAGAATCTCTGTGCTTTCCTTTTGCTCTAGGTCAATATCAACTAAAATTTTCCTCAACCATAAAGCTTGATTAACAGTAGCTATTGCAGCAATAAACTCTGCTTCGGCGGTGGATTGAGCTACAGTTTCTTGTTTCTTCGAGCTCCATAAGAAAATACCAGAGCCAAGAGTAAAACAGTAGCCTGAAGTGCTCCTCATATCATCAAAAGAACCTCCCCAGTCACTGTCAGAAAAACCAACCAGCTGGAACTCCTTGCTTCTTGTGAACTTAACTCCAAAATCAATTGTGCCCTTGACATATCGAATCACTCTCTTGGCAGCCTTGAGATGTAATTCACTTGTACAGTGCATGAATTGAGACAAAATACTTACAGCATTCAAAATATCAGGCCTTGTTGCTGTGAGATACATCAAGCAACCAATTAAACTCCTGAAATATCTTTCATCAACTTTGTCAGCACCATCTTCTTTGCACAGCTTCTCTTTTGATTCATTGGAGTGCTTGCTGCCTTGCATTCCTCCATCTGAAACTTCTTCAGTATTTCCTTTGCATACTTCTTCTGACAGATGAAAACTTCACCTTGCCCTTGCTTGATCTCCATGCCAAGGAAGTAGGACATGAGCCCGAGATCTGTCATTTCAAACACTTTCATCATCTCCTGTTTGAAATTTTGAATATGATTTGCATTGTTTCCTGTAACCAGTAGGTCATCAACATACAGTGAAACAATAAGAATGTCAGTACCATTGTGCTTGACATACAAGGTTGTTTCTGATAGACTTTTCACAAATCCCAAGTTCAACAAATGTTCATCAATTTTGCTATACCAAGCTCTTGGAGCTTGTTTTAGACCATAAAGGGCCTTCTTGAGAAGATAGACTTTATCTCCTTCACCTTTCTTCACAAATCCTTCAGGCTGCTCAACATAAATTTCTTCCTGTAAGACACCATTTAAAAAAGCTGATTTGACATCCAATTGGAACACTTTCCAGCCCTTTTGTGTAGCTATTGCAAGCAGTAACCTGATTGTGTCCAATCTAGCAACAGGAGCAAAAGTGTCAGAGTAATCAACACCAAAGATTTGGGCATACCCTTTAACCACAAGCCTGGCTTTGTGCTTGTTGATCGAGCCATCAGCATTAAGCTTGGTTCTAAACACCCACTTTACTCCAATTACCTTCCTACCTTTAGGTTTGTCTACAAGGATCCAAGTCTTATTCTTTTCTATCATTGACAGCTCCTCCTCCATTGCAGCTATCCACCTTTGATCCTTTTTTGCTTCAGCATAGTCAGCAGGTTCGCACACAGCAACATTGCACCTTTCATAAACATCTGAGAGCAACCTTGTTCCTCTCACGGGAGCATCATCCACTATTTCATTGCACCTTTCATAAACATCTGAGAGCAACCTTGTTCCTCTCACGGGCGCATCATCCATTATTTCATTCTGCCAGCCATCTTCTTCTTCGATGCTTGAACCAGAAAACCTGAGTTTCAGCTCTGCCATGGTCTGACCCTTCTTCTCTGCATCATCCCAGCTCCATTCTTCATCCTCCACGAAGTGAACATCCCTGCTAACAACAATATTTCCAGTTTGTGGCTGGAAAATTTTATAGGCCTTGCTAACAGTACTATAGCCTATAAAAATACCTAGTGAAGCTCTCCTATCAAGCTTGTCACGCTTGCTCTGTGGAACATAAGTGAAACACAAACAACCAAATACCTTAAGAAACTTTAAAGACGGTTTGTAACCATACCAAGCCTCAAATGGTGTTTGATCTTTTACTGCCTTTGTTGGGAGCCTGTTTTGAAGAAACACAGCCGTATTTGCTGCCTCTGCCCAAAACTTCTTTGGCATATTCTTCTCATACAGCATGCATCTTGACATCTCCATGATGTATCTATTTCTCCTTTCACTGACTCCATTCTGTTGAGGAGTATAAGAGGCTGTAAGCTGATGCTCTATGCCTGCTTCTTCACAAAACTTGTCAAATTTTGCCGAAGTGTACTCTTTCCCATTGTCAGACCTTACAATCTGAATTTTGCAGCCACTTTCATTCTCAACTCTTGCCTTGAACTTCCAAAAAACTTGAGCTACTTCTGATTTAAATTTCAAGAAAAAAATCCAGCACATTCTGGTGAAGTCATCAATAAAGGCAATATAATAGAGACTACCTTTTAAAGAAGGTGTTCTTTGAGGGCCTGCAACATCCGTGTGGATAAGCTGCAATTTGTGAGTGGCTTTCCAGGTTGACTTTGGGAATGGCTTCCTCTTTTGCTTTCCAAACTGACATGCTTTACAGTTTGGTAGGTGATCATCAAGTTCTGAAAGATTTTCTACCATCAGTTTGGACTTCATTTGCAGCAGACCTTGGTGGTGATAATGCCCGAGCCTCTTGTGCCACACTTCTGTGATGTTTCCTTTGGCTGGAAAAGCTAATTGCTCCTCCTCCAATGGATTGAGTGAAAAACTCTTCCCTTTCATTTCTACTTTGAAGATTTCTTTATCAGCTGCATCTTTAATTAGGCAATATTTGTCTTCGAAAACAACTTTGAAACCTCTTTGAATCAGTTGGCCAACACTTAACAAGTTTTGATCAATTTCAGGAACAAAAAGAACATCGGGAATGAGCTTTGTACCTGAACAGCTTGCAATTGCAACTGTCCCCTTTCCTTTGACTGAGATATTGTCACCATTTCCAATTCTGATTTTGGTGATATTTGTTGGCCTCAAGTCTTTGAAAAGTTCCTTATCATAGGTCATATGATTGGTGCAGCCACTGTCAATCAGCCAGCTTTCACTTGATTTGCTGCCAGTGAAACATGTAGCCACGAACAGTTGATCCTCCTCTTCTTGATCAGCAATCTTAGCCTCTTCATCATGTTGTTGGTTTCTGTTTTTGCAGATCACAGCTTCATGCCCCATTTGGTTGCATTTGGTGCACTTGACGTCTGGTCTTCTCCAACATTTGAAAGGAGGATGACCCTTTCTGCCGCAGTGTGAACATGGAGGATAGGAACCCTTCTTTACTCCTGCTTTGTTGTTGGCTAAAGAGTCTGGTCTTCTCCAACATTTGAAAGGAGGATGACCCTTTCTGCCGCAGTGTGAACATGGAGGATAGGAACCCTTCTTTTGCTTATTGTTCCTTGCATTCTCATGATGCTTGGCTGGCAAGGCTCCTTCAACAGCACCTTCTTGCCTCATGGCTCTTCTTTGCTCCTGTGCTTGCAAAGCATTGAGAATCTCTGCAAGTGTGATTTGAGTAAGATCCTTGGTATTTTCCAAGGCTGAAATAGACGCTTCAAATTTTTCAGGCACTGTTACAAGAATTTTTTCAACAATTCTTGAGTCCTTGAACACAGAACCAAGTAATCTGATTCGGTTTGCAATGTCCAGTAACCTATCAGAATACTCTTTAATTGATTCTGTTTCCTTCATCTTCTGCAGCTTGAATTCTCGAATCAAGTTTAGCACACGCATTCCTTTGATTCTTTCATCTCCCTCATACTCTGACTTGAGATAATTCCATATCTCATATGCTGACTTCAGAGTCATAATCCGAGTGAAGATAGTAGATGAGACTGCAGCGAACAAGCAGGCCTTTGCCTTGGATTTCTTTGTCTTCTTCTCCTTCTGTGATTGATCTGCACCATGGTAGGATTGTTTGGGAGAGCAGGAATTTCATAATCCTCTTCAACTGCTTCCCAAATATCCAAAGCTTCCATATATGCCTCCATACGAACTGCCCAGACCTGGTAGTTGTCTCCATCAAACACCGGTGGAGAAATGGAAGAGAAACTGGAACTTCCTTCAACGTCCATGACACAGCAACCTCACACTCTTACTCACAGATCCCTTAAGAAGAGGGCTCTGATACCAATTGTTGTTGGTTTGAGGATTAAACTTTTAGGAATTGCAGTAGCAAAACAGAGGAGAAATTGTTCATAAAAAGACCTTGTTAAAAGAACTTTAGAAGCATTACAATTTTAACTAGATTAATAACTACCCACTAAGAACATGGTCTTAACTACCCACTAAAACACATGGATCCAAGTTTACCCCATGATCACAAACATGGAATAGAAAAATAACCAACACCTAACAACTTTGAAATATTCAAACACATTTATAACTCCATATCAGCAGTCCTAAACATTTCTTCTAACAATAACAAAATAGTAAAATATTCTGGAATTTGGTATCTGAAATTTTAGAAAGGTAATGATCAATAGAGATGGCCTAATAATTTGATATAGTTTTAAGACAAGGGCATATCTTTGACTAGTGCATGCATATATCTAGCAATATATTACGAGTAGGTTTCTTCTTAAATGGGAAAGAAATTCTTACCTTGAAACATTTCCAGAATCCCGATGAGCATTTCCTCATCATCCTGCTGTATATCCTTAGATATCCTTAGTTTTGGAATCAGGTTCTTTCCCAATCAGTTGAACTGGAACATCTGTGGAGCAGTTCCTGGATTAACCACCTGTCTCCCAGGCTAACCTTCCCAGTATACGCATAATTAGCCAAGCACAAATCAACTTAACTACTTGTAAGGAGAAAAAGATCCAAGGCAGTAATGGTGTTATTTCCAACAATTTAGAGGGTGGTGGAGTTGGTTTCTGTGGTGTCAAGGATTGCTTTTCACTGCCTTTAAAATATTTCATTTTTTTGTTTAGCTTTTTATAGAAATTTTAACTCTCTGTCATGTGGCTATCCTGATTAGAGGGTCCCTTGGTTTAGTTCTAGGATTTTCTGTTTTTCTCTTGTGCAATTCGGTGATAAGAAGATCCTTTTGGGTTCTCTTTTGTTTTCTTCGATTTCTTAACAAAAATTCTGGTATCAGACTTTTGCAAATTTGTGCAGTTGATCTTTCAAATAATCCCAATTCAGGACCTGGATAACTATAATGCATACTATAACCATTTAAGGTTCAATAATGATTATATGTCAATTCTTTATAACCAGACTACAACATTACTAAACCTTAGTCACCACATGTAATGAAGAAAAAAAAATCAGTTATGTCTATGTTATGTTTCCTAATGGATTTATTGATCCAAGCTGCTAGTTCTGTATTGTTCAATTTGAATTTCGTTTACCTTGCCTTGGGTTCAGATTGCCCGCACGCATACTTACATGCTTCACTAACACACATTTCATGCTTCCATGGTTGGAGCCTGAAGGAGGTCTATTACAATTGGTTTTTATATTATCTGCTTTCCTTTCCTGTTTTCAATGGTTGAGTTGGGCAAGTATCTTATGTAGATTGGTGAGGGGTAATGATTGATGGAACTTCTCTATATAACAAGGTAGAAATATTTGTATCTAGATCTAAGCTACAGATTTGGGAGAGCCAGGATGGTAGAATACAGAGCATCCAAGAACTCATAAGTTTATTATTTGATATACATAGGGTGAAGAAGTACTCATTAACGTACAGAACAGAGTGAAGGAACTACCATGCAATTTTCAGAGCCTTTGATTCTATGATATTGCAGTATCCTAATCACACGATATGTAATAGATAGAACCCCAGAACATTTAATACGATGCAATCATCATGACATGCCAAATGGCAGTGTGCTGCATGTCAAAGAATCATCCCCAACAATTGTACTGCCCATGGTGAAGCTTTCAACTGCCATTAACAAATCATCTTCCTTCCTTCATTCTTTTCAACCAAAAGGTGTCTGTTGGGTTTCAATACCTCTAGCTCCATTGCAACTTTTTTCATTGTAGGTCTTTCTTCTCCCTTCAGGTTGAGACATTGTTTTGCAAGCGCTGTGAGCAACTTTGGAGAACCTTTCTTGAGGACACGATCCTCCAAAATTTGGAGATGGTAGTCCTGCCTAAAACATGAAATGAAATGCATAGCTAGGCTAGTAAATTCTGAAGTGTCTGCAGGTTCCACTGGCTTCTTACCTGTTAGGAGCTCAACAAGAACCACCCCAAAGCTATAGACATCGCTCTTTCAATGAATTTGGCATTATAGAAATATTTTGGATCCAAGTAACCGAAAGTCTCTTTAATTAATGAAGTTATATCTTCCTGATCAAATGGAACCAAACTTGAAGTCCCAAAATCTGTGACTTTAGCTGTATAATTATCATCTAATAGTATGTTGTTAGACTTAATATCTATGTGAAAGACTAGTATTGTGATTGCAGAGTGTAAGTATGCCAATGCTCCTGCTACTTCCGCAGCAATTTTCAAACGACACTTCCAAGGACAATGAGGCTTTGAGTCCCTCACTATGTAAATGATGAAAAAGTGTATTACATTGATGAATTGGGTGATCTTTCAGTCCATTCAGTAAGCAATAATAACGAACATCCCCTTGCATTTGCATCACATAAAAATAATTGCATTACATTGATGAATTGATACATTGTATTAGATTATTACATTGATACATTGATACATTGTATTAGATTATTATATTAATACATTGTATTAGATTATTCCATTGATACATTGATAATTGTATTAGATTATTATCTTAAATTATTATTTTAAATTATTATTATTTTTCAGAGAGATCCTATTACGGGAGAGGAGCCATCAAGACTTCATCTGTGGAATACTCTTCATTTTGATAAAAGAAGAATCAATGGATAAATGAAAAAGCTGAAGAAACCCATGTAAGTTTTATCAGATTCTCTAAGGGTAGAAGGGAAGGCTCGGCACATGATCACATCTGACGCTTTGTGAAACATAATGATGGATCTGAAGGCTACAGTGGAATCAGATCAGCGGATCCATTTTGGAGGAGGTTTTAGGCTCTAGATCATAAAAGAGGATGGGGTCCATTACCGAAGGGATCGAGAATTAGAGGTAGTTCTTCATCTTCTGAAAACTCACAATTAAAGGGTGAATTACATGAGTGCTGAGAGCTCATCGCTCAGCAAGAGAATAAGCTTGCTCACAAGAAGATAAGCTCGCTCGGAAGAGGATAAACTCATCAGCAAGAGAAGACTATCCAGAGATCTAAAGGCGACGACTGCTGAGCTCACTGCTTTCATGCGACAGTTAGTGCCTGGTCTCATCCTGTGGATCCCAGCAGATTCACCTCCATAGTACATGTATTTTTTTTAAATTATTATTTTTGGGACAGGGGCGGTGATTTTATGGAGTTGAAGGAGGGACATTTTTTTTGGAAACTTTTATGGAGAAATTGGACCAGTAGCTTTATTATATTATTGTAACAGGTGCAAACTAGTCTTGAGTCACTACGATCGCCGATGGTGAAGGAGTCTCGGCGACGGTGGTCGCAGAGGTGCTACCTATTTATTGGAAAAAAGGCCTCTGAGAGGCAGTCTTTGAATTAGAAGTGGCTCTCTTCTGATTGGCCATTGGAGGGTTCTTCTCTAATCTTGAACCTTGTCTCCTTGATCATAATTTTACGGAACTTAAGGCCCTTCTTCTACGCCAATCTGTTGTTGCAGAAATTCCTCTCCAACTCGGGTGCAGTTAACTAGGTTTTTTTTAAATCTCTTACTCAAGTGAAACTTAGACAGTCCTCATGCAGAAGTGTCTAGGGTGACCCTTTACGGAAGACCCTTCAATGCCCAAGTCAGTGAAGATTCACAGCAAGCAGATGTGAGGAGAAGGCTCTCGCAGAAGAGTCCCTAAGAAAATGGTCGCTCGTAGAGTTCTTAGCTTTGCTTGAGCTTTAATGGGATTCTTAGTCAGAGTGTCACTATCAGTGTACCTAAGGAGCTTTAAGACAAGGGTATTTATAGGTGATCATCTAATTCCTTGGATGTGTCATAAGGGTCCAAAATTCAGATTCGAATCGAGTTTGTATAATAGTATCGGTATCTAGTTAGTTAGAGAATCGATGGCTAAAGGAGTTGGTTGATGCTTTGAGATTCGGTGCCTTTATAGGTTCTAGGCCATTTCCGATATCACTAGCATAATTTTACTCGAGGTGTTGGGGGCCTATGCAGCTGAAATCTTGTCAAACTACCATGAATTTAAATTCTTCCGCGCTTGGTTCCACAGAGGTTCGGGAGCCCTTCAGCCTAACTGAAGTAGAAAATAGCTCGGCTCTGCCGAGGCATTTGAATGCCTCAGTCTGGCCAAGGTATAAGAGCGGTTTGGTCTGGCCGAAGCAAAAACTTTGGCCGAGGCATAAAATATTTTGGTGTGTTGAGTATATGTTGATAGAATGCCTCAGCTCTACCGAGGCATATGAATATCTCGGTCCGACCGAGATAAGAGGATAGCTCGGTTTTGCTGGGGCAAAAGAAATGGCTCGGAGTGATTTAATCTGAGGGTCACTTGATTTGAGGATGGCTCGGCCTTGCCGAGGTATATCAGCTTGTTGTTTTTCAGATATGATAGTTGTTTGATCGAAAATCAAAAGTGATCTTGACCCTTTTTGTCATGTGCACGAGCGTCGGCACGATGATAATTCACCCCTCATCACTCCCTTATTCTGATTCTATCGATAGATAAAGTTATGATGTGCCATCTAATTTGAAATCTTGGTGGCTGCAGTTTGTTGATTAAAAATTAGATTTGGACATGTGGTAGTATGATCGTTTGTGTTGTATGGTTCGATTTCTTTGATTTTGGTACCTTATTTTTTGAATTTTGAGTAGCGGCCCTAGTAGTCCAGAACTTTTGGTTGGTTGGTATGTCTGGTAGACCAATGAACTCCAACAGATCAAGTGTGGATTTGGTAGCATTAGACATAACATATTCTAATTTGATTGCACTCAGAAAACAAAGAAAAGAATAAAAAAATGATCAAAATTTTGCCTGCCTATGAAGATGTAAAGCAATCAAAACCAGCACAGAAATATGTCTGATCTGAGTTAAAATGCTAGAAGATGGATTTGATCTGGATCTAAATTATACCATTATAAGGCAAATTTTAGTTTGATTCAAATTTATATTTGGCTAGACCGATTACTGGGCATTCTCTTGGGTGAATACTCATGTCTCTAAATTTCAATCTGATCAATAATATATAGTGGAAATTAAGAATAAATATATGGTATTTCAAGTAAAAATTCTTCTTGACATCCAAACTATATACAGCCTATGATCTAATGTTAAAGATTAATGGTATGTTCACCCAACATTTTGAAGTATGCAATCATTATAGTTTTCTTACCTTTGCTAGAGAAAAAAATATACTTCTTGTTTTTGAGAAAAGAAAAAAAAATAATTCCTTCCCTATTCTCTTCATTTTATATTTAATTAATAAAATTTATGTATCATAAGAACTATATCACTTTTCTTATTGTGAATACTGATATTTTACCACTAGCCTTAATCCATTTCTTTTAACTTGTAGACTTTACCTTGCAATTGAAAGAAGCAAAGTAATCATAAAAATATAACAATGTGACATAAATGTCTGTAGTATTTAATCAAAACTTTTTTAACTTAATTAGTATCAATGGCCCATCAAAACAATAGTAATAATAATAATTTTATATTTCAAAATATTTACCTAGGGAGGTCTTCCGCATGCCTAAGGTTATGCTTAGTGTAAATTGGCTTGTTCCTTCGAGTGGCTTTCCAAAATTCTATTAAAGTTGTTCTATTGTGTGAGTACCAGTTAGATGCTTCTTATTTTTGTGACTAAAAAGTATCATTTATATTGCTCTTCTGTTCCAATCCTACATTTTTCCATGTAAAAGAACATGTCCATTGAAGATAGAAATGTTTATCAATAGCTATTTTTGTAAATGATACCTTAAAGATCCCATGGCTTGATTTTGTACAGATCAACAATATCTTTTATCACATCTAGGTTAATCTTTTTCGAAGCACTTCTTTTTTAAGATAGTAATTTAAAAGTTCTCTGGAATGGAATTTAGAACCTGGAGGAACATATGACTATATGAGAGAGTATCCCAAAACATTATATCCAATGAAAATCGTTAGCCTAATTGATAATTTTATTTAAATGATTTTTTTGGAGGGTTGGGTTTAAATAGCTATTTTTTTAACAATTAGTTGGAATTGTCAGGCTAACTGACGATTTTATTTAAATGGTTTTTTTTTTTTTTTAGGGGTTGGGGTTTCAAAAGACCTTTAAAAAAAAAAGTAAATTAGCTAAAATGGCCATTTAGATTGATGATTTTCCCCTTTTTCTTGATATTTTTGTTTTGAATTCAATTTAATTTAATTTTTAAATTTTTTAAAAAATAAAATCATCAATTTATTAACAATTTATATATATTTTTTAAAAAAAGCCAAAATCGTTAACCAGATTTGCATGGATGTAGGCATTAGCCAACTTCATCATTCTTACACTAGAAGTGCATTTAATCTTACTCTCAATTTTTTTTTTTTTTTTTTGAGTGGATCATCTATGTGGCTGTGAGGGTTCAATCTTCTAATTTTTCTTAATTTTTCATAAATGAAATATTTATTTTTTCTTTTGGATATCATGTCCTTGGAATTGCAAGCGCAATATGTTATTTTCAATCCTGCAACGATGCTTTACTACTTCAGAGGACAAAACAATACAACGTCCCAGCCACCAACTTCAAATGATCGATCATATTACATGGCATGCCACGAGCATCTTCAATCCTACAACAATGCCTTACCACTTCGGAGGACAAAACAGTACAACCCAGCCACCAACTTCAGATGATCATATTTTATAATATAATAGCAATGAAAATCAAGCAGTTGAGCAAGTGATAGATTGAAGAGTTCTTGACAAGTTTGTTGCTACTCAGCATCAAAAGGACATGAATATCCAGATGCAGCCGATAATCTCTTCAAGTTTTCAAGTTTCCAATAAACAAGAAGTTGCAGTGGAGTATGCTTCAACATCCACCTCAAGCAGCCAAATTGATCTCTGAAAATGAAAAATATATTGAAAGAATTATTAAAAGTATATAATTAGTGATCTTAGGTAATATGATAAAGTGAATACAAAGTGAAATAATAAATTACTTTCTTTGCCCAGCCTTTTCTCAATGGTATAATACAAAAAACAAACAAACAAACAAGCAAAAAAGATGTTAACTGAATACAAAGGAAAACGGAAGGTCAACAGCATCCACATTGAAATCCTCTCTTAGAAATGATTTTACCTAATGCTATTTCACAAAATAGATATAGTATGAATATCGAATTGATATCTATGGAATTGATTCAAAAAATTTGCATCAGAGTTTATAACCAATTTCTTCTCTCCAGCTGAGTTTTAGATGCATGGTTTCTTTTTATTTATCTTTTTTCTCTACATGTCAAGGAAATTTGCATCAGAGTTTATAACCAATTTCTTCTTGTTATATTATATAAAGGTTGCAAGTGCGAATACCATCCAACACTAGTTTGTTTTGCTCCATTATCAATGAAAGCATAAGGTTTCTGCTAACACAAATTCATGTCACACAAATAGTTCCAGGGATAATTGAAAGGAGCACATCACAGGCCTATTCAAATATTTGAAATGTTGGGACCTGCCATAATTCTTAACACAATTGACTAAAGAGCTATCTATTACCATTTGTGGGACCAAATAAAAGAAAAAAAAATTAGCAGTTTCTGCAGCTGCTGCTTGCATGCCCAAGAGCAATTCTTCAAACACAAAGTTCTGCTACTACAACAATCATAGCCTGTTGCAGCCTCGTTATTATTGTAAGGACTGCAAGCGCTTCTGGACCGTGGGGGGCGCCCTCCTTAACGTCCCGGTGGGTGGCCGATCCAGGAGGAACAAGAGCAAGAAGTCCCGCCGCCCCAGGGCTGTGGTCCAGTATGCTGCGCCCGAGATGATGAACAACTGGCTCGCAGCACCTGTTGCACCGCCGGCTTGCCAGGTTCTGGTCTCGCTCTCACATCCTTTCTGTCGTCCTTCCCTTTTGGCGGTGGGATGGGAGGGATCGTCCCATCCGGGCTGGAACTGCCAGACTTCGACCCCAATGGCATCATGGAGGGTTGCCCGGCCAGCTCTGTCGTTTCCCTGCCATCCCTCAATCCCCTATTCGGTGGGTTTAACTACCAGGAGCAGCAGCAGCTTCCGCAGCTGCCGGGCTTTGGGCCCGTATGGCTGCTGGGCATGAACCCTTATCCTGGCATGAGCCTCACTGGTGACGGCTGGCTGGCACCGCAGCCTATGAATTCTCCTCTGATTGCAATGGTGTCCACCGCTGTTACTGTGGCGGACACCGCACCACCGGCATGGGAGGGAAGCAACGCTGCGGAATGGGTCTTCTCCAAGGAAGAAGGTGGTGGCAAGGACTGGAAGCTGTACCTGTCAGCCCGTGGCCCTGACCCGATGGCAGAAGAGGTGATATCCGAGATGGCAATATCTGTCAATCGTTAAAACCAATTTATCAACTACTATAGACATAAATCAAAACATATTAAATTTACACAAACATATACAAGAAAATTACATATGCTAGCAACTAATTTGTATAAAATACTTCTAGAAACTCAAACAGATGAAAAGATATCATACGTCTGAGTAAAGTTGTCTAGATTAAGTTAAATTGTTTCTGTAGTATTATTCTAAGTCTGAGTGTGGACAATTGCTTGCATGGGGGCTCTTATGAAAAAATTGTCTCTGAAACATTACAGCAAATGCTCAAATCTACAATTTTCTTGTTTAGTATCTACACCCATTATATATCCCATGCAGTGGGGGCAGCAAAAATTTAGTCCTAAAGTCCTAAGAAATATATTCACGTTACAACTAAATATGCAAGCTTATGAATAGATGTATAGAAGAAGGATAGCCCTAACAATGACCAACGGATATAGAATACCAGAGAACAAAGGCCAGAGGTGATGAATACAAGCACATGCAAGTTTCAGTTGGGCAGTAACAAACATATGCAAGTTCCTTATGCACTAATTTGCCGCTGCATAAAAGCCATGTTGCCATTAGCAATCTATTATATATGCATATAATTAGAAGTCTTCAAGTTCAAAAAGCCAGAAGAACTCATCAAGGGAGTGAGAGTCAATTAATCTAAGCAAGGTGGAGCCAGTCAAAGCCATCTGAAGCAGATACAGGTGTTTGCTCCACAAAGTCATGTTTCCAAGCTAGGCCTCCGTTTGCTCTATCCGTTTCTTCTCACTCATCTTTTTCCTAAATCAAACCTATTCATGCTCCTTATTTAAATACATCCATGTCTGATTCATCTCTAGATCATGCATGGTAGAATATAAACATACATATCCATATATTGCACAAATATGAAAAGATTATGGTGCAGACACCATCCCTCATCAGATTAGTTATGCTAGTAAGCTTGAAAAAGACTACCAGCCTGGTAAATGGACACGCATACTAAAATCTGCAAAAGCAAGCATCGGCTAATAAACTATAGCACTTGCCACAAATAGAAACTAATCCATATACAAATGATAGGGGGGACGAGTAAGTGTTCAAAAATAACTCACTTTGTTGAACCCAGCAATTAAGGATATAGGAACCCACCCCTGCTCGTCCGTGTTCTGCTGTAGCAAGTAAATATCCTTGCACAAATTTTTAGAACCGGACGAAAAAGAAAAAAGAAAAAAAATACTAGCTTAACAAACCTTCCACTAAAAAAAAGAAATACTAGCTTAACAAACCTTCCATTAGTCACTGGAAAGATTACACTTATGGACTAGAGAATCACCTGAAGTAGTAATTTATCTGTTTCAGTGACATTGCACGCTGAGGATCCATTGCCAAGAAAAACATTATAGGGGGCACTGCTAGATGAGCAACAAATGGCAAACCCCTGAGAGCCTCAGGAGGTGGTGGGGGTTTCGCGACATAATACACTGAAGGAATATCTAACAAAACACCAAGGCCGTAGTTAAAATCAACACCATACAATAGGATAAGCCACCAACTAACCATGGAGAATGCATCAAACTCACCAGGGTAGCCGATAGGATTCCCATAAGGTCAGACCGATGGAGGTGGGCCGATGAACGGTGGTGCCAAGGTCCTCCACATCGGCACCCTCTGCGGCCTCCCCGATGCCCTCGACCCTGCCCACCACGATGCCGTCGCTGCCCACCTCTGCCGCGAGTTCTGCTACATTCCCGTCCTTCGCCCCCCCGACCCCCACACCCGCTTCTACCATGGCTTCTGTAAGCATACCTCTACCCCCTCCTCCACTACCTCCTCCCCCTCAGTCCCTTGTCCCTCGGTGGCCTATATTTCGATGGAAACCCTAGGTGACGCGACCTCCACCCAAGCCACAATCTCCTATGCTTGACTGCCCTTCCCCCCTCCTCTTCTCTCTCCCACAAACCTAAAACCTAAGATATAGAATCAAGAATGAGAAAAGAAGAAGAAACCCTACCAAATTCGAATTTGGTCGGCTGGTTGGCGAAGTAAGATCATGAAGGTCTGCAAGGAAGCTTGAGCGTCAAAGGAAAACCATGAAGGGGGATCCTGGGTGAAATCGTGGAATAAAATATGAGTTTGGGTATCGAGGGTTTTTTTTAGGAAAAGGAGGAAAGTGAATTAGGAAAGAAAAAATAGACAAATTTTAAGTTTTATATTAAGCTACATCTTAATTAAAAATGTAGTCTTTTTATATTATAAAATAATATAAGACTACTTTTTTAATTATAGATGTCTTTTAATTTGAGAAAAATTATGAAAACATAGTCTAAAATATTAGACTATATTTTTTACTAAAAGCGTAGCTTTTTTTCTAAAACCTACTATAGTCTATTTAACTTTTTGTAGTAGTGAGTCTTCTTTTTGAACTAAAATAGCAAATAGCAAATGTCAAAGTGTTTGGACCCCGAAGGAGGTTGCTGTAGCTGAGGGACAATTTTGTGCAATCACTGTCCCTCCATGAAGAAAAGCATCTCGGAATCCATCTCCATAAGAATCCATCTCCGAAACCTAAACTAATGAAAGAAGTGGTTCGAAGACTAAAGAAAATGGTGCCTAGGGTTGAGAAGACCCTCAACACCTCAACACCAGACATGAAAGGTGGAAGAGGTGTATCTGAGATGGCAATATCTATCGATCATTAAAACCAATTTATCGACTACTATAGACATAAACCAAAACATATTAAATTTAAACAAACATATAAAAGAAAATTACATATGCTTGTATGAAATATTTTTGGAAACTCAAACAGATGAAAAGATATCACACGTTTGAGTAAAGTTGTCTAGATTAAGTAAAATTGTTTCTGTAGTATTATTCTAAACCTGATTGTGAACAATTGCTTGCATGGGGGCTCTTATGAAAAAATGTCTCTAAAACATTACATCAGACGCCCAAATCTACAATTTACTTGTTCAGTATCTATACCCATTATATCCCATGCAATGGGGGCAGCAAAAATTTAGTCCCAAAGTCCTGAGAAAAATATTCACGTTACAACTAATATCCAAGTTCACTGTATTACTTTCTTTTAGTTGGGAAAAAGGCTTAGTTGAGTTGAGTTGATTGTATTACTTTCTTTGCCATAGCATCCATTATGACTTCTGTTTCATTTTCCTTTCTTTCCTTTTTTTTTTCTTTGGGATCAGCAGCATCTACCAATAATTCATTAAAAGCACAAATTGGGGTCAAAGAAGAACTTGAACTCAGATATCTTGTATGAACACCGAAAGGCATTACCAATGCAAACCAGCTGGCAGCATCAGCATCCATTACTACCATTTATCCATATTCTAATTCAGATCATGGCAGTCAACAAAAGGAGGGCACACACTGCATCAAATTCAACTCAATTGAATGGTTACCAACTACAATAAAGCACTTGTTGGATACCAAAACTTACCCACCCAGATGGATGCCATTTGGGATCGAACTCTGAGCCTCATCTTGTAACTATTCATGACAGTGCCAGCACCTAAAAATGGGGGCTCGCCTTTCCATAAGCTAGCTCCAAAATTTTCAAAAATATTAACCTGAAAGATATGAGATGAAGGTTGGAATTAGAGTTAGAAAATGAAACTATGTCATTATAATCCAATAGATAAGCTACTGCTTCCAAACAATTGTCATAACTGAAAAATCTTTTCGTTAGATTTCATTGCCCAAAAAAAAAAAGCAAGAAGCTACATTAGATGACAGAAAAATGAAAGAAAAACAAGAGATTTCAGGTATGGTTGAAGACATCCATCCTTCACTACCTTCATCTAAGAGATTCCCAAAGTAGCACATGATGGGGAAAAAAATAAAACATAAAAGAAACCCTTAAATAGTTACACAACGAAGGTATGCATTGAAAATGAAAAGGAACGAAGTTTTTATGGTGGAATAGAATTAGGACAAGAAATAAATATAGATCAACATATTAGTAAACCCTAATATCATATACTGAAGAATCTCTGCAACCAGAATTATCTCATCATCTGCAAAATTGATGGAGAAACAGAGATATCTGCACCTCGCCAAATGAATATTTAAAGTTCAATAAAACTATACCGATCAAAACAAAGAACAAAAGGAGAGGATAAAGGAGTTTTACTTGACTGCAAGGGCAGCGGGAAAAAAAAAATCCTATAGCGCATATCAGACTTTTCATCTCTTTTCGAAATCCCTTCACTTTCAAACAACTAAATGTTCCGGAATATAGGCTACTCAAATTTCCAATTTCAAAATCTCTATATAGTTTTCCAAAATATGGATCTAGACTCCTCAAATTTCAAAAAAGTAAGATACAAAATCAAAACCAAAACCAAGATCGGACCATGCAATGCAACCAATATCACACCACAACCCATCCGGAATCTATCAACAAAATAGAGACCATGAAGATTTCGAATCAGATTTCACATCAGAACTTAATAGAATCAAAACAAGGCACGACAGAACACGAAATAATGAGATTTTTACCTTCTTCTTGCCCTTCTTGTCCAGCGGTGATTTCCACTCTTTGTGAAAACCTTGCATTCGGACATGGTCTGAGAGCAAATTATATCGGCATAATATTCGGACGATATCCGGCTATCACACGGTGCAGCGGTTGGTGATTTGAAGGCCTTTTAAAGATTCTTTTTAGGATATTGGTTGAGCCCATCGTTTCACAAAATGGATAGACATCCTATCACGCGTATTGTGTGCGGTGAGTTTGGACGTGCCTCTAGTTTTTTTTTTTATTTTTTAATATTTGTTTTAAGATATTGATTAACCTATTATTTTAGAAAATGGATGACATCCTTAGCATATATTTGGACGTGCCTCTAATTTTATTTTTTTCAAAGATTTTTTTTAAGATATTGATTAAGCCAATTGTTTTAGAAAATGGAATGACATCATCGGCATATTCGGCGATATCCGGCTATCACGCATTACGGTGGGTATATTCAAAGTTGTTTTCGGTAGCTTCATTTGGACGCCTCTGTTTTTTTTTTTTTTCTTTCAAAGATTTCTTTTGAGATAAACATTATGAGCATTTTTTTTTTAGATGTTTGTTGAGCCTATTGTTTCACAAAATAGATATATGCAGTGGGTTTTATTTTGTAAAGATTTTTTTTAAGATATTGATATCACGCGTTGTGTGCGATGCCTCATTTGGATGCACCTTGTTTGGATGCCTCTAGTTTTTTTATTTAAATATTTTTTTCATATAATTTTAATTTACTTCATCTAATTTTTTTATATAAATTATTCCTTCGTACCGATGCATCCCTAAATCAACATATTACAATGTCTGGCAAAGAACATAATTATCTGAATAACTATTTTTATAATGTGTTGAAACAAGAGTTGCCCAAACATTTCAACATAATTGTTTTTTTACATGTTGGACACTTTATAACACTCCTCAATACTTCATTTGGCAAGTATAACAAATCAATTAGCAAAACTTTTAGTCTTCTTTTCGAACTAAAATAGCAAATGTCAAAATGCTTGGACCCCGAAAGAGGTTCTTTTTGAACTAAAATAGCAAATGTCAAAGTGCTTGGACCCCGAAAGAGGTTGGTGAAGCTGAAAGACAATTTGGTGCAATCTCTGTCCCTCAATGAGGAAAAGCATCCTGAAATCCATCTCCGTATGAATCCATCTCCGAAACCTACCATTTGAACTTTCAGTAAGAAACAAATATCACAATCACTTGTTGCTGAAAATTTTTAGGAAAGTTAGAAGAGTGAAGATCTTACACGAGAGAACAGCCTGAATCGTTCATCTTTCCCACCAACAACATAAAAAATATGAGATGCGTTTGGCAGCCAATTATGTAATTCATTCTAAATAAACACAAAGATGGTAAATAGTCAATTCCCAGCTTTACAGGCACAATAAAACCACAATAAAGCACTTGTTGGATACCAAAACTTACCTACGGATTCCATTTGGGATCAAACTCTGGACCTCATCTTGTAGCTTTTCATGGCAGCAGTGCCAGCACATAATAATGGGGGGGCTTGCCTTTCCAATTTCCATAGGATAATCCAAAATTTCCAAAAATATTAACCTGAAAAAAATGAGATGAAGGTTGGAATTAGAGTTAGAAAATAAAACTATGTCATTATAATCCAATAAATAAGCTATCGCTTCCTAAGGATTGACATAATTGAAAATTCTTTTTTATTGATTTCATAACCAAAAAAAAAAAAAAGCAGAAGCTATATCAGATAACAGAAAAATAAAACAACATGAAGACATCCATCCTTCACTATCTTCATCTAAGAGATTCATAAAGTGACACATGATAGGAAAAAAATAAAACATAAAAGAAACCCTTAAAATATAAATAAATATTGATCAACATAACCCTAATATAATATACCGGAGAATCTCTGCAACTAGAATTATATCATCATTTGCAAAATTGATGGGAAAGCAGAGATATGCACCTCGCCGAATGAAGATTTAAAGTTTAATAAAAACTATACACCAATCAAAACAAAGAGCTAAAAGAGAGATAGGTGTTTTGCTTGATTGCAAGGGCGAAAAAAAAAAAAAAAAATCCTACAGGGCATCTCAGACTTTTCTTCTCTTTTCCAAATCCCTAGACTTTCAAACAACTAAATAACACACGAAACCAAATTTCAAAAATCTCCATATAGTTTTCCAAAGTTGCATATTGGCTCCTCAAATTTCAAAAAGCAAGACACGAAATCAAAGAAGGTCGACCATGCAATGAAACCAATAACACACCAACAATCTAGTGTTTAATCAATAAACGGAGTCCGCGACAATAAAAATTAGAATTCACATCAGAACTTGTTGTATATATAAAATTGGAATGAGATTTTTACATTCCTCTTGCCGTGGTAATTTCAAGTCTTTGAGACAACCTTGCATCCGAGAGTAAATTTATATGTGCATATCGGTGAGTGTATACGGCTCTCACTTAATACATGCGATGGGTTTGCGAAGTGGTTTCGGGTAGCCCCTCGAATTTGAGCCTCTAGTTTTGAGATACAGTGTTTGCGAAGTGGTTTCAGATAGCCCCTCGAATTTGAGCCTTTGCTTTTGAGATACATGCGATTGGTTTGCGAACTGGTTTCAGGTTAAGCCTCTGGTTTTGAGATTTGCGAAGTGGTTTCGGATAGCCCCTAGAATTTGAGCCTTTGCTTTTGAGATACATGCGATTGGTTTGCGAAGTGGTTTTGGGTTAAAGCCTCTGGTTTTGAGATACGGGTTTGCAAAGTGGTTTCAGGTAGCCCCTCGAATTTGAGCCTCTAGTTTTGAGATACAGGTTTGCTAAGTGGTTTCGAATAGCCCCTCGAATTTGAGCCTCTAGTTTTGAGATATATGCAATGGGTTTGCGAAGTGGTTTTTGATAACCCCTCGAATTTGAGCCTCTGGTTTTGAGATACATGATGGGTTTGCCAAGTGGTTTCGGGTTAAGTCTCTGATACATGCGATGGGTTTGTGAAATGGTTCCAAGTAACCCCTCGAATTTGAGCCGGTTTTGTTTTGTTCAAAACATTGTGCCTCTGATTTAAGAGAAGGGATAATCATGGGCAATATCCGACTATCACGCAATGTATGCGATGGGTTTTCAAGTTGTTTTTTTTTTTCTAAAAATTAATTTTTTTAAAGATATTGATTGATTCTATTGTTTAAAAAATAAATAAATAGACGCCTTCAAAGATTTTTTTTTTTTTTAAGATAATAGTCGAGCCTATCGTTTCAAAAAATGGATAGACATCATTTGGTGGCATGCGTTTCTAAGAATGGAGGTTTAGATATTTGATTTCATATGGATTGTATAAAAAAAAAAAATTGAATGTCCCTCTTCATGACAACTAATCAATGCAAATTTAATAAAAAATTTTATTTAAAAAATTGGAATTCGGACTGTTATATACTTACATAGCAAACAATACCGATGGTCCGCATGAAATCAATTATACGAATGTCATTTATTCCCTATTGTTTCGATTGAGGCTTAGAAAAATTTCTATGGCAAAACGTCCTTCAAACCCAAAACATCCTCTAAACTCGTGGTTTTTGAAACCAGAGGCAAAACAAAACCAACGACGTACAAACGGGGCTACTAGTTTAAACCCCTAGTTCTGAAACAAGAGGCAAAACAAAACCAACGGCGTACAAATGGCGCCACTAGAAACACTTTGGAAAGAAACTCGACCGGATACATCCACATGGCAAGATATCACCGAATGTCAATATAAATTTGCTCTTAGACCCGGATGGTAAAAATCTTTTTCATTTGGTATTCTTATAATATAAATTTGAAATGGGAATTGGATTGCCATGATTTTATAGTAATGTTAGATTTGCAGGAATCAAATATTATTACTTAGATCGCCATATCTAATTTCCAAACATGATAATATGCATCATAATCAAGAATTACCAAGATAGATTATCTAAACCCAAAGGACTGCTTAGTATTATTTGTTGGAAAAATATTTTTGATCTTACAAAAAATTCCTTTCTAAAATTGCTAGAAATATGTTATAGAAATTTAAATATACAAATAAAGTAAAACCAAAAGATTAGATGGATCAAACCAGGACCGAGGCGTGTTAATTTTCGCCCCTTCGTGCAGGTTGTTGGCGATCTGTCCCCAAGTACAATGACCGGCTCGACCCGATCCTCCTACTACGAGCACGATCGTGTGGAGATCCTCCTACTATGAGCAGCAAACCCAACGATTACCTTTAGATGCCCAAAAGATCAATAAAATATATAAAAATAAAATAAGATAAAACAAATCATATATGCTACTTTAAATTATTTTAGATTGATTCCTAGCCTTAATCTGATCCCTAAGCCTATTTATAGGCTCGGCCCATAAAAGCTCCAACGACTCGGCCCATAATGGCCTTAAAGGCCTAATGACCGTTAGCCCAAATTATGTTAAAATAGCTTATAAATTAAATTATTTGGGCTGTTTCTGAAACGTTGGTCTTCCAACATTCACACAAATTTCCGTTGAGGCAACTGACATCCACGCAACAGAAAGAACGTCCGTGAGCGTTTCGCTCGCGGGCGTTCCCCCTTTTTTTTATTTTATTTTTATTATTTAAAATTTTTCTAACAATCTCCCATAAAATTTTAAAATAAAAAAAATAAAATAAATATAACAAAAATTTTAGGGCATCTTATACTGCGCAATAGGTGAGGTGTCCTATGAACTTGAACCTCACTTAGTATTGATTGTATACATCTGAAGGAACCATAGTGGATTAGACCTTGAACTAGGTCCTTTGACTCAGACTTCTACTAATCACACACACAATATGGATCAATTGGGTTTAAGCAGTCAGCGCATATTAAAGGCCTTGCGCTTAGTACCTTGATTTTTCATGAGAATTCTTTAAGGTTAGCCCAAACCTTTAGTCACGGCCTAATATGACGATTCTTATATAGGTGAATCCTCCAAGGGTATTTATGACAATACCCTGCAAATAACCTACCTCGGATCTATTAAGAGTATGACTCAACCTTACACAAATTTACTTTGTCACTTTACAAGAGCACTCATCATAGGGATGGGATGAGAAATTTTCAAAATTTGTGCTCTAACACGATCACTCAATCAGCTTTGTTTCTACCACATTGAACCTCATTCATGGGATCTCCAATCATAGAGGTTGGGTATCCACTGCTGGCAACCAAATAATGGGCTTAAGCCACATCCCCCTCGATGAATCTAGGACTCCACTCCTAGATAATCCTTGTTTAATTGATTTGCCAAATTCTTCTCGATAAATTTCAAAGAGATAATATTATTTTTGGACTAGACCTCAAATAAGAGAATCAGGCAAAGATATATTAGAATTGAATATCCAAATATAAGGTAAACAATAAGTTGGATATTCCAACAGTCATGAGATTATTTAGTAAATTATAAAAACTTTTATTAAATCTCATGGCAATATATATCAAGAGACTCAAAATAGAGCATTTAAATGACATACCTTGTCACAGCATCCAAGTTCATCCATTCTTTGCCATTTGCTAACTTAAAAGATTCACAATAGTAGGTAAGCAATAAGTATTTGTCCAATGCTGTCACTTTTGTCTAGTAACTAACAACACAACAAGGAGATATTAAATATTGATCACTATACCAGAAAACACTTATCTGGAACAGAAAAACTTTTGCATTTATGTAAGAATGCAAATATATATGCTAGTAGCTACACTTGAAAGTTAAATAATAAGATGATATAAAAATATATCTATATACAAGCACGCATATATTATATGCACAAGTGTAAGCATGTGTGTTTTCAACAAGACTTTGTTTTCATGCTGAATGGTTAACCACCTGTTGATGACTTCACCCCTTGTCCATCTATCCAGTGAATAAAGTAATTCACTTTCTGATTAGCACTTCAGCTTTATATTTGTTAGTTTTGTTAGTTACTACACCAACTTGAGGAGAGAATATGTATACATATTACATATGTACTTGGGCACTAAGATGTGACAAGCCCCACCTAATTTGCACATGTCTGTGTACCTATATGCATACATATATAAATGCATATGTATTTATATACATATAATTAAACATGTGAATGTTCGGTGAATAGAAAGAAGCCTCTGACATGTTGAACAAACCACATGCACACAAACCAAGATCCAAGCTTCAACCTCTAACAAGTCAGAAGACAAAGGAAGCTCAACAGTGTCTAACAATTAGAATAAGACAACAATGTCATATGTTATTATTTTGTTATGTCTTATTTATCAGTTTGGTATATTTTATGCTTACCATATATCGCCCGAGGCATATCAAAATGTATTAAAATCTGATACTACAAATGAAGCAGATAAACCAAATAATGATTGTTTGTACTAAAACAATTGCATAGCAAATTGCAGAGATAGCTGGACAGTCGCTTTTATTATAGGCTAAGTACATGACCATGATTGCCCAATTATTTAATAACCAAGATTTGTTACACCAATTTCTGTCCATGTATGTGCATGAGCACTTAGCAGTCTGATGGTGAAGATAAACTGAGTATTCATTTTACCATATATTTAACAAAAATTAGTAAGGAAGAAGAAAAATGGCGTGTATCAACTAACTCTTTTAAAGCAACATAGCACAACAATCCCTTCCAACGGTAAAAATATCAACTTATGAAATATAACTTAAAGCATTGCAGCAATGTTAATATTTTGCCCAAGGAAAATAATAAGTATTCAAACCATAATCTTTTCCCCTTAAATCTTGGGCCCAATGGATGATCATAATTTAGCATAGCAACATTTGCACCATTAATGCACATGCATTTCAGAGTGGCATGAAAAATTTATATGTTAAGCAAATGCAAAACAGAATAAAAGATGGAATTGAAAATCTAGCAATATCTAGAAAAGAAGAAATATCTGATCCTTAGCTGTTGGAAAAATATTTTTGATCTTACAAAAAATCCCTTTCTAAAATTGCTAGAAATATGTTATAGAAATTTAAATATACAAATAAAGTAAAACCAAAAGATTAGATGGATCAAACCAGGACCGAGGCATGTTAGACACTATCCTAAGGATCAGATTTTTGCCCCTTTGTGCAGGTTGTTGGCGATCTGTCCCTAAGGTATAACGACCCAGCTCGACCCGATCCTCCTACTACGAGCACGATCGTGTGGAGGTGCAAACCCAACGATTACCTTTAGATGCCCAAAAGATCAATAAAACATATAAAACAAAATGAGATAAAATAAATCATATATGCTACTTCAAATTATTTTAGATTGATTCCTAGCCTTAATCTGAATCCCTAAGCCTATTTATAGGCTCGGCCCATAAAAGCTCCAATGGCTCGGCCCATAATGGCCTTAAAGGCCTAATGGCCGTTAGGCCCAAATTACGTTAAAAATGGCTTACAAATTAAATTATTTGGGCTGTTTCTGAAACGTTGGTCTTCCAACATTCACACAAATGTCCGTTGAGGCAACTGACGTCCACGCAACAGAAAGAACGTCCGCGAGCGTTTCGCTCGCGGGCGTTCCCCCTTTTTTTTATTTTTTTTTATTATTTAAAAATTTTTCTAACATTATTTACTTCATTGTATCCACTCACATCATACTTGTGAAATTGAAATTTTGAATGAGACCTTTATTAGCTTCATATTTGTTGCTTTGCTAGCATCATGAGATTTAAGGCCTCAAAAGACACAAGTCCTCTCTCTTTTCATATTGTGAATAGAAAGATGTAACCTCTCTTTCATTACACTAAACTACTACTTGAATGTTGATTGAGCAAGTAACCATGCTGGATGTGTGGCTTATTTTATTTTTTATTATGCAATGCATGTGCAAGCAACTTTTTGACTATAAGCAATATAGGTAATTTTCATTTTACTTTCATGCATAGATTTTTCACATAATAACGATACGTCACACTAATTGCACATGTGTCTTAAAATTTATCTATTTGCATTTGCTATTCTAGTAGTTTGATATATTGCTAACATGATTTATTGCCTGTTACTAGAAGTATCGATGAAGCTAAAATCATTATATCTTCCAATAGAAGGCTCATCAAGGAAGAAACTCATGTGATAAGAACCAATGAAGCATATAAAGAAAGATGGTTGCATCGCAAGCTATATCAAAATAAACTTGAAAGAAGATTATATGAGATTCATGTTAAATTACAATGGTGAGCTGAAACATGTGCTTGAAGACCATCAGATTCACTCATTTGCATAAGAAGAAACATGTCACTTAGTTTAGGCTTATATTCATCAGAAGCTGAATGCTTTAAGCTGGGGTGCGTTGATGCAACATAGATAAGCCCACAAAAGTTTGGCAAAGAGTGTATAAGACAAATCTTGATCAAAATAAAAAATTTATTAAGTGTTTCTTTAGGAGTCTTATTTTTATTAATAGATTCTTATTTTTGTTAACATCGAATAAATTTATGATTTTAAAATGTTCTAATTGTATCTGAGTTTCTTTTAGGCCAGTGGTGCTTTATAAATAGCCGCATAGTGTACTCTATTGAATCAATGAATTAAGTAATAAAATTTTGAAATTCTCTTTAACTTGGTTGGAGTGATTCTTTCAGAGTGGTGCTAGGCCATAAATTTTGTAGAGTGGCTAGAGGTGTTGAATCGAAGACCCTCAAAAAGCTGATGCGGGACCAATAATTTTTTTAAGCTTGTATGCATAAGTTTGATATTAAAGTCAAACATAGTAATTATCCCTCCTTTATTACCCTCTTCTTCTCGATTTTGTTGTTGTAAAACTTTAGTTCTAAAAAACAAAGAGTCAAGCCTCATAACCATCACTTTAACTTTTTTGCATTATTTTTTCTTATTTTTTATCTTTAAAATCCTATTTTACAAGAAAAGAGAAAAGGAAAAAAAAAAGGAAAAGGAATGAAAAATAAATTATAAAAATTGAATATAAAAAAAAAGAACGAAAAAATAGGAAAGAAAACAAAGAGAAGAAAGAAGGTTCTCCTCATAACCAAGTGTACCACCTTCCTTCCTCTAATCGGCTGCTAGAATCTTCATCATAGCCTAGAAGACTCAAAGAGAAGGTTGTTGTTGAGGGAGATTTTATTCACCTTCAAGTTGAACGTTGATCTTAAACGAGCTAACTCTTCCCCACTATAGTTGGTCACTACCCTCATCACTGAGTGTCAACGACCAACTCCATCATTGCACTAGACATTAACATCGCTCGTCCACTCTTTACATAATGCCATAGGTCATGAGAATGGCATGATGCAAGCTTTTAGTACCAAGTCTATCCCACTATTGCAGCCACAGCCACCACCATCTGGTCCCCCTTTCATTCCTATTTTAATGGCATAAAGAGCATCTTTGAGAGGATAGAAATCTCTAGTTACATCACTTACCTATGTTGGCAAAAGAGGTCTTTGATTGGTTTGATTAACATAGGTTTTTGATTGGTCCAATCAAAGATTACTATCGTAAACATCCCTTTAGAGAAAAGAGTTCTTCCTCATCGGCCTCTCCAATTTTGCCCTTGGATATTCTCATCCTCCCTCATGGTCATCATCAATTAAATGGCTAGCAAGTAGTGGGACATTTCTACCATCAAGCGCCATCAATATCATCCTTTAATTGTGATCTCCCTGCTTTCCTTAGTAGTCCTATGCTACCAACGAATCCTGTTGATTATGACATCAGAGAGGATTCCTCTTAGATTCAAAAGGATTTCTCGTTCATTGATTGCATTCTCTATTAATATAGGGTATTGCTACATCGGGACTTAGTGAGATCCTTGTATTTGATACATTTATACAACTACACAAGGGACATATTCTACTACCCTTGGCATATGCATGCAGTAGCCCTATTGGCTCCTTCACCATAGAAGACCATATTGCTCAATTAGAGAAGCAGGTTGATGATTGTGTCACTCAATTCAAAGGTTTGATCATGGATTTAATTAAAATAATGGATGGATGTAATATTGGCCAACTTCCATAGTTGTACACCTAAAGATAGTGCCAGTTAGCATGTCACTTCTATTTTGCGACAACAACGCAATAAAATTGCAAGAATTCCTCAACCCTCAGCCAAAAACTCATAACATTGATGAAGATATTCATAGAAGAGTTTAGCTTAAAGTGTTTGATTTTCAAGGTAAGTTGAAGTCTAACACCTTCATAGATTGGCTTACATATATTTGAAGATTATCTAAACTATTACAAACTATCTAGTCATGGAGAAGGATGATTTTGCTCGAAGAGAGTTGAAAATGCTACTCATAATCATGATAAACCTATTGATACTTAGATTCCATGAAAATAAAATTGAAAAGAAAAAATATTTATTTTTTTTGACCATCGTAAATACCTTAAAAGTTCTACCAATAAGCCAACGTTTCAAGCAATGAGATACTATACTCAAATCTTATCCTATTATACTAAAGCCATGGTCCATGATGTCAAATATCTTTTATGTTAAAATTGAAGAATACAAGGTTCCTGCAATTGTTAAAGAAGAAATAAAAGATAAAACAATAATGATTCTACTTAGCAAAAAAAAATCAAGTGGAGAAAGACAAAAGAGTATCATGGTTGAAGAAGTAAAAGAAGAACAAAGTTCTACAATCAAAAAGAGCCTGTCATTGATATATTTGATGATACTGCTGATGAAAATCTTATGAAAGAATTTGTTGAATCTACAATCTCAGTTGATCAATTAGCTTATGAAAATAAAAAATAAAAAGATGATATAATGATAATAAATTAACTGAAGAAGATGTTTTTATTTATAAGAAAGGTAAATCTAATGAAAGGGAATAGATTGAAGCCCATAAAGTTTATCTAACACACTATATAAATAAATTTAAAGGCCACTACATCTTATCCTCCATCAATTCATTGAGAACCAAATCTTTCAAGATAGGAGGAATGGATGTTGCTAAAGTCGTCTCACCTATAAATGTGATCACATTCAAAATTTTTATTCATCACTTGGCTTATAGAAACTTCAATTAATTCAATCTTCAGATCCCATGCAAAAGGATGCAGCAAAGACTAACATTAATGTGATCTATTTTGTGAGACGTTCATGCTTACCAGGTTCCATAATGCTTTAGAAAGAAGGTGCCAAACCAACTCATGGATGATTTTGACATCTTGATTTCTATCGAGTGCTTTTCTTTGTAAGGAAAGCATTGAAGGAAGCAATAGATATTGATTTTGTAATGATTCCATACAATTTCAAATGTTTATATGGATATAAGCACCAAAAAATAATAATAATAACCTTGTAATATTAATTTAGCTAATCAGCTCTAAAAAACAGTACCCATTAGTAATTACATACTAAATCAAAATTACAAGGCTCCTGCTTTGATTGATGAAAGTCATTCATGAAGAAAAAAAATGATATTGTGCGAGTGACTTTGATTGAGAATAAATGTGATTACAAACTTAAGTGTTGATGCAGTTACTTGATTAAATTACTAGACGTGAAACCCCTGTAAAGAGCTTGTTAATATATGTTGGTGATGTACCTTGATGCCTACTCAAGTAGACCAGTGCATGTCTTCTTAGATATCAAAGTGCACCTTGGTAACTACCAAGCGAAGAAAAGGTCAATCCAAAAACCATGTGAACATGGCTTCATTTTGTCTCTTAATATTGACTTCTTTGTAAAGATTTCATGGTGCACGACTGTAGCGACGAGCATGACCCACACATCTTAGGCTGGGCATGAGCCAAATTGAGGGTAAAAAGGGTAATTCAAAGCATAAGGCCAGACCCAAAATTGGGGTCGTTCTATTTGGCCCACGTTTTTTACTGAGGAGCCCCCATGCCATATTTAAAAAATGATGTTTTTGCCCCTAAATTTCAGGACCAAAATATCCCTCCCCCCAAACAGCCCCCCCGGAAAATTTTATTTGGCCCGCGATTTTTGCTCCCATCCTTCCTTCCCGTCGTTTTTTTTTTTTTTTTTTTTTAGTTCGTGCATCCCCCTCGCACCCCCCACCCCCTCGCCAGCCCCTTCCCCCTTCCCATCATCTTTTTTTTTTTGATTCATGCATTGTTGCCAGCCCCTTCCCCCTTCCCGTCATTTTTTTTTTTCGGTTCACTCATTGTTCGGCCCTATGTGGCCGAACATGTAAATTTTGTTCGGCCACACAGGGCCGAACAACCTTAACATGTTCGGCCCTGGTTGGCCGAACAGTTTTCTTCTATTCGCCACAAGGGGCCGAACAAAAGAAAATTGTTCTGTTCGGCCAAGAAGAGCCGAACAGAATTCCCGCCGTTCGGTCTAGCAGGCCGAATAGAGACTCTCTGTTCGGCCAACCAGGGCCGAACAGAGAAGAGGCTTAAAAAAAAATGGGGGACGAAGGAGAGATGTGGCAGAGAGGGGGCGGAGCCGTCGGATACGTACGAACACCGAGAGAGGGGATCTTGGCTTAAAAAAAAAAAATACTTGAAGGAGGCGGATCGAGTGAGGAAAGGAGGGAGAGGAAGGGAAGGAAGGAGGGAGAGAGGAAGGGAGGGAGGGAGAGCTTACCTTACGTGCCGAAGAGGATGCTCCACTGCCGGGGAAGCCGCCGTCGGGGAGCACGAGGTGAGTGCGAGCAAGGGGGCGGGAGGGAGAAGGATCGGACGGGGGATGGGGGGGCCAATAGCAATTTGGGGAGGGACGGAAGGGAGAAGGGTAGTTTAGGAATTTTAAAAAATTAAGGGGGCTACTGAGTAAAATAGGAGGGCTCTTAAGTAAAAAAAAAAAGTAAAATGGGGGGGGGGCTCCTCAGCAATTTCTGCGATCCAAATAGAAGCACCCCCAAACTTGGGTTGAGCATCGCTTGCTTGAACTGAGTTTGGTGGAATCCTTGAAACCTAACCCCACCCCAGCCCACATGTATATTATATTATGCTATATATATTAATATATATTAGTAAAAGCATCAACCATAAGGTAGTGTTTGATAGAAAAAATATTATCCATTGATAAGTGTGCGGGATAGAGTTTATCCCTGGCTATTCCTAGGGATATAACTTGGCTATCCCATTGATCATATCAAATGCAAAAATATAAATCCATAGGATAACTTTTTTTTACTCTTATTTAGAGGGATAACCAGCTATTCCTATATTTTCTTGAAAATAAATTGAAGGAATAACCCATGGTTAACCATAAATTATCCCTCTGGTTAACTTTATTCCCAGTTATCCTTTATAGTTATGGCTTTTGGAAATAAAAGGGAATATCTAGGAGATATCCCTCTTATTCCCTATTTCAAATACTACCTAAATAAATATATTAATATTATATATGTGTGTGTGTGTGTGTGTTTTCTCGAGACAGGATTAGGTTGCCTATTTATTTTAGCTCAGACTTTGGTTCAAACTTTGAATGGACCTTAAAAAAAATCAGATCCATGCTAAAAGGCTCGGGATGGCCTACAAGCCATTTGACCCATCGCCCTCCCTACTTCCAGTTGAAAGAATTACGTAGGGTACAATCAAATTTTTCATGTTTCTTCCCCAGAATATTCCTAAATGGAGCAACAAGAATACACATTATGACCATTTTAGAAAGATGAAGTCCCTGCACTTAAAAGTATTAGCTGGATTAGCAATTACAATAATAATAAAACCATAATTCCAAGATAATTAAAGTCAATCTAGAGTCATTTTTTATGAAATGCAAAATATTAAATCTTTTTTTATTCTTTTAACTTTTTTCATATAATTTTTAACTTACCTCCATCCTAATTTTTTTACATATTAAATTATTCCTTCATACCGATGCATCCCTAAATCTACATTGCAAATGTCTAAAACCAAAATATCTTTCTCTCAATTTATCCTCAATTGATGCTTATTCTTTCTTTTTGCAAATAACTTATTTTTTTATTTTATTTTTTTATATTACCATATATCCATCCCAACATTCTCTATTCTATCTAATTTGCTTTAATCTTATAAATAACATCATCCACATTCTCTCTTTCCTTATAAATAATCAATTCTTAATATAAAAAATAATTACTTTTAAAAACTTCATTATCCTTAATTTTTACTCTACATTCATCTCTATTTCTAATTATACTAACATTATATTTTATATATTCTATCTTTATCGCACTTCATTTAAAACATTTAGATTCTAATGCATTTTTTCATAATCCTAATTTATGATCAAATCCAATCTTAATTTCACCTACTACGGTTCTATATCATCTGTAAATAACACGTGCCATAAAATATTATTCTAAATATATTTAGAAGCTTATCGATCACTAATACAAAAAGGTAAAGACTAAAACTATATCTCTTATACAAACCTATAAAATAAAATTCACTAATATCAAGACCAATAATTTTTTGCATTCATAATTATTTCATCTTATATATCTTTTATTATATTAATATTTTTAATCGATACTTATTTCTTTTCTAACATTCATCATAAACCTCTTTAGCATTTCTTTTTTATCTACTCCATCTTTAGCAATATAAAAACCATATAAAAATTCTATATCTTTTCTCTATACTTTTTCATGAATCTTCTAAAGAGAAAAATAAGTTTTATAATCGATCTTTCTAGTACAATATTAAACTAATTATCTATAATATCTTAATGTATGCTCACTTATTCTCTTCGAAAGTTTTATTGTATGACTTATGAATTTAATATTATAAAAATAATAATTTTAATTTTAAATATCACTACTGTAATACTTTTCTTGACAAAGAAAAATTATATCAGATCCTATATTCTCTCTTTTTATCTTTTTTATTACTTTAGATATCCTAATTCTATAATAATATAAAACTAGAATTACATTCTAAATTATCTATATAATTTTATTTATTACGATAATGTGAGAGGAAGAAACAATAGATATTTTATAAGAAAATGCATATAAATAATGAATTTGTATGATATCCATATAATTTCAAATATTTATAAGGATATAAGCAAAAGAAAAAAAGAAAGCTTTATAATATTAATTTACCGACCAGCTCCCAAAATAAAAAAAACGGAGTTTCTATTGATGCACTCTGCTGCTGCTCGATCAAAGTCACCAGGCTCCTGCATCGATCTCCCAAAAGCCGTTCGTCAAAAAGAAAATAATTATGCAAGAGACGTCAACTAACAATCAATGTTATGGCTTAAGTGTTGAGGGAACCCAATAAACCACCCTAAGTAGCTTTACTCTGAACAGAACCGTGCCAAGATGCTTAATTAAAGCACCAGTGTAATCCCCTAGATTTCTCAAGTGCTCGTGAGAGTTATCATGAGATTAGATGATAGACTCTAGATATTTGAATTCCAAGTATATCTTAATTGCTCGTGAGAGTTATCACAGATCAGATGATAGACTCTAGATATTTGAATTCCAAGTATATCTAATTACAGAGTCCCTTGATTTGGGGACTCTGCAATGCCTATAAAAGATAATGTGGAACCCTCCTTCCCATCATACGTGGACGCCCCCTTCTCATCATCTCCTCATGCGGACGTTTCTTCCCCAGCGCGCCTGCCTCTGTAAGTTTCCTGTCCATGCATGAGAGAGAAGGATTGAGAGAGAAAAAAAAAAAAAAAAAAATGGAGAACAGGGAGGAGCCGGGTTACAGAACCCAGCTCCCTTCCCTTCCTCCGTGAGACGACACTGGTTCAGGCCCGGCGGCGTGCCCGCCGCCTCGCCGGGCCTGAGCCCCGGCCAACAACCCCACCGGCACCGGGGCGGCGTCCGGTGGGGTGCCGGAGAACAGTGAGAGAGAGAAGAGAGCAGGGGAGAAAGAGAGATGAGGGAAAGAGCACCGCCGGTCCGATCCTTGGTTCGGGCCCGGCGGTGTGCTCGCCGCCTCGCCGGGCCTGGGACCTTGGTCGGAGACCTCCACCGGCGCCGGGCGTGCGTCCGGTGGAGGTCCGGCCGGCCATGGTGGCCGGCCGTGCCGCCGGCGTGATCCTTTAGCCATGGAAGACAGTGAGAGAGAAGAGAGGGATAAAAGAGAAATTGGAGAGAGAGAGAGAGGGAGGGAAGGTCAACCCCGGCGACGGCCGGCTTTGGTCCGGCCAACGACGGCCGGACCGACGCCAATTTGGCCGGAATTGGCGCCGGCACGTGGAAGACACACGGCAAAGAGAGAGAAAAAAAGCTTTAAAGTGCCAAATTGATGAGAGAGAGAGGTGGGGGAGGCTGGCCGCGGCGCGGCCGGCCACGGTCCGGCCAACGCGGTGGACCGCCTTCAATTTGGCCGGCGGCGGCCCTGGCCGCCGGCGCGACTCTCAGCTCCTCTGTTTCTTTTGAAACAGAGGAGCTGGGTTAATAAAGATTAATGGGCCGTTGGGCCATTTGATTTTGGGCCTTGTTGGGCCATCTCTGAGCCCAGTTTGAGCAGCGTTTTGGGCCCTGTATCGGGCCAAGAATGGCAAAGTGAATATATGGGCTGAATCAGGATTGATTCTAGTTTCTGGGGATAATTTTATTTCCCTATTTGGGTGTATACATTGAGAGATATTCAAGCCCAAAGTTGGGCCCGTGAAGTGGTTTGGGTAGAGTTTAAGAATTATTTTATAATTCAGATTTTAGAAATTTAATAATGAAAAATGATTCTGTAGGTTCCCAGGAGTCCAATTAGCTGGGTTATCAAGTGAAATTCATGTACTGTGGTAAGTAAGTCAAGTATTATAATTTTATTAATTATTTAATTTATGAACTATGAAATTACAGTTAAATATAATTATGTTAATTTGCAAAATCATGTTATTATGATAATATGTAATCATGATAATGACAGTAAAACTTTATGTGTCGCCGTGGTTCTCATATGACAGATTTCATATGACAGATTCTATATGACAGATCATCACATAACAGATTCCCACATGATAGATTCACATGACAGATTATCATGTTATCACATGATAGATTATCACAATAGATGACAGATACTGGTACCAGGACCCTTCCTCTTAGGGGATATTTAAGAGGGCTACACATGATGTGTATTGTAGGGCCGTGGGACACATAAAGAAAAATAATGACAGTATAAACAATGTAATTGTTATTGAATTAAGTTTCAAACTAATTGATCTGATGACATGAACCTAATGATAGCCTGATAAATGAAATTTTGAAATTATATTAGGCTTACTTATTGAGTGTGAGCTCACAAAATTCTCATAATGTTTTTCAGAGCCTCAGGAATGAAGATGGATAATTGAGATAGAAGGAGTTTCTATTAAGAAGACTTAGTTTTATTATATTGATTTAGTTCAGATTTGTTTGTGTGTAGGGCAGATAGCCCAAGACTGATAATTCTGGTTTGTAATAAATCATGGATATGGAATTTGCTTTATATTGATTTATGTGATAAGTTCAAGACGCCTTGCATGCCTGGCATGCGATGGGTTGTCATCCTAGTTCGAATTTTGGGACTGGGGCGTGACAGCTTTAGTGGTATCAGAGCCTGGTTATGACATTAGGGACATATACATGATGACACTTTAGGCAAAACACTAGAGTGAAATAGAGACAAATTATAAATTTAAAGGAATCTCAGAAATTATGCTTTGAAAGCCTAACAATTAATGCTTACAGTGATATTAATTGCAACTAATTTATCAGAAAATAAGAATGGCAAGTCACACTAGAAGTCGACAAAATGATGAGAGTTCCCAGGTTGGTAATGCTTGCCAACCGGGAGGTCTAGAAGCCACCGAAGCTGCTGCCCCTGCCAATTCAGTTGGACTGATCAGCAGCAACTCTAGACCGAGATGCTTCAGGTTCTCTCGGGTATGGCGTAGTCGATACGGGACTTGCAGCACCAGATTCTGCAGGCTTAGTCCGCTCAGCCTGAGTTCAGTTTTATTGGTGGTCAGAAACACCTAGCCTCAATGTTCATATCAGTAATGCAAGCTGGAAAGTATTTGATGAGTGGTGGTCAAGGATTTCTTGCTGTAGTCAAGGACCTTCAGCAAGAAGAGACCAAGTTGGAGGATATTCCCATAGCTCGAGAATTCCCTGATGTCTTTCCAGATGAATTGACTAATTTACCCCTGATCGGGAAGTCGAGTTTCTATTGATCTAGTTCCTGGAACTGGACCTATATCAAAGGCCCCTTACCGTATGGCCCCGGCTGAGCTAAAAGAACTGAAGGATCAATTGCAGGAGCTCCTAGATCGGGGATTTATCAGACCCAGTGCTTCTCCTTGGGGTGCTCCAGTTCTATTTGTTAAGAAGAAGGATGGCAGTCTTCGACTCTGCATTGATTACCGGGGAATCAATAAAGTAACAGTGCGAAATAAGTATCCTCTGCCAAGGATTGACGACTTGTTTGATCAACTTCAAGGAGCCCGGATATTCTCAAAGATTGATCTCAGGTCGGGTACCATCAGCTTAAAGTCAAAGAAGGGGATGTACCAAAGACAGCATTTAGAACCAGATATGGCCATTATGAGTTCTTGGTGATGCCGTTTGGGTTAACTAATGCCCAGCAGCATTCATGGACTTGATGAATAGAATTTTTAAACCATATCTGGATCAGTTTGTGGTGGTTTTCATTGATGATATTCTGATATATTCCAAGA